>VZTY01021146.1:0-29180 GCA_013400935.1 Turnix velox | reverse complement strand
AAACAGTATGTACAAACCCAGACTTCCACCTACTTCTTAAATTCTCCATGGTGTACAGAGAGTATTTTATGTATTTTGTGTAAGAACACTACCAGATGTGAAGGATCACATATTTCTGTTAATGTTAATATGTTTACTGTCAACCGTTTAAATAATATTTAAATAGTGCTGAGATATCCTCTGACAGTCATTGTGTTCTGTGTACAGGGGAGAGAAAATATGTTCTGAAATTTAAATTCATAGTCATGTCTTCGTAGTAACAAAGGCAGATTTTTCAAGCTTCTCGCAGCACAAAAGGACTGAAGTCAGGGACCGTGTACTTACCTGTAGGTCCTTCTAGCCTCTAGAAGTGTTTATATGCCTTAATTAGCGTAGTCCCTAGTTTATGTGAGCATCTGTAACTCTACAGGGTGAGCTGCTAATGAGAAAATAATTGTATCTTTTTTACATAGCACATCTAGCTTTCTTTCTCTGTGCAGAACAGTTTGTGGAGGAACATTGTTAACTTTTGAACACGTAACATTCTAAGTAAAAGTCACAGAATATTTTATAACTTATTAGATTTCTTTTTATGAAACTTGAATCTGTTAACGTGGCTACATAGCACATGCATCCTTTCTCTTATAGGCTTTTAAGGCTCTTCCGAACACATTGGAGGAAATTGATGCTTTTCTGAATGAAGAGAAAACCAGGGCCTCCTGTTTCACAGGCCTGAATGCTTCAGTATGTTAACTGCCTTTCCTTCACCCTCTCTTCCTTCCCCTTCTCTCGTATTGTGCTTGCTTCCCACTCTGTGCTAGATATCTTAGTATAGATATCTAGGCAGCAGGAACAATGTGCTGTANAGCACATGCATCCTTTCTCTTATAGGCTTTTAAGGCTCTTCCGAACACATTGGAGGAAATTGATGCTTTTCTGAATGAAGAGAAAACCAGGGCCTCCTGTTTCACAGGCCTGAATGCTTCAGTATGTTAACTGCCTTTCCTTCACCCTCTCTTCCTTCCCCTTCTCTCGTATTGTGCTTGCTTCCCACTCTGTGCTAGATATCTTAGTATAGATATCTAGGCAGCAGGAACAATGTGCTGTAAATGCAAGATTCTGCATCTATTAGAATTTTAAATAGGTTCTTCTGAAAGAACAGTGTGTTCTGTGGCTTTTAAGCAAAGAAAGAAGTTGCAGTAACCTGGAATAAGCAATGCTTTAGAGTTCTTTCGCTTAAAAGCAAGAAATGTTTGGTGTGCAGTGCAATAATTTATAGAATTGTATTTTAACAGGGTCAGTGCAACGTGATATTTTTATCATCAAGGTTTGATGACTGCTTATGTTTTGCATTCTGGCAGGTTGTTGAAGAATACAATAAGCAGACACAAGAAATACAGCAGTTGACGCAGTATCTAGAAGAAAAGAAAAATGAACTGGAAAACTATAAACGAAACATTTCACAGGTAGTAGCAAAAATTGTAACTCCTGCATCAATACGTTTTTATTGGAATAGAATGTATATACAGAAATAAAAGGCAACAATTCCATGTTATCTTGAGGGTAAACTGGAAAGTTAGCTTCTGTACTTACGAGATTCTTAAATCTAAGTGCTACCTAAACAAAAATTCAGTTCTAAAAACAGTTTTACATGGATATGATTGCTTCTAGGTCAAAGAAAAGTGGCTAAACCCATTGAAAATGCTGGTTGAGAAAATAAATGAGAAGTTCAGTAACTTTTTTAGTTCTATGCAGTGTGCTGGTGAAGTTGATCTTCATGTGGAAAATGAGGTATGATTTTAACTTTTTTGTGGAAGTATGACATGCTTTTGTACATCTTCTGCTTGTATATTAGTAGAGGAAAAGATAACAGGTTGTCCTTTGAATGGTAGAAAAGATGTTACTTTCTAAAAAAATTAAGAACTTCTATTGATGCACTCACATTTTAATGCTAAAACTGAATTAACATTCTAATTAAATGTAAATTAGACAAATACTTTTATCTAATTGTATGTTGGGAGAGAGTACACAGAAAAACATTAAAGCAGTTTAAAAGCAAAGAGGATCTATACTGTCATGTTCTTCTTTGGAAGGTCCTGATTTTCTCTTGCTAAGATGTCACCACTAGTTTTAGAGGTTGGGTAGTGGTACTGTGCCAATGGCTACAACCTTCTTGAAGAGGTCAATGCCCATAAGAAAAATATTGTGTAATCTGTTCTAGAGTTTTGATTACTTCACATTCTCTGTAGCAGACTCTTATGCCCTAGCCTATAAATATCAAAGGAGAGACCCTTGAAACAGAACTATCTTTGTGGAAATAATTCTGTGACACTGAACTTCTTGCCTTTGTTAGCCTGCCCTGTAGGCCTGAGATCTGATGTTGCCCTCAGTAATAGTACCTACTGTGTGAAATGCTTCACTAAGTTCTTCCCTGACATCCTAGGAGAAAATGCAGTGAACATTCTGACTCCCCTTGGTAGAGCTTGGTAACTGGCATCCAGAGTCACAGTGCTGGCACTCACCTTCCTTGATGGCCCACAGAGAATTTTAAGCATTCTTGACAGATTCTGCAGTATCCATCAGTTATGTGCACTGTCATTCCCAGGAGTCTGGCAGCAACGGTCTGAGTTTCTGGTGCCATTGCAGGTGTGCTGGAGGTTGGATTTTTTTTTGACTGGAGGTTGTGCCTGCCTGTACCTTGTAAATTTCTCTGAGCTGGTTTCAGAGTGTGCCAATGGATCTGGATGCATAGGAGGCTTTAGACCCATTGTTCTTGATGTTCCACAGCTACATCCCTTTCTAAAGAGTATAGCTAAAGCTCTGCAACTACTTGTTAAAGAGAAACAGAAATTAAGTTGTGAGCTTAAGATTATTTTTTCATTAAGTAGAGTGCTTATCATAAGGAAGCCAACCTAGACAAACACATCCCCCATCATCCTACTGTTCACTACATGTACACTACTGCATTTTTTTCCAGTGCATGGAATTTACAGAGGCATTGCTTTCTTTTTTTTCTACCAAGAATTGTTTTTCTTGTAGATTTTCTTAATATGTATGAAGTCTTTCTTACCAGTGATTCAGAAACTGAGAAACTGTTGTCATGGGGAGAGAATGGTACTGAAAATTCTGTGTCTAGCAAGAATAAACCAGAGGAAAATAAATGAAAATAATTAAAACGTTGATACAAAGTCCCACATGAGTAGTTTGTAGATCCCTGTAGACTATTTAATGAGAATTTCCTTTAATTGACATGTCATTATCAAGAAAACTGTAGTACAGATAAACTGAGTTTAACAGGTACTGGCTTTTTTTTAGGAGGAATATGACAAGTATGGGATTCGCATTAGAGTCAAGTTCCATAGTAGCTCTAGACTTCATGAATTGACTCCATATCATCAGAGTGGAGGTGAGAAAAGTGTATCCACTATGTTGTACCTGATGGCTCTACAGGAACTCAACAGATGTCCTTTCAGAGTTGTAGATGAAATAAATCAGGTGAGGATCTATAGAGTAGTTTGTAACCTCTTACTATACAGATGCTATGACATAGTGGAGAAAAAAGACTTTTTCTTGTCTTAGGGAATGGATCCAGTGAATGAGAGAAGAGTTTTTGATGTGGTTGTGAACACTGCTTGCAAAGAAAGCACCTCGCAGTACTTCTTCCTTACACCAAAGGTACGTGAGAGAAAATTAAATTCAAAGTTTGATGTGATGGGGAGTTTTGTGTGATAATAACCCTATAAGCACTGTATAACTTATTTCTATTCTACATAAGAACTTAGTATTAAAGAGTAACTCTGAGGGAATTTGACCATTTTAAGGACAGTTCTGGAAGAAATTCAGACAGCTTATATTAAGTAAAGCTTATCTCATAAATATGTTGTGGGATTGTAGCCTCTGAGGAAGTGTCACAAGTACTGCCAGTGGATAGAGGTAAAATGTAACAAGGCTGTCAAATACAATACATCTAGCTCACACAGAATTGGGATTGTAGCAGTGACTAACTTACAAAAAAGTCAGAGAATGATACTGTAACAAATTAGTGCTGCTGAAAAAGAACTAAAGGAGTTCCACATTCATGGAGGAGAAGTACTCAAGTAACAATTTGAGACTTACAGGCTCAGAAAAAGTCAGTGCATGGAGAATAGCTTGAGGAGTTTTCAGTCAAAAATGACCTGTTCTCTCCCTGTGTTTTAGAAAATCTGTCTCGAGTTTATGCTGTTTTTTTCTGGCAGTTGAAGGATATGAGTATAGCCACCTACAGCATTTACTTGGCTGAAAGTAGGAAGAAGGTGTTGCTTGTTGTTCCTTCTCATCTTGTGGTACACTTAGCTCCACAGTTTGATTGTTTCCTGCCCACATTACTTCTTTCTTGTTCTGTTTACTGCTTTTGTCTTCTTACAGTCTCTCTCTTTATTTGATCTGCTTTTCTGTGCTCTTTCTTCAAGAAAAAAGAGAGCAATTTGGATGTTGAAAGGATAGAAATAGCTCTCCTAATTATAATGTTTTCCATGTGTCTTTACACTTGGCTAAATTTTTGTGTAGTGCTTGGAGTCTGTTTTAAAAGTTGTACTTATTGTCAAATTACTAAGAATAAATAAGGGGAGAAAAAAAGAGTATCCAGAACTAATCAGAAAGATCAGAGTAAAAGGTATGCTAAGAGGAAGATCAAGGAATGTCTTGCCTTTCTTCACTATTCAGCAGCAAGAAATTGTGTTTTAAAGTGGTGGCTGAAGGAATTTCTTTCCTTCTTTTTTTTTCCTTTCTCTTCCTCTCTCTCCCTCTTTCTATCTGCTCCAAGTAGGTGATCACAGCAGTTAATGTGGTGAAACTATTGTTGGCCTGCCACAGAGAACACTGTTGAGATAGCTCTTCATATAAAGGTTTTAGCAGATATGGTAGTTTGAATGAGCTGCAACAGAGGATAATTTAAAAGTGGTATGGAGCAGCCTGAGAAGAGAGCCAGACTACTGTTTCAGTGGCTTACTTGCAGTTCCTAAGCTGGTGCTATATGTCATTTTCTTGTATGTGATGACATACTTTCTGAAGAATGACAAATTGTCATACTAAGGTAATTTTTATGTATGTATCCAGTAGACAGAGTTACTGTAATTTTCTTCAGTGTGTTGACACCTTACCCTGATAGATTTATAAGCAAGCTACAGAGGGCAAAGAGTGTAGAGTTGAATAGGAAAATTGCATTCTGAATATTTGTGGTTTGCTTTCAGAATGAGTAGATGAACTGAATGTATTCCTCAGGAACACATTCTTGGGCTTGAAAATAAGTATTTTTGAATAGCAATCTATGGTGAAACATACTGTACTTATTAAATGCAAATAATTCACAAGTTCTTTACTGTAGAGCAAGATTAGAGTTCAAAATAGTCTTGCATTAGGTAATTTCATTTGAAAACAGGAACATTTCAGCACTGACAAGCATAGGATTGATACTTTAGTTGGAAAATTCATCTGGTCTAAGACATAAATGCTTAAATGACTGGGGACGGAGAAATTAGTGGGTGACAGCTTTAACATTAGTTGCAAGTGGTTAAAAGTCATACTGACCACAACAGATGACCCTACACCTTGAATGACACCCATCAGACTGCTGAGCTGCTATTTGGGCTATGGTAGGTGTCCAGCTTTGGCTGTTGCACTTCAGAAAAGGAGTACAGTGGCTTGAGTCAATCTAGAAGACAGCAGTGCATCTTCTAAGAAGCTTTGAAAGTTGTCTGTTTCCACTAGTCAAAATTGCTTTGCTCAGAGGAACACAAGACTGAAAAAAGCCATAATGATTATGCCCACGTTGCTGCCTTCTGCCCTGGGAAGAAGAAAAACAGCCTATGTTCTACCCATTGCAGATAAGGAAAAAAATAGTATCTAATTTGCAGCAAGAAGGTACAGATTGGATAGAAAGATTTCATTGTAGTAGGAATAGAAATTGCATTAGAAAGAGTTGACCCTCTTGGGGGGGGATTCTAACTTTATAGAAAATGGCTCTTCTACTTATTTTGAATTTTCTTGTGTTGTTTTTTGTTTGTTTTTTTTTTTCACTAGGTCCTACAGAATCTCACTTACAATGACAAGATGACAGTGTTGTTTGTCTACAATGGACCTTTTATGCTGGAGGCAAATGAGTGGAACTTAAAATCTTTCTGTAAGCGACGTCGGCGACTTGGAAGGGTGGATGAACAATGATTTCTATGTAATGTTTTTGGTAACTTTCTGGAACACCTAGCTTTCAAGACTTGAGATCTAAACTGTAAAAGATGAGACCTGCAAAGAGTTAAGAATTTTGACTCTTAAAACTTGTGTGGGAAGTGTAAGAGATTTGAAGTGTGTGACTTTTTTCATATATTTCTTCGTGGCCTTTTTCTCCAAAGAAACTACTTTTTCTCAATAGTAGCTTTAAGTAAAAAGGAAATTTTCTTGAACTTTTGCTATTTTTTCAGTAATGGGAAGCACATCAGAAGCACAGTATTTTTTTCTCAGCTATACTGGACTAATTCTATGTCTAAGTCTTCCTGGTTTTGGAGTAATTTTTTAAAAAATTGAAATTACTGATGGTAAATAGCATTCTTCTTCTTAACAGAGTTAAGGATGTTGTGTAAAATTTTCCTGTTGAAATTCAAATTTTTTGAATGAATGAATGAAAGTGATATGTAGGAAGAGAATGGTTGCTGAGTATCTGTGCATTGTTTTTTGCTTAGTGAAAATATATGTAAAATTAATATAATGACTGTATTGTTGTTAGAGTAAATAATTACTGTTGATGGAGTAATAATAAATATAGTTTATTATTATTTATTATTTTTGAGCTAACATTCCCTAGAAGGATAAGGTTTTTATTTTTCTAGCAAGTCTCTGTCAACATGGAGACTAACAGAGCCAGGTGCTTTTGAAACAACATGTTAGTTTGCTTAAGACTAAGCAGTATATAACTTTTTGCTTTGGTTTTTTTTTTTTTTCTTTTAAGTAAAATGTGGTGCATTTTGGGTGAATGATGGAGAAAATAGTCCTGCTGATTTCATGTGGAAGTTAAAACCAGGAGGCTTTTAACCAGGAAATTAAACCCAATGGCTTTTCAACAGACAGCCATGAAATTCATTAGCGGGATTTTGGTCATAGCTGCTAAACATTTGAAAGCAGGTGTTATCAACAGAATGCTGAACACTTAAAGTCTCAGTTACTTAACTATAAAAAAAATTAACGGATTTGTGAAGAGTATAATTTGTTGAAAAATGGCAACTATAATTGGTATGTAAAATCTACATTAAAATGATGGAGTCCCAGGGCACCATCTGAAAATAGTATCTGTATTTTATTGGGGGGTTGTATCCTTCAGTAAATTTTATTTAAAAAGTGATGTCCACTTGATTTTGAATGGGAGTAATTTTCTGACATCATCATCGATGAGCTTTGCTAATGGACTTGATATATCAGGGTTTTTACATTACAATGTTAGAAATACATTACAATGTTAGAAATAAATTAACCGGGATGTAAGCTAGGTTCTGTAAGGTCTCAGGTAGAAGGAATTCATTACTGTAATTCTTTTTTTGAATAAAGAAGCCTTTAAGGCAATAAGGCATTGAAGGCTGCTGTTGATCAATGGAGCTCTGTCTGACTGTGAAAGGAGTTCCTGGAATAAGTTCCGCAGGGGCTAGTGTCCATACACAAATATTTGATAGAAGAACAGAAGGAGTGTGGAAACCTAGGCTGTAGTTCAGGGACTGAGTGGGCTAGCAGAGTATTGACTTAACTGGGGCTACAGATCGATCTGTACACTGAAGTACACTATCTGTGTTTTAGATATGTGCCTTGATCTTCAAAATTTCCATGGAGGTTTATGAGCTATTGACCAGAGGCCCTGGCTTCATTGTGCCTAGCTACAGTTTTAATAAGTCATTCATATTAACATACCCTAGAGAGCAAAGTGAGCTAAAAAGCTGTACCCCTGTCAAGTTACTGATCAATAGGTCTTCACTATCCCGCTAGTCTTCTAACTAAAGCCTGTAAAAAGGAACTGTAAAACCAACTCTGTGTATAAAAGTGACAATTGCTGTTTGCAAATGGGTGGCATGACATTATGTGCTCATAATGCGTTCATGTGCTCAGTGTCCCATCCACATACAGAGAGATGGTTTAAATAGAAGTCTTTTGCACTAGATAGTGTGTTGAACCATGAAAATCCACACTGAGTCACTTAGTGTAACTGCAGTGTTACTTGGGATTGCTTACCTGCCTTCTACACTGCTGTACTTTGTTAGTGATCCTCATGCTTTATTACTGCTATTCAGCTCCTCAGAGACCCTTGTTATAAGCTCATGGTGTTAATTTCATTATGACTTCGAGGAGGAAGGAATGAGTGGGAGTTTTGGTTAAGTATACACATAGTATCCAGGTTTTCCTGCTGACAAGGCAGGACCTCTCAAAAATGTACAAGTAGAAAGACCCTAAACAGTCCTGATAGCTGAAATGTAAATCGTGCTTTCTCTGAAAATAGGTACTTTCCCCTGTTGTTTAAACCAGTGAAAACTCTGCTGAAGTTCCTTTTCCATCACCATCTGCAGTTCTGACAAACATGGGTGTCTGCTCATGTATTGAGACAGAGAGAGAAAAGCAGCATAGAAATTGTTACTTAGTATGAGAAATAAGATCTCGAGGAACCAAATACTGACAAGCACTTCTGAATCACCCTTTACTGTGAGTTTATTTCAGAAGGTGTCACTTGAGCTTGTACATAATTGTAAACTTCAGGAGATTGCTAAGTTGGATGAAGCAGCAAACTAGAATGAAGAAAGACCCTTGCACAACTGAAGTACTTTCAATGGGCTCACCTGAAACAGGATTTTCTGTGGAGAAAAACGTTGGGCCTGTTGTAGCTGTTGCTGACTGGGAACACCTGGAATATTGTTGATACATGGGAGCAGGTTGCCTGAGGATGCTGTGCATACCCCATCCTTGGGAGTGTTTGTGGCCAGGCTGGGCATGGCTTTGAGCAGCCTGCTCTAGTGAGAGGCATCCTTGCCTATGGCAGAAGGGTTGGAACCAGATGATCTTTTAAGTTTCTTCAGACTTAAACCATTCTATGTTCTGTTCTCCAGATTTTGGAGTGAGTAAGAGATGATGAGGTGCACAGAGCTGGTTTGGGCTGTGGGATGCTTAATGAAAAACATGGTAAGTGCTCTTTAGAGGTCTGGGTAGGCACCAACTCTGGACCTGATAGCAAATTTTACTTAAAGTTAACACCGGTGGTGAGTCCCATCTGTAGTTCGTGCCAAGATGCCCTCTTTTTTGTTACTAAGCTCTCTGGCTGATGCTTCCTTTCCAGAAGCTTCTGGATCACCTTCAAATAATTTTGACTCTCTGTGCTCAGTTCCAGTGCCTTTCCACATTGTCTTCTTGAAAGAAAATAGATACCTAAGATTGGATATTGGGAAAATTTTTACACAGAAAGTGTTGTTAAGCTCTGGGACAGGCTGGCCAGGAGAGTGGTTGAGGCTCCATTCCTGGGGATATTTTAAAGAAAGGTAGACAAAGAGCATAGAGGTACAATTTAGGGATGTTTCCTGTCATAGTTGGGTTGATGATGGGACTTGATCTGTAAGTTCCCTTCTAACGAGGGTAATTCTGTGTCACATTCTCTTTTACAAACATTTGCATAATTGTAGCATGTTGTCTGATATCTTCTGTACTGTCCACACATAGGATTGGGATAGCAGGGAAGGGTTCATGAGAGGGAGATTTATAATTAAAGGTGCCTGCTGGTGTTCCTGTGGCCCACCCTGGCGAGCAGTTAAAGGATGGTCCCTGCAGTGCCTATTTCCTTCTGTCCCTGCGGCCACAAGCTGCAGCACCACCTGTGCTGGGAAAGGAGCACCACACTGCGGCGGAGAGTTGTACTGGCTCAGCAGTATCTTAGCAACTCTACATCAAAACATTCTGTGATTTTATTGAAATTGTTCTGATATTGCATGCATCATTTCCCTGACCTGTCTCCCGTCTTTAGTTGTCCCACTTCTTGAAAGGTGAATTGGAGTTTTTTCTGATTTGATTGGCACAATGTCTAATGGGAGGTGTCTGTTAGGGGGGCTACATCATGGAAAGGGGGGGAACCTTGCCACTTATGACTGCAACTTGGAGCCAAAATTACTCTCTTCATTTCTGAGGCACTGAAACACAATGTCCAAAATAAATTTTCCTTGTTACAGAAACATTTTTTTCCCCAGTGCCTTACTAATTCAGAATAAAGCAGGACTTGGTGCATCATAATTTGAAGAGGAAGGAAAGGGGAAGGAAGATTAAATCCACCTCTGCTCCAAGAAAATCTTCTTCTTGTACCAACCTGACCATCAGAGAATCTCAACAGAATGTCTCTGCTGCTGCACTCTCAGACTAGGCTTGCCAACACCCTCTGTCTCCAATACAGCTCATTGATCCAGTTGTCCTTTGCCTAGTAGAATGGCCTGAATGAAGGGTGGTGTTTCCTACACAGGCAGTAATTTAGTAGCTACTGCATTCTGGGGGAGGGAGAGGCTGTGGTATTTGTTTGTTTGGTTTTGTTGTTAATTTACCAGAATAATTACAAATACTGTGTAAATCCAAAGCTGATGATGAGCACGGAGAGAGCACGAAGGCCTCTTGGGCGCCACCAGCAGTGTTGACCTCTCTGTGTGTTGCTGCAGTGATGCTTAAATGGTCTGTTGAGGTGAAAAGCCACTGTTACATTTTCCTTTGGGTCCCAGTGGCTGAGGAGTCCCCATCCCCTTTGTTTGTCCTTCTGAGCCCATTTACACTCTTCATGAAGGATTTTTGTGGTCAGAATACTTGTACTATTTAAAATATGCTTTGTTGTATAAAGTGTACTGGTTTGATGTCAGTGTAATTAAACCAATACAGCCTAAGAGTGTATGCAGGTTCTCAAGCATCAGTTTATTAGAAATCAGTATGCTTTTGAAAAATAATTGGATTAAGTTATATTGAGGGAATCTTCACAGGAACGCTGACCTGCTTCAGATGTTCCACTTAAAATATTATATCCCTGGGGAAAATGGTTCATTGGACAGAAGAGCTGAATGCAGCTCAGTTTCTAGGTAAGATGTGTATTGTCTTTCTGCAATCCTGTAAAGCAGTCACAGTGATTTACCACCAGCACTGCAGATTAATAACACAATTGTGATTTTCCCTGGCCTCATGGTTCTGACAAAGCAGTTAGGCATGAATTTTCATAGGCTCTCTGAAGTGTTTTCTGCATGGAAACACTATTCACATCCACTGAAGCAATAGTAAACAAGTCCAAATCGCTATATGTGGCCTTTCCAGGGAGCTGTGATGTAGCTTACACTATTAGCCAGAAAAGGCCATTTGGAAATCCAAGACTTTCCCGTGCACCCTTTTAGCATGATGCAAGGACAGCTCTGATACTGTCTGTGCTCTTTGGTTTCATTTTCTGTGCTTCTCTAATGCCCACGGGTCTTTTCTGGTGTGATGAACAGCCCTTATCCTACTGAGTGCTATTCCTAGTCCTGTGCTTTACAGGCTCTGCTCCTCTTTATATGTTGCATTCATATGTGCTGGCATCCAGGTGGTGGTTTGATCCCCATTACATGGCCTAAGAGGCAATACAAAATACCCAAAGAAACAGATGGCTTTGGGTATGAAAAGCAATAGGATGTTTACCACTTGTCAGCTGGGGTTCCAAAACAGTTACCCCCAACTATAACAGTTGCAACAATGTCAGAAACAAAAGCTAAAAGCAGTAGAGATTGTGCTCTCTCTCACCCCAGAAAGTATGCATGAGCACCACATAAAGATGCATGAACTGGAGAAATGCAATGTGTAATAACAGAGAAACAAGAACCCATGCCAGTCATGGAATCATAGACTGGTTTGGCTTGGAAGGGACTTTGAAGATGATCTAGTCCAACCCCCAGTCTGACTTTCACTTTTTATAAAGGGAAAAATTCCATAGTACCTGTGGAAGTGTCATAGAGTGAAATAGTAAGACTGAAGAGTGATCTCATTAATGTTGATAAATATGTAAAGGGTGAGTGTCAGGAGGATGGAGCCAGGCTCTTTTCAGTGAAATCCAGTGATAGGACAAGGGGCAGGGGGTGCAAGGTGGAACATAGGAGGTTCCACATAAGTATGAGGAAAGACTTTTTCACAGCATAGAAGAGATTTTTGTTTCTCAAGCAAAAGCCATTGAGAAAGTAGCAGTTGTGGTGCTCTGATGCAGAAGGGAAACCTCCCCATGTCCATAGCCCCACATGAGGGAGCCCCCTGAATGACATTACTTTCATGGGTATAAAAATCATCCCAGTCACTGCGCCTGGCAAATTCACAAAGGCCTTCTGAGCTACTCTTGGTATTTAACCGGCTCAGTCTTGTGGGGATTCTGTTGTCCCTCTCCTTTGGCTGCCCAGCCTAAGGACAGAAAGTTCCAATTCAGCATCAAGTCAAAACATGGAGGCTGCTTGCAAGCCTTGTTCCAGATACAGATGCTCTCTTCCACCTGTCCGTCTCTGCCTCTATTGCCAGAGGGATGCATGTTCCCTGGACTTGTGTCTCATCGTGCAAGCACACTCTCGCATTGTTCCCACGTACAGCTCAGAGCTCCTTGCCTCCCCCTCCAGAAAATGAAGGGAGGGTTTTTTCTCCTTACATCAGCAACCCCCTCAAACCCTTGGACACCACAAGGGGGCAGCATAGCCACACAGGCTGAGGCACCACTAGCCTATGGAGCAGCCCCTTGGTGTGACAGTGGCCACCGCTCAGAGTCAAAAAGCCCCTAAACAATGGGAGGGAGACTTCCCAAGAGCTAGAGCATGCTGCTGAGGGGACACTTTTTCACACTACAAGTGATATCTCTGCATTCCTGCACCAGTGGCAGAAGGGGTAGCTGGGAGAAATAAACAAGCAAAATAATAACTAGCAGGACCCTTGAAGCTGGGTCATTCACCAAATAGATTTCATCACTTGCAGCAGCATTGTTTATCCCTAATCATCTACACCGGTTTACACGATTACTCCTTGATTCCAATCAATCAAAACAACACTTCTTTTAATGCCTTTTGTCTTTATTTGGACAATGTATATATACATATGTACAAAACCATCTATGCCTACTTTTTTTTTTCCTTTTCTTATTATTACAATTTCATGTGATTTACAAAACAGGACAGCAAAATAACTTATAAAGGATACTAATACTGTACAAAAATAAAACTGATTAAACTGTTGGAAGTTGGTAATTTACAGTGTTACAGACCACTAGTCTGTAAAACAGCATTTTGAAGTATGTGTCCAGTCTGGTGTATGCTGGGCTAAGTCCATCTGCAAACTGAAACCATATCTGTAATACAGGTCATGGAAAACTGTTAAAAAAAGAAGTATGTTCTTTAGCTATACTGTTAAAGCCATGATTTCTCTATGGAAATGGACTTTTTTAACCAAGGAGAGAAGCTGTCCTAACTTCAGCACTATTAACTATTTCCAAAATAGTACAAGTTCATATTGTATTAGCCTGATTTTTTTCCTTTTCCAACATTTGCAACACTCTTCAAGATTTAACTTCAAGATGCAAAGACCTAATCTGCAGTTTCTATGTTAGAGCCATTATTTACTTGTACTAGAAGTATATCCCCAAGAACCCCAAATGAACAAAACAGTAAGACAAAATCTGCACACCTGATCATCCCCAATGTACATTGTTAGTGGTTAATGAATCGCACAAATCCCGTCTGTCCAATGCTGAAGTACAGCATGTGTTAGAGCAAATGGGTTATTGTTCAGGAAGGTTTTTTTCAGACACAGGATCTCGCCACACACAATGACGCAATGGCATCTGTAGGTCCCACTGTCCCAAGAACCAAAGCATCTCCTGCCTGTTGATTTGTTTGGACATAGCAGGAATGGCAGCATTTCTTTAGCTTGTGCACTCTACCCCAAACATGCAAATTGGAAAACCATAAATCTGTCCATTTACTTCCATGTGTCAGTTAGTCCTGGTAGCTAAGTGACCGAAACATCTATGTACTGATTCAGGAGCTGCTTATCAGCTGTGGCTTCCCACAGTGGTTGATAGGACATGAGGGCATCTGATGTTTCACAGGATCAGGCCCTTATTTTCCAAGTGCTGCATTTGTCCTACAAAATGGCAACAATCTACACTGTGGAGCAAGCCTAAAGTCAGCACTGATCTTCACAGAGGGGAATGAAGACGAATATGCATGTTCTCTGAATCTCACTGGGCTAGCCCTGGCCCTGACCCACTCAGCAAAGCAGCACTAACAGTACTAGTAAGTGGAACACTTTTTATTGTATTTCTAGATCAATAGAAATACCAAGGCTACCTATTTGTTATTAGGAAGAACACATGTCCCTATGACTCAATTTGGACACCAAAAATTTAAGTTTGGTTTCTGAAATATATGTTTCAAAAAGCTGAAACAGAGGTAGAAAGTGTGCTTGGTTTCCTGATGTCTTCACTGAAGAAAACGCATCCCTTTTCACTCCATAGACTGCTCAATATCCCTAACATCTTATAAGCAGTTCTCTTCACATAGACGGAATTTATCATGAACTACACAGGCAAAAACACTATATGCAAACTGATTTCTAATGCCAAAAGCCTTATACGACTGTAGAAGAAAACACTCTATTCTCTGAGTTCCTTTTCTTTATATTCATTTCTAGGAAGCAAGCTTTTTATCAGGTAAACAATAAGATATTGTAATTGCAGGTGTACTAACAAGATTATCTGGTTTTTATGTACAAAATTTTACAAGATGACCTAAATTCATCTGCAGTGGAAACACTTTGGGTTTCAGTGTGATTACTCACAAGATGAATTTGGCTGCAAGTCTCTATAGCAGGGCTGCACCTTCCCTTCCTCTTCTGAGGAAAAGGTAAAAACTGAACAGGAGAAGAATGTTTCTGGGAAAAAAAAGAATGTGTAAACAGAATTATCCCCCCTGTATGCAGCTGAGGAGGGAAAAACATAAAAGTCATTAGTAACTTTTACAGTTCATGCTTTTAATGTAAAAAATTATGAAATATTCAGCTAATGACCACCAGTTTTCTTCAGTGATCTTTTTGCTCCTCTTAAAGAGCAAAATGTAGCCTTAAAAAAAAGTAATATTGCCTTTATCATTATTTGATGTGTCATCTCTGACACAGGTAAAACCCAAGGTATCAAGCAAAACTTATGTCATAAGAAGTATTACAACACACCTTCTGTCCTGCATCTCCAATTAGCTCATGGTTTTTCTACCGTTGTCTACAGAAACGCTGATCAAGAGATACAGGAGCCCTTCTGAAGAGCTCCTTACAATAACTTCAGTCGTTTCCATTAGCAGGGTGCTCTTAAGGAAAGGTCTACTCTCTCCATAAGCACACACGACTCCCATAGGACTCAGCAGGAGTTAGGTAAGGGTATGAAGAGAATAAATCTTTAAGGCAAGTGTAGGAAGAGAAAAAACCTTAAAAAAGCAGCAGTTTATAAAGATGGTAGCTGCTGTTATGCATTCATTCAAACAAAACACAGCAGAATAAAGCACTGTTAGTGGCATTTCTATAGTACAGTACTGTATTTATTGACAAATGAAAAATATAGGATCAACTGAGAGATGTATGCTTCTGCTCCCACATCCCCACCACATTATCTAGGTTGACTTGAATTTTCCCAAGTAAATAACAGAGCTAAATACACATATGGTCAGAAAACATCTGAGCTGTTGTAGGAGGTTTTTTTGCTGTAAGTATCTGCTTGAATTATACATGTTTTTACTGGAAAAGTGCAGCTTATATTCAAAAGTATAGTTAATACAAAGAAAAATTAAAAGGACCCATTTATGTGAGTGGGCCTTCTTGTGTATAAATTCACCTTATTTCAATATATCAATCAGATGCTCTTAGTAACATGTAATGTTTCTCTTAACAGTCTCTTTAAATACAGTTCTGAGACAGAAGTAAACCCACTTCTACAATGTGCTATGGAGTTTTATCTGAGTTATTTATGTGACTCAGAAAGTGGTTTTACTCAACAAACTCTAAATACAAGCAGCAATACACTGTTCAACAAAACATGTTCATGACACAGCAATCACAAAGACCTTGGAGTCACACTACTGTGGTGGCACAGGCCGGCCATCCAGACATATGTACATCAGCATCAATGCTTAGAGGAGGTGACCACCTCCTCTGCTGGACATCCCCTCTTTCCTCTCACCCCACAAACCACTTGTTCCAATCCACCGTTCCCAGCAAAGAGTGGGGAGATGGAGGACAAGGAGTGGGGCTCGGAGTACTTTATATACGGTTATTTTTAGTTTTTGTTTTTAACATTGGATACATGTGCTTACACATGGCAAGGGCGACCGGCGCCATGACAGATGCTCGTGCTTTGGCACCGCAGCCCGCACCTTGCCCGCCCACCAGCTCGCCCCCACCCCGTGCCAGCCCCGCGTTTTACAAGGAGCTGCTGGAGCTGGACTTCTTGGATCGCTTGATCATGCTGGGGTGAAACTCGGTGTGGCGGCGGGCGTGCTTAGTCAGGTGGTCGCTCCGCATGAAACGTTTCTCGCAGAGGGGGCACCGAAACTGCTTCTCGCCAGTGTGGGTTCGGTAGTGCCGGGTCAGCTCGTCCGAGCGGGAGAACTTTTTAAGGCAGTCAGGCCATGTGCATGGGAACGGTCGCTCACCTGTGAGGACAAAACAATTACAAGAGATTTAGGGGGGTGAGGGCAGAGCAGGCCAGCAAGGAGCTGGGAACACGATGCTGAGGGGAAAAAGCTGCTTTTGTTTCCTGCCGTGGTGCCGGCATCCGTGGAATTGTTGATGACTTGCTTCATCAGGTTTCAGTCTCACCTCCAGCAGAAGCCAAAAAACCCTCCAACTGCATGAAACTCGCATTCATGCAGAACCTTGTATGACCCCAAAGACTTTCGAAAGAACAGATGAGCTCTGCTTATGCCTGTATGTTTTTCATATTAGGCTCACTAGGGTCGCTTGGGAAAAGAGTGCCAGTGCTATTTCTCTGACACTCCCAACCATTTTTAGTGCTAGAAAAGAAGCCAAAAAAACCTTTCACTTGGGTCAAGTCATTCAGCCTGGGGACAACTCAGCAAGGAGGAACTGGGGAAAGCAACATAGCCTCAGAGCTACAAACACATAGAGCTAAGCTGCAAGAGCTGCAGAGAGAAGTGCCACATCCCTTCTATCCTCCTAGAAATCCAAGCAGCTCCAGAGAGTAAACATCTCCCCTTGGTCTCTTATATAGCTGATTTGGGGACAGCAAAACTAATTCAATGTTCATGGCTCTGTAAGTATGTGTGTTTGGTGCAATAATGAACACTCTCACCTCAACCACACTGCTCCTTCACTTCTAAAAACGAAGTTTTGAAGATTGAACAGCAATAATTGTCATCTTCCTGGTACCCCACATCCCTGCAGATCAGCTATTGGGTCACACAGGCTTTGCCTACAGGAACCAACCTGATACATCCTGACCAGCCAGGATGACACTAGCCCATGGCACAGATGGAAATCGAACTCACTTAAATCTGCATTAAAGTTTTCAGCCACAAATACCATGCACTGCTTCAGTTTGATAACCTACTCCCCTTCCTTAAGAGTCTTCTAAAATGAATATAAATGATAGCTATTGTGATAGCTATTTATCATCAAACATGAAATACAAATACTATCCCAGGAGTTTTCCATCTTTGGAGAGTCTGAAATAAATTTTAGACTCCAGTTTCTTGGTATTGTGAAGTTTGGCACAATACATGAGTTCACTCTGTATCAGCAGATCACATAAGAGTACTCCACTAGTAAGTGTGCCTTGGAGTCCTCCCCAGAGACAACAGCAGTGACAAAAGGCTAAAGGCTCAGATGAACAGTCCAGATGCCAGGAGGACAACAAGGACTGGAAAATCTGGCAGGGCTGTAGGAAGAAGAAGGGGGACTGTGGGGAGTGACTGATGGTATCCAAAAAGCAAAGACAAGAACAGACTAGATGAGATGGATGTAGCAATAACCTAGGCTACGAGAGCTCTAGTGGGCCTTTCTCAGTAACACTGCTGTTTCCATGTTTTAGATTCTGAATGATACTGTGCTCCCTGACAGGCAGCTGCTCTGCCCTGGACCAGCCAGCATTGCTGGCCAAGCAGGAACTGTGCAGCCCTTCAGGCAACCACAGCACAGCCACTGCCTCAGCAATGCTTTCTCTCATCTCACAGTAATGTTGTCCTCAGCTAGGGGGAAAGGATTCAGAAGGAACCAAGCCAGTCTGGTGCCTGAGCCCAGTGGAGGCACAGCTGCCAGCTGTCCTGACCTAGGGCTACTTTCCTTTTTTGTAAGCAGGTTTCTTGGCTCCCTGCCATGCACTTTGAGACATGGTTGGAAGCCTTTCTGAAAAACCAACTCCTATTCAAAAGAAAATAATGAAAATGGTTCATAGGCTCAGCCATATGTGAAGGCCAACAGAGGAAAACTCTGATTTCCCAGCTGAGTAGCACCATGAGCCCTACTGAGCACTCACATTCATGCCCAAAATATTCCCTAGTCTTTCCTCCTTCCAGAGCTTGCCCTTGGCATCCAAGGCAAGCATTTCACTCCCACTGCTCTTCAGCTAGCTATCTCAAGGTTTTCCTCACAGCTCCTGGGAGCAGGCAGCAGTGGGAGGTGCAGAACAGCTTTGTAGTTCCCCTCCCAGAAATATGGGAGACGTGCTATGCATCTTGCATGTGTAGAGGGACCTAGTACGTGGCTCTGTGTCAGGCACTTATGCTCCAAAGCACCAGGAGTTGCTACTCAGGCACTCTTCCCCATTCCCAGAAGCCAGATTTACAACCATCTAGCTCAGGAGAGCTCTTCAGCCTGCAAAAGGGCTTCAGACTACTACAGGGAGATCAGATAGATGCCTGGGCAGGACAGCAAGGACTCAGAGTCTTTGGAATGCATTATCTTAATTCTAGGCACAGCAATATCCAAGTTGCGTGCCTAAAAGCTTCTTGTTTCTTGTCCTAAGGCCCAAAAGGCCACTTCAAATTATAGACACCCCTCCCTCCTCATCTCAAAAGAGAGAAGAGGAAGGAATAAAGAGATTTACAAATTAAAAAAAATTTCTAAACTACTTTAGGAGACAATAAAATAATAAATAAAATGAAAAGGAAAAAGATAAAAATGCACACAAAACTGTGTCAAGCTCCAAGGATGACAGTTACACCCCCAGCAGACACAGGGAAGATCCCAGACTGGAGTCACGGAGTGCCAGATCTGGAGTTAGGAGTGCTCGGATTGGGATCAAAGGCAGATGGACAGTCTTTCTAAGACATTGGTCATTGAAGTAGGAGAGTTGACCCTTTGATCCCTCAGCTTTTATACTGATCATGGGGCAGATGGGATGGACTACTCCTGTCTGTTCCTTCATGCAGGTGGGACCCCTCTATGTCTTTCCACTTCCAACCACTGGGGGGGCAAATGATGAATTTTCTGACCTTGACTGCTGCAGTGAAAAATGAAAATAAGAGCCTCTTGCATACCATTCCTTGGTCTTATCAGTCTGCGAGCAAACAATTTCCGAGCAACTGCTGTTAATTTCAGAGTTTAGTCAAGCAGAAGAGGCCTAGCTGAAAAGTGAAGTTACAAACTGGAAAATTTACTCTATATTACCTCAAACCAGAAACTGGACTCACCTGCCTCAAGAATTGGAGATTGGAGGTCAAAACAGAGTCCTATTACTGGTATTCCATCTGAAACTCAACAGGACCAGCATAACCTCCAACATAGTGATCCCAACACACCCATGTAATGTGACAAGGAAAAGCACTTTCAGGCTACACAGCAGAACCACAAGGCTCCAGGGAAAGGCATGGCTCACTCAGGAACCCTTCCATATATTTGGCACTGCACTCCTCATGGAACTGGCCTAGAGAGGGGCATTGAAGACCATGGGGAGCCTGGCCCGGCAGAGACATGCACCATTCCTGAGGGGATTGCTGATGTGTACCAGGATGGTGATGGGAGCAGAGATTGCTGCCAGAGATGAATGGCTGCCCAGCTGCTGATGCACAAGGGATACGACTAGCACTGGTCACTAAGCCCTCAGGTACAGTGGTGATGAACAGCTTCTCCACCTTGGCCACAAGAGCCCACAGAGTCTGTCACAGCCATTTTATATGCATGTATACGAAAGTAGGCCAGGCGTAATCCCCAGCATCAGGATGCATTAAACTCCTGACTCCTCAGAGCAGAGAGATGAGTGGAAGGGAAGTGATTCCAAGCCTGCAGGGGTTGTCTCTGTGCCTGAAGATCTGCTGCTCCCTTTGGTCACAAAGCTGTAACCAATGACATCAGCCCAGAGACACTGCTTCACTGACTGACATAATAAGTGTAGACCACGGGTGGAGTGTGTATCCACAAGGTTTTTAAGGGAAGGCAGAGATGCCTGATGACACGTGATGAAAGTCCACACAATAAAACTGTTTGCTGTACTTTCTGGTTTCAATTGCATTTTGACTATTTTTGGACACAGCAGAGATGGCTGTAGAGGAGTCCATAGAGCAAGTAAGTCTTGCAAATCACATGCTGCCAGGCAGGCAAGGCCACAGAGCTGAAACACGAGCCTCCAGCTGGACATACATACTCCTGTATCAGGACTCAGTCAGGAACTAATTACTCCATGTGACTTCTTCCTGGTAGTTTTGGGAATAGGAATACTAAAGCTTGAAATGAGTAAAACAAACCATTAGAACAAGATGGTATTATACACCATTTCCTTTAGTAGCATTATTCTACTTTCATTTTAAGATATACTTTAAATTGTATTTTATCAAGAGATGAAGGAATGGCCAATGGTGTATCACAATTCCTTAAAACTGTATGTGATAGGATCTGAATACAAGGAACACAAGATGCAAATAATTTTATTAAAAAATATATATCCACAGGGCACCTTACAGAAGCAACAAGTGAAACAATCTGATTTACTGGTTATAAGAACAAGTGCAATCACAGAACTCCCACTCTTTATCCTGTGTGCCATCAGGAATAGTGGGAAACAGTTTATACTGAGCTCAAGCTGATGGTGACTCTTCATGGCTCTCCTCTGGAGTTTAAAGAACGGCTGCTCCTGAAGACCTGGCTTGCTTTCAATCCCATATAAGAATAAAAGTAATTGCAGATTACTTTGCTCTCTTACTTCACCCAACCTTTCTTCCCTGTTCCTTCTCCTCTCTACCACAAACAGTTTCCTCTTTCTCTGCACATTTAAACTCCAGGAGTTTAAATGACTCGTTAAGAGTTTAAGACCTGAGGCAGATCCACTTCATTTAATTTTGGATAGAAAATTATATAGGTTTTTTTCCCTTCTGAGACATTCCAGGTTTCCCCACATTGTAGTCTTGAGCAGGAAGTTTCTGAAACAAAATACCAACTGGGCACTAGAAGACTTATTAATAGTGTAGGTAGGATTGGTATCCTGAGTCATGTTCCTTCTCACCAAAAAGTCATGCTATACAGGTGGATCACTGAAGTTAGGAGCTGCACTGTGTGGTAGCTTTAATAGAGACCAATTTATCTGGACAACCAAGGGATAGAAAAGTTCAGTGTGAATTCCTTCTGAGAGGGGGAGGCTGTGAGAGAGAAGTCCTTTATCACATACATGGGGAAACCTCTTGGTGTTTAACAGGACAAGCACTAGGTCTTGGGCACACTGAGCATCTATGGTGCAACAAAGCACTGAATTACTAAAAAGGTTTGAGGACTGGCATTACACAAGACCTTAAGAAATTGCTGTTGGTGTGGACAGGAATCTGGCCAAGGTCAAGTTTGCGAGGTTCCCACTGTCTTCTTCAATGACAAAAGTGAGACTGGACACAGACATGAGTCCAGAGTCTGGCATCAGTACTAGCTAATGGAGAACAGTTTTGCTGTCAAGTAATACTAAGCATACACATCAACTAGAATGCCAGATGGACTGTAGCTACAACTGCATGAATTGACTCCTATTCAGACACCCTTAACTGATGAAAGAGACCACCAAACACCAAGTCTGTATTCTCTGGCATTCAAAGCAGTAACTAAATTTTAAGTATGAAAATCAAGGGTTCAGAGGGTGACTTCTTGGGATGTGCTATGTGTGACTCCCATCTTCTGCCCAGCTGCAGACCTGGCACATCTAGCCAGCACCTCCTGCTGCATGGACATCTGCCCCACCTGTGCCTGCTAGAGCTTGAAATTTCCAAAGAAAGCTTGACACCCTAGGAATAACTGCTCCTGAACCACTTAGAGGTAATCATGATAAATTTTTCTTTATTTCTTCACTGAGATCCCACTCAGCCACTACTCTTGAATGTTTCAGTATCTCCTGACATATGACAGGATCTGTAGGAGGATATCAAGAACATGGTCCAGCTTATTGCAAGAGGAAAAAAAATAAGCCAGGCTACCTTCCTTGCTGCAGAATTGCTATTATCCCAGGTCGCTCTCTCTTTCCTCCACCACAGTACATTGCTTGCCTGTTTACACCCCAAATAAGCAACTTCCCACAGGATGTGGGATTTGACTGAGTGTTCACTGGTGAGATATTCTGGTGAAGGATTATAGTCACATCTGTGTATATACTTTTGAGCAGAGGGATTTCAGAGGCCTTTCAAATAGTCCTTTTTCTCTTCTCAGATATTCCAAAATCAGATCATCACAAGGTATGGATCCTGATGCAAAACAGCACAGTAGCAAGCTCAGTGGTGAAAAGGCTAGATACCATAAGCTTTATCAAGGGTTTCTAACACCTAAACCATGGCCATGATTAGGCAACAGTTAAAACAGACCCTGCCCATGGAAGAGGCAATGGATGGATGGGCTGGTGCATGAGATTTTTGCCATTCAGCACTCAGGTCTAAACAAAACAGGACAACTCAGGTGTTAAAATGTCACTTTCAGCAAGTATTTAGATGCTCAGACAACCTCAGAGCCACAAGTCAACAGCTGCTTGCACGTGCAGGTGTTGAGTCTCTTCCAAAAGGTGACGTGCAAAACCACCTGCACTAAAACCCTCTGCTGCTGGAAGCCTAATCCCTAGCGAGACTCAGTCCTGCTGTTACTTCTACGTGACATAATAGTAGAAGCTTACAGTACCTTACAGCTTCCCTGGCAGATCACAACCCTCCCTGCCTACATTCAGGGCCTCCTTTGGGGTGAACTGTGCCTTCTTATATGTGTCAGCAGGGAAAGCTACCTAGGAAAGGGAAGTTCTCCTCAATGGTCATCAGAGAGCTGGAATCACAGCTGGAATAACTGCCTTCAGCAGTCCACTCTTAAACACATGGGACAAGTTGCTACCCTCTTGCATAAGCAACCCTTTTAGTCTGGCCATTAGGGAAAATTTTTACACTGGAAGGGTTATCAAGCATTGGAACAGGCTGCCCAGATTGAGGCACCATCCCTAGAGGTATTTAGGAGATAGGGAGACATAGTGCTTGGAGGTATGTTTTAGTGATGGTTCTTGTTAAGAGTTGTGTTGATTGCTGGAACAGGTGATCTGAAAGGTAACTTCCAACCATGTGATGCAGTGCTTCTCTTCTCCTTTCATACCTTATCTCCACTTTCACCACTGTGAACTTTCATTATTGTTCAGTAACACTTAAATATTAGCTGAGCAATGGAGATAGATTGGCTCCCAGCCTGCTTCAGGCACCTGCCTGGGATCAAAGAGCACCAGGTTTAGACTCCTTCCCTGCCTGAGTGGTTAAATGCATAGAAGAAAGACGAATGCAATTTTACATGCATTCAGAAATATTTTTGTCCTTTCACTAAGCATCTATTATTCAGTATCTCAACAGATTACTCCCTCAAGTTTAAGGTACTTGGAGTGCTCTCAAGTTGTCCAGTCATTCAGAGCTTGAATACAGAGGATGAGCCATGCTACTACAAATAAGCTATCTGAAAGTGTGCTTTACCATCAGTACCCTAGACTCTAGCTGCCTCATCTTCACCTGGCACCTTCCTTCCAGATGCAAGTTTGAGAGCTATGTGAGGCCACATGCGGAAGCCTGATGAACAACAGAGAGCAGCCATGGAAGAGAGCAATCATTCATGCAGAGATCTCCACTACTACTGGGGCTGCCAGACACACATGAGCAGGAGTGGGTGACATTCCCAGCATTGTCTTCAATTCCATAGGACAGCATGCAGGAGCTTAGTAAAGCTGTGTTCCTAAAACACTCAGCTGGAAACAAGTGTCATGGTATCCTGGGTGATGCACACTTCACAATCTTGAATCAATTACTACACAAACCTTTCATGAGTACCTTCCTGTAGCAGCACCTGCTCCTGCATAATGCTTTCAATTTTTAACAGAAAAAAGCCAAACACATAAAGCAACTGGGAGTTAGGCAACACTGAACGTAATCTTGAGGATTTCTGCCTACCTTACTCAGCTGGAAAAGCTTCTGGTTGGTATGATCGTGTTTTTCTGGAAATGTGTCTCTTAGAACTCTAACAATTTGCATATTTGCATTAGCCTCTTGGGAACCAGGATTTCAGATGGAGGTCTGAATTTAACACAAAAAAATGTCCTCCTGGCTCCACTTTCTGCTCTTCTTACTCTAAAGGATCTGCCAAAGTGATACTGCATGAGCTGGATAAGAGAGGCTTAAAATGCTAAATTTCAGATTATGCTCCCATGAAATACCCAAAAAAGCTCCCAGTGAGCAGAGGATTGTCAACATACCAGCATCTGTACAGTCTGTCAAGCTAATGATAATCTAGAACACAAAAAAAAAAATAAAGCAGTACAGTCAAAACAAACTGTTCCATGGAATGGCTGGATGCCATATCTATAAGACTCCAACATCAGCACTTACCTTTGTATCAGAAAGGCTCCTCACATTTACTTTACAGATCTATGGGTTCACCCCTTTGCCTACAACTCAGGTACTAAGTATCAGTGACAACCAAATGCAAAGAGGTCAAGGATGCATGAGCTGCCTAATGCAACAGAACTCTTGGTCTAGTTCAGACCCAGTATACAGAAAGATGTTGCTGGGCTGAAAAGCCTAACTGAGAAGAGAGAACATTGCCCACAATTGGGTTTTGTGCGTCTAATCTCTTAGTTAAGAGTACTTCATGCAGATGTGAACTTCCTATTGATCCATGACACTATGTGCCCAAGGATTCAGCTCCTTGGGCAAGTAAACTACTATAGGTTCTGTAAAAAGAGGCATCTCCTCACAAGCTAGCTTTATGGTACCTTCTCTGTCCCTCTTCCCTGACCAAGAGGATCAGCCCTTTAACTGGCTTGCATTCCTTGAAGATTTTTTCTCTTGCTAGTTTCTCTCTAGTTTTCTGTATGTTACTCCTTACTCTGTGCTCCCTGACCAGGCCTCTTGACAGAGATTGTTTTTTCATTGTTCTGTGCCTTTCTTTTCTGGAAACCCCTCAGCCTGTACATTCCTCTCTGTTGTACTGCACTGTCCCATCCCACCCTCCCCCCCACACTTGAAGCTAGAATAACTACACAATAATGGCCATAATCAAACCTCTGAAACTACTGATTCAGAGAAGTCTGCACATTTTCAAGATATGCATACCTGTCATTCAGTGTCATTTTCCTAGTGAGCAGCGGAGTCCTCCTCCTTTCTCCTCACCTCTGCACTGCTTCCAGGCATCAGGCCTTCTGTACATATTGCTGATGTTGCCAGGAAACATGAAGGAAAGTCTGCAAGACTTAGTGTTTGAGACTTGCAAGCAGACACACCACTCGTAACACCTCCTGCTACTGCCAAACTTCTGCAGAGCTGATGTGCCCTCTGCTCTCATAATACCATCACATACAGGATGGGGAAACCCAAGGTATGGTCACATTGTGGAGTTATCCTTTCGCCTACTGACATGAGGAGTGGGTTTTGGCTTGTGAGCCATTGAGGGTAATGCTGTCCTTCCTCTCCTACATGAAGCACCATGCATCTTAAAGGTGCAACTGGAAGCAGCCTGCATGAAACAGCCTTTCCTGTAATACTCTTCCTGCTCAAGACAACAGAACTTAAATAATAAATTCCAAGTTAATTTTGGATGGTAGTGCAGGGACAAGGGATGCAATAGCTCAGTTTCCGTGATACACCTGTCCTTCTAAACCAGACCTTTACAAGCTACTGCTCTTTGGATGTAGCTAAACATACATGACAAAATGAAGAAGTGCCTGATCATATCATGGAAGCACCAGGAACCCGGCAAGGAATGAAAGGACTCCCACCCAGGAAGGAGCAGAGTTCAGAGTTCCTTCGCTTCCTCCTACAAGGCCTCCTCTACTAAGTCATGCCGAGTTCAGTGCGATTGGCAGGATAAGCAAGGGGGCTGTTTGCACAAGCAGGATGTGCAGTGCCCCCGTTTGACCTTTTATTGTCTAGATCAATGCAGAAGACATTCTAATGGATAGCTAATTTGAGTCTTCTGGAAGTTGAACTAGAGTCATCATTCAAGACCCAAACAAAGCAAGTAGTTATACAAATATTTTTAGCCTCTGAAACATGGAATGCTATGAACCAACAAGTTTAAGGGATCGTTAATAAGATGCAGACTTCTAACCTCTGAGCATCAAACCTTTGTTCTTGTATTCCTCTACCTTTATTTAGTATTTAAATTTTTGCTTTGCATTAGCTTACTAAGGATGGTCTGGTGAGTTTTTTGATTCTCTTCATCACTCAGCATAAAGCAGTACACAGAGCTTTCCATCTTTTCTTAGCCAGTACTTGTGAGTAAAGAGAGCTGCTGGCTACAAGCAAGCACGTAAGTCTGAATAGAGATCCTAAAGCCACTTTCCAAGATAAAAAAGTTGTGATTAAAAATGCAAAATTTAAGACCAGAAATCTTCCATTGGTGGCTGTGTACCTACTTCCACTAAAGGCTACATAGCATCAAGAAATCCAGTTGATGGCCCAATGAAAACTGTCAGGTAGATGAAAGAGATTTAAAAGCCCCAGGCACATGAGAAAATACTTGGGAAAAAAATTTAAAAAGGGAAAGAAAGCAGCACAAAAGCAGAAGCATTAATGCTCATCTTCACACAGTTATGAATAGCTCCAGAGGTCCCACAGAATCAGTGTTGCTATGGAATTGTTCTGCCATCTATAAAAATGACTAACATTAACATTATCATTTAGCATTTCAGTTAGCTACAATTAACTGTTCATACTAGGAAGCTCTGAAAGTTCATTACTGCTGGATGGCTATAGTGGTTTTAATCACTGTGATGGTACATCAGCACATCTGAGTTAAACACCTCATACTTGGAGCTGCTGTACTTATGAACAGCAGATGCTAAACCTCACACCACTTCAGGAGGTACTTATTATAACACTACTGGTTACAGCAAGCCATGTGGGTTGTACAGTATGTTAATTTACATGTCATCACCCAGAATGTCATCTCAGACAATGCCTATCTTGGTTCCCACATCGGGCTGGATATCTCAGCACGGGATAGTAAGTAGAAGTGATGCTAATGCAATTTCTTTGCCACTCATGCACCAACATTTTGCAAGGCATCTATTACATCTAGCCTCCAAGAGAACATCAGAGCCACAGCCTTCGAGCTGGTCACACTACAATCGCTGGCACCAGTCCTGAGGTCATTACTGGGTCACCACTGACTTTCTCGGTGCAGGGAGACCTCTACTACCCACCCGCAGAGCTCACTGCTGGGCTTCCAGTAATCTCCCCATCTCCCAAGCTAAGCGCCCAGCAGATCTGCCCGACGGGCACGGCTGCACAATCAGCAGCTTGTCTCCTTCTCTGCAGTGCCCACAGCACACCTGGGTGAACCAGGGCCATGGGAACATCACTGGGGCTCAGACCCAGCTGTGCGCAGCCCCGGCTGCCTTAACACTGCAGTGGCACCTCACTCCATGCTCCTCGAGTGACAAACTCTTTTTGTACTTCACCACAGACCATCACTGCCAGCAGACGAAATTCCAGTACAGCAGCACTGTCTAGAGAACACATGTGGAGGGCAGGGAATAAGTGCAAGGAATGTTTATTCTCACTTGATCAGCTCCCTCCCATACTCTCACACAACTCTTAGGGCAGTTTTTAAGCAGCTCTGTGACACCAACTGCAGCTTGGGCGTGCAGAGGTCCAAGTGGCCCAATGAAAACCAAGTCCTCTACTCCCTCCACTCCCCTCAAACGTAAACCCCCACCAAATAAACAGAAAAGTCTACAGCTGCTGCTCAGCGCTGGGGCGCCGACGCAGAAAGTAAGAACTGCTGTTGCAGACAGATATATATTTGTTTTTTTATCTCCAGGTTTCCGTGTTGCCACACCCTCCACGGCGGGCGGGGGCGGTGCCGTCGCCGCCGGATCCAGCAGGGTCGAGCGCCCCAGGGCTACCCCGCGCACCGGTGGCCACAACCCACGTCGCCAGGGGCAGTGGGGCAGGGCGGAGGGACTATCTCCCTGCCGACCACTCCCAAATCCTCCTGGAAACTCCCCCCACTTCCCCAGTGAAGACTGAGACTGACAGCCACGTCTGGAGATGGACTCCCAGGGTTTTCCCTCCTTCTCCAAACCGCGGTGTCCCTTCGCCTGGAGGTGGATGGTGTCACTGCAGCCGCCCCCTCCCTGCTCCATCACCGCGGAGTCCATCCCTTCCCACCAAGTACGAGGAAGAGTCGGCTCCGCGAACGCCCGCCGAATGATTGGGAGGGAGGGTGGAAAAGATTAAATACCGTTTCCGACGGCGGGAGCCGCGGTAGGGGGCGGGGGACCGCAGGCAGCAGGAGCCGCGGGAGTGGGCGCGGGGCAGTGCAGGCTCCTCCGCAGCGCGGCGGGGCCCCCGTTCGTTTGGGCAGTACGTGATTCGTTCTGCCCCGCTGCCAGCCCCACACCAGCGGGTAAAGCGCCATTCCCGGCGCCCCGGTGAATCTCCCACCGACTCTTAGAGTGCGATCGGAGAGGCCCCCCCCACGCCACCGCCCTCCCGGGTGCCTCGCGGCGATGCCAAGTTCGTGCCGCCCCTTCACCGGCACTAGTGAGGGACCGGCTGGGTCCCCCCGCGCCAGGACGAGCGGGACTCGGCGGGAGGGCGCTGCCGCAGCCCCACCCGGATCGGCCACCCACTCCCGCCGGCCAGGGAACACCGTTCCCGGCGGAAAGGAGGAGCAACGAGGATAAAAAAGGTTAAAGGAAAAATAAAAAG
>VZTY01021142.1:38635-57651 GCA_013400935.1 Turnix velox | reverse complement strand
CTCCCCCTGGGCGGGAAGTGGCGTGTTCGGGAGGAACAATAACACTTCATCACATCTAATGGGGTGAAACGGGGAAGCTCCAGCCCCGGCACCCGGGCGAAGGGAAGAGGGTGGGTGCTTATTGAGGGGGGGGAGAGGCAGGAAAGCCTCAAACTTCACCAGCCAAATGGCCTTTATTTTGCTTTTTTCCCCTCCTTCTAATGCTGAATGTTGGAGAAAACAATAACCGACCCTTCCGCCAGCAGTTTAGAGGAGGGAGACATTACCTTTGGGCGTCCTGAGAAGGGCCCGAGCAAAGAACCAGCTCTCTGGGTCTTTATGACAACCCCGCAGCGACAGGAGCACCCGTGGACCTTCCCACGCCGGTCACCGCAAACATCCAGCCCTGTACCTGTTAGCGAGAGGGATTTGGGACGTCAGGAGAGCGCGACGCTTTGTTTCTTAACCCTAAAACTGATTTATTTTTCTGTAAAAGCCTCTGGAAACGGCAGCAGAGCCCAGCCGTGGGTGTAAGCTGGGGGTGACAGCCTGGCTCCTGTGCCGGGGCAGCAAAGGGGGGACAAGAGCCTGCAAAGTGTTTTGAGGAAGGATTACAGCTGGAAGGATTACAGCTGACAGAATCACACCCCCTCCATAAAGCAAACCCAAGGTGCAGCGAGTAACGTGGGTACCAGCGAGGAGGCAATGGCCGCGGTTTGTCAACAGCCCCACAGCTGAGGACACGGAGGACAAGCTCTGCCTTAAAACATCCCCTACACGTGGTCACCTTCAGGGTCCTGAGAGGTGAAGCTCTTACAGCCGGGAAGGACAAGAAAGGATGTCACTGAAACGAGTCTGGTTTAGAGCTGTTCTATAAATACGATGCCAGAGAGGGCTGGGTTAGAAACAAATTCTACCGAGAAACCAAAGAGATGCAACGAAAGATAAAATGAAGGAAGTTTCTGAAGAGGAGGAGAACTTCAAAGACTGCTTGAAAGCTGGGGAAAAAAATAGGGAAGGAGAATTTCGTTTAAAGAAAAGAAAAGAAAAATCTCTGCTGGCTGTTGTTGCCCGTGTGTCTCAGTATTCCTGCGAGCAAAAGGAAACTCTTTTGTGCCACCTAATGTTAAATACAGATCACTGTTGTCTTCTTTGCTGCCCATCCTACACGCTGGGTGTGTGTGTGGGGAGGCCTCGGGGTGCTGAGGGTGCTCAGCATCCTCCCAAAATCCCACCAAACTAAGGGTGGGAAGAAAAACTTCAGTCATGGATTGAGTTACCTTCCGAATTTAGGAAATTATTAAAAAAAGAAGTGGAGAGGAGGCGGCAAGAAGCACGGGGTGTAATCACAAGAAGGAGAGACTCCAAATTTGGGGTTTGTTACAATGAAGAAAATGCAGGATGAGCACATGCAGCTTTTACATAAGCTGCCCACCAGCAAGCATCCATCTCAGCTACCTCTGGGCTTGCAGCAGCACTCCCTCAGCTCCCTCCTTCAAGGACCAAAGTGGAGGGAGGTCCTTGCCTCTACATGTGGCCTCCTCATCCTTTGCACACACGTATCCCAATATGAAGAATTCATGGTGTGTACTCAGCAGCCATTCACTCTAATGGAAGATAATAATTTTGTAGGAAGTCCCTTTAGAGAAGAAAAGGTTGAAAAGAAAGCATTTCTCTGATAACAATGAATTACAGGGTTTTTTTTCTGATTTTAATGTGAAATTGAAACATGTTTAATGACTTCAACAATTTTCAAGGCTGGATCTCCTTTGCTTTTTGTTTTATATGGAAAGAAGATAACCTGATGCTTACTTTGAGTTTAAATTTAAAGGTGCTCTTCTCCCCCCTAAAGAAAGCCAGCACCAGAGGAAGGGGTTCACTTGAAAATGAAAATTATTAAAAGAAAGCTGAGACGCTGTCTCACTTCACTGTGGTCTTTCTGGATCATTCAGAATATGGCACATTCAGTCCATACCTAGGTGACATTTGACCAAGATGCATTTAAAATTCCTCAACATTATATGTTTTTAGTTTTTCTTGCTGTATTTTTAAGTAGCAATCCCGTAAGACCAGTTGAGCCTGGATCCTTGTACCAAAATCACAACTGATTTTGAGTGGAGAAGAAAGCAAAATGTGAGTCTGTCCCCCAGGAGCTAGGGATAGGTAGCATGTGGGGCTTTTGAAGGGATGCCCTTTGGTCTGATCCCAAAACCCAGAAACCATTCATCACTTTACTCACCAGAGCAGTTCCTACGTAATCCAGCGAGGTCCTTTGTGCCTTTGCACAACCTAATTCTAAGTTTTCATCCTAGAAAATCAACATACACGCAAAGTTTTAGGCAGGTGAGCAGGGTCTTGCTGAGTTCCCTCAAAAAATCCCAAACATCAGGCCCCCATTTGTACTTTCTTCCCTCTTTTTCTAGCATCTTGTAACCAATAGACAGGAAAGGCTGCCCAGCAATTACATATTTAGGATATGTGATAGCTGCAGTTAGATCTTTATGGCTGATTGCAGGGGGGCTTTTACTTCAAATGTGCAAGAGCCCATTTTGAACACTCCCCAGTCCTTCAGCTGCTTTCCATTATAGATTTTCTGAAGAATCAAAAGCAATTATAGTGTAGGAAGTCTACATGGTAATTTCCAAATCAAAACCTTTATTAAAGCAATAAACATCTATTTTTGTTAACACTCTAAGATACAAGAAGAGCCAAACTAAATAATTGTAAACCAAAACTTAAGCTTATTTTAAAGTTCTGTTCTGGAGCCAGACTTTGTGCTGAAGACCAATGTACCCAGCATGGATTTTTGGTTGAGTTTTTAAGATTTGGAGGAAATCAGGCAAGCAAGAGGCTTTAAAATTAGCATTTTATGTGGTGGAGATGTGAGTAGTGCTGGGGTTTACACACACTTGTGAGGGGATTTGGGGCACAGTGAGCACTATGTACTGCTCCAACTTGAAAATGAAGATGGTTAGAGACTATTAAACCTTGGAAGGGGGCAGAAAAGAGAGAATAAGGGAGAGCTGTCATTGGTAAAGTCATGTCATGGAGTTAAAAAGCCCAGTGAGAATAATTTCTGCTGGCTCAGGATGGGTGCTGCCATTGATCCCTGGCTCCTGATCAATGTTCTGCTGACAGGAAGCAACGTGGAAACCACACCAGGAGGTCTGCAGCTGCAAAAGGTCTTTTAAAAAACGTGGATATTTGAAGCAGTGGCTGCCAGGAGGTGGGCAGCAGCCCTTCTCACCTTGCCTTGGTGCTATCAAGGCACTAGGAATGCTGCTCCATTATTCCTGCTGCTGGATTTTATTTTTTAAAAGCTGCTGCCAGCCCTTGACTTCAGCACCTTGAGTACAAATAATATTTACTCAACATGGAAGCACCATTTCTGAGGTTGTTTTCCTGTTTGGCCAAAGGACAAAGGTTTGTTTTGCATATTCACCTGCAGACTTCATGAAGGAAAAAATAAAATAAAATCAGCTCATGGATCTTACTCACCAGAAAGTGGCTCGGAGAGGAGATGCCAAGGTCTAAACTCCTCCTGCTGGAGAGCAAACGGAGGTAACACGAGCTGCTCCCCGTTCAGGGCTTGTACTTCCATCTAGATTATGGGATTAGTCTCTGTTACATCTATCTACAGTGAGGAACTTGTGATCCAGTTAAAGCAGCTTGAAAGACTCCCAGCAGGTGCTGGAGGTCTCATTCCACAGCGCTGATTCTTTGCCGTTACCGGGGAAAAGCAGGGGATGGCGTTGCCGGGAGGTTTTTTGCTTCTCCTTCTTCATGCTGGAGGGAGAAGGAGGAAAAAAAGAAAATCAGTCCTGCCAGAAAACAGACAGAAAAAAAAATCAACCTTTTATTTTCTAAATTTTTCACCCCTAGATCCTGAAAGTGGCAATTGCTACTGCACAGGTTCAAACGCTGTCACACCTGAGCTTGTGATATTATTCTGCTCCTCTGCTGTAGGAGATAGTGGATCTCTCCCATCTGAGAAATGCTGATTTAGTGCTGGATTTTTGAGTTTGCAAAACCTGTCCTGTAAATGTCATGGGGGGATTAGTAGATCTATAGGAAGATTACAGCTCTGCATATTCAGACTACTGATTTAAAACATTATTACCTTTGATACAGCTTCTCCACAAAGGAAACAACTCAGCAGCAGGAATTCCATCCATGTGAAGCTTTTGCAGCTGACAGATGTCACTGAGGTGATGCTGCACAAACCCAATATGAGTACAGAGCACTTTATAAGCATGGAATCCTCCTCTGCTCAGCCAAAACTTCTCATAACCACAGAATCACACAGAATATCAGGGATTGGAAAGGACCTCAAGAGATCATCTAGTCCAATCTCCCTGCCAGAGCAGGAACACCTAGACTAGCTCACACAGGAAAGCATCCAGATGGGTTTTGAATGTCTCCAGAGGAGATTCCACAATCTCTTTGGGAAGCCAAATCCAGTTTTCTGTCACCCTTACCATGAAAAAGTTCTTTCTCAGATTCCTATGGAACCTCCTGTGTTCCAGCTTGCACCCATTGCCCTGAGTCCTATCACTAGAGGTCACAGCAGAGAGAGCATGTAAGAAACCCAAAATTATACAGCTGAGACCAATTTTTAATAGAAAAAGTAATAGTATGGGTATTTTATCCATACTGTAGTAAAGCTGTAGTACAGACTAAGAAAATCTGGTTTTATAACAAGATCTATACAGAAATGAATACATGGTAATGTGACTGGCAATGGTTTTCTCAGCAAAATCTGCAGTTGCATAGTCAGATGGTTATAACAGGATTAGATTTCAAGCACAAAGCTGAAGTTCAAAGATTTTTCAGGCAAGTGTGTGAGAAAATTACAGATGAGGATTTCTGAGCTTTCAGCTGCCCTTGGTGGAGAACCTGTGTGAGTAACCATCACCTGGAGCTGACTCAGTGCAGCCTTGGAAAACAAAGCCCCTGTTCTGCTGCAGTTGGATTCAGATGAGAACACCACCCACATTCTGTGAGGTCCTGGGTTCCCCTTCCCGTGCTCTCCTGCATCCCAAATCCCAGGGCAAGTCCTTGGAGGCAGAGCAACCTGCACATCTAACACTCACTGTTTGCTCTCCATCCTTTGAGCAGGGGATTTTTCTTTCTTAGAATTCACTTCAAACACCATTCTTTGGGAAAAAAACCAATGGTGTGTGAAGCAATTCAAGCTCAATTCAGGGGAGAATCTGTTACAGCATCATCTTCCTCCTAAATCCAGAATAAAAACTAAAGTTTGGATCACTTTATGTCCATTCACTATGCTGCACACCAGTTTGAGATGACCTCACAACTGAAGCATCAAACTCACCATATATTTTCTGATCTAGAACATTCTCCATCCTTGACTATAAAATGCTTCCTGCTGGTTTATACAAATGAATTAAGAGCTAACAATAATTTTAGCACAAGCCCTGAGGGAGGGCTTCCCAATCTCCAGAAGAGAACACATGCACAGTTTATTCTGAGTTGCCACTACCCCTGATGCATATTGAAGGCAGGAGAAGCTGGAAGACAGGGCAGGAGGAGGACAGGGACACAGCAGGGCCACAGGAGATTTAAAAGGGATGAGTTCAGTGGGTGCTGGTTTGCAGACCCATAACAACCACTGCCTTCAGAAGAGATTTATGCCACGCCATTTCTTCCTCTTGCCCCAGCTCAAGCCACAGGAACACAGTATGGGAATTGTAATGCCTCATATATTCTAAGGAAGATGGTAGTAAACTGCTCTGCTTTGACCTTTTTGGGATTTGGGCTGTTGGATTCACTCACCACAGCCATCCCTCCTGTTGGCAGCAGGAACCTGTGGGGACACAGTGAAACAGGGGCCAATCCAGCTACAGAATATTGAAAAGGTTAAAGTCTATGTTTATGAGTCTATTAAATGTTTATAGTCCTTCCCAGGCTGTGCTGGGCATTGAAATTATGATCCCTCATTCTCATAACAAACACTGTAACAAGAACAGAAAAGCAGGGATCCACAAGGAAGGCACCACTTGCACCCAGAGTGCAAAACCAGCAAAACCAGAATTCATTTACACCTTTGAAATAGTCTAAAATGGAAGAGATGACACCACAAACCAAAGCCACATGTGGTGTGACATTGCAAAAAAACTGCCTGACCAGAAGGCACTGGTGTCACATCCTACCCTCCCATCTCCAACACAGACCAGCAGCAATCTGGAAACCTAACCAGAGGCTACAAGTTTCCTTCAGTTCTCTGAGTTTTTAAGCTAAAATTGAAAAAAATAAAGCCTTTTGGAAACTACTGGCACAGAGTCATGGTGCTGGGGACACTGCTCCTATATTCAAATAAAATATGAAAAAAAAAGTCAGTAAATGTGGGGTTTTTCCTATTACCTCAAAAAAAAAATCAAGAAAATTACACTGTGTTTTCATTTTAAAAATCTCTTCTGATCTGATGGTTGGTAATGAAAATAACAGGTCATTAAAATGGCAGTTATTACCAGGGTAGGAAAAGTAAAAACAAGGCATCAAACATAATGATGTCATTGATATTCATTTTACTTCCCTCTGAACCACTAACATGCTCTTTTTATTTGTTTTGTAATAGACTATTAAAAAACTATAGGCGTAAAATATTATACGTGGCAAAGGACTAAAAATGTAGTGCAGACACCAAACCAGGATTAGCATCACTTCAACAGAATTGTGGGATTTAAAGTTAAACAACATGCATTACCCAGCAGGGACTTAGATACCCTGACACAGGGGAAGGAGATAGGAAAAACTGAGCTGCTAAGGGGGGAAACTGCAAACCTTACATCCCAAATGCTTTATGAAAACCAGACGTTAAAAAAAAAAGGAAAAAAAAGTCCCCCAAGGTTTCACAGCCACTTAAACCTGGTTGCAGGAATTCAGTGTTCTTGGACCGTGTCTGTCATTTACCTCCTGTGTTGAAATATGGTGAAATTCCCAATTAGGGGCAGGTTTCCCCAGGGCAGTTGCCCTGCACGAGGCAGCTCCATGTGTGGCATCACAGCCCCGTGATGACAAGACCCCACTGTGGCCACCTGGGCAGGGAAAGTTCCTCCTGATCTGCAAAACCAAGGGAGAGGAAAGAGAAGAATGGAAATGAGAGACAAAAGTTGGTTAACTTCCAGGAGATAGCAGGATTTCAATCTCCTCTTCTCCCAGCCATGCATGATCCAGCATAATTTGCTCTATGGGAGACAAAAAACAACCCCAGAAATCCTGGGGTGCAGGTGAAAGTGTGGTGGCACACAGGACAGTGCTGGTTTTAGACAGCAAGTTGTTTGGGCTAATACTGAGCTGTTGCAGCAGGTGGTTGGGGCTGACAGATGTAATTGCAGGTGGTTTCTGAGCATTTGTGGTACTCACACAGGTTTTTATGCCCCAAAACTACCCATACAGAAAAATCATCACTTCAAGTCCACGTTGAATGGACTTTAAACAGTAATCATTCCTCTACTACACAAAAGCAGCNAGTCCACGTTGAATGGACTTTAAACAGTAATCATTCCTCTACTACACAAAAGCAGCTTTTACCAATTCAATTAATTTTAAAAAATAATATCTCAAAGGTGGAGGGTGTTTTCCAAAAAGCCTCAGTGTTTAGCTCAGTTGGGAGAGCATCAGACTCCTGATCTGAGGACCAAGAGTTCAAATCCTTGTGCAGGTACAAAGGCTTGCTAGAGCTGGGTTGATGGTTGAACTTGGTGTTCCCTTCCAACCTAGTGATCATTATATTCCAACCTGATGATTATTATATTCTGAAAAGCTACAAATCCTTCCCAAACCCAAAGCAGAATATTTGCTCTCAATTATAGAGAATAATTTTATTTTTTTTTTCCCCTGTAAGTTTTTTTTTGGGTCTTTTCTTGAACTCTTCCATGGAGGTGTAGAGAAGTGCAGCCTTACCATTAATTTTTTTGCCATCCTGCTTGGATGTGAAAGAATTAAAGTGTTCCCATGGCAAAATCAGCAGATACACTGGCATGAATCAAGGTGCTGAGGAAAATTCAGGAGGAAGCTGAAGATGTGGGATCATTGAGCTGAGGCAGGCAAGCTTATGATTAAACAAAAATGGTACTTTCCTTAACATCCAGGTGATGGATCCCAGCAATATATTGTGCAAACATCTGGTGTTGCAGAGGCAAGACAGATCACATGGATGGATGATCAAATAGAGCCAGGCTCATTGCTCTTGCATGGAAGAGGCATGGCCAGGCAGCAAAGGCACATCCCTCTCCTTGCTCTGCCTGCTCAGCTATTGATTCTCAGCCACTCTCATTCCCCCAGTGTCTGGCTGCAGAGGCAGAAGAGATGAAGCAACTGGGAAATCAGCAAAGCAGCAAACTGAGCAGTACAAATTGGTAAAAATTATTTAATACTGGGAAGCTGATCTAGTCGCCCCCTGATAATACTGTCAATTAAGTGTATGAAATTAATATTAATTATCAATAATGAATTGTTTGCAAGCATAATAATGAATAGAGGAAAATCAGAAAAGAATTGCAGCACATTTACAATGCAAAACTCTTGGCTGCTCCTGAATATTTCCTCTGAAATACACTATGGTTTCATTAAGCAGAACATTCAGAAATTTATTTTCTTAGTATTTGAGTTGCAAATCACCCTAAACAGATTAGAAAGTGCCACAAAGCAAAGGTACACACTGGAGTTCTGCCTGATTCAAGTCATATTTATGTAAAAAAAAAAAAAATCAGCAAAAAGACTCCCCAGAGATGCTGAACAAGAGCAGTCATCTTTGAAAAAGAGGAAACCAGCAGCACTTGGAAAATATAAAATATATTTAGTGAGAGAAGCACAGGCTAGAATGTCACTTCCAGCTCGTGCTGATGCTTATCAACAGATTGAAATAAGTTTCTTCTCATGTTGGGGAGGAAAAAAACAAAAGGAAATGGCAACTCCATTCTATAAGCAAAGAAATCTTAATTTCTAATACACAATTTATAATTAAACTAACATTTTGAATCCATTTCTAGATTGAAAGTGCAACTCCAAGGAGGAGATGCCAGGGAAAAAGGGTGCCAGAAAAAGAAAGGCACAACCCAGGGTGTGAGAGACCATGGAGCTCTTGAACCCAAACTGCTGGTGACAAGCCCTGGTTTCATCTGCCTCCCCTCTCCCACGTGCTGTGTTTTCTCTCTTCTAGTAACTAACACTGCTTTGCTCTCTGACTTTACCCCTAAAAGCCTGGAAACCACTGAACACATGAAAAACCTGGGTAGATGGTAGGTGGGAGGAAATGCTCAATGTCAAATTCCTTTTTGTGGTGGCAAAACAGTGCAACTATTTCAACAGGAGAGAAATTTTTGTGGGTGTCTCTGTCAAGTCTGGGGGAAACACATTCCCCTTGGCAGGGCACCTTCTAGGGAAATCTTCCCCTTCAACGTCAAAGCTAGTTGTGCTCTCAGAGATGGAGGAGAGGCCTTGATTATAACACCACTAACAAGGGCATCAGATTATACAGCATCTCACCATGAAATTGGATCATCATAAACCTTCAGAGAAATATTTCCTCCTGAGACTACTTGCCTCCACCCCCAAAAGTTTTCAAAATACTCCCACTTACCATATGGTTCAAGTATAGTGAAGTCCAAAGGCATAATAATTGTTCATCACAAATTATGCTGCTTTTTTTTTTTTAAGACAAACCCAAACCTTTCGTTTGTAAGACCAGAAATTAACTTCTCCTCTATGGGATAATTTTACAGTGTTAGTTTAATGGGATTAAAAGGTGACACTGGTTTGTAGGTTAGGAAAGCATTTGGTATGGGAATTCTACCTAAATTGTATGGGATTCTCAACAATGGGTTCTAGGAGAGATGAATCCACCAGATGGGCAGGAGATGGAAAGGGATGGAAAAAGGGATGCAAGCAGTTGGTCTTCCCAGTTGGCCCAGTTTTCAGCTCTGTGTGAAATAAGTGAAGAACAATGGAAATTGGGGAAAGCAGCAGATCTCCTGTGGTGTTTGCCAGCAGCTAGGTGAAATGGAAAGGTTGGATTTCAACTGGAGTAAGAGCACTGTTGCTGCTGATGAGTCCCCAAGTTGTTGGAAGTCCAGGAAGAAAACAACTCATGACTCAAAACCAAAACCAGCCCGAGGTTCAAAGCAGCTGTTAGAAATCTCAGTTAACACTCCTTCCTCACTTCCAGAACTTACACTTGAGGGAGGAAAAATTAAGCTGCAAATGTTCATTTAGCTCATTTCCTTGCACTTGGATCCCTGCAGGACTCCTGTAGATGGCATTCTTGGGGACAACCCAACCCTACATCACCTCAGGGAGGTGCCACAAGAAGTCTTCTGGCACCAGAGGCTAGGTGCAAAGCTCAGGAACAGCTGAAGGACCTCAGCAAAAAGTCACTGCACACGAGCTGCACATGGGTCTGTCTGGTAACACAAGTCTCTGCACAAACCTGGGGTCATTTTCCTGAAGAACCTGCACACTAACCAAAGAGCTGATGAACTTCAGAAACCTGTAATATCCTAAGTATGAATCCTTTTTTTTAGGGCCATGTATAGAATGATGGATGGGTTATGCTGCTTGAGGGGCATAAATATAATTTATTAAGACAATCATGGTCAGTTCATTGCAATTATTTTTTTAATAGAAACATGAATCTCAGTTACAGCCAGATTTATGCTCAGCCTCACCTAACCCAGTGCCATGATCTTTGATCCCAGGTTATTTAGGAAGTGGAGAACTCTCTCCTGCATGAGGTGTTCCTGCCCAAACCATGTGATGAGCAGCAAAAAGGAGTAAAAACTCCAGGGGTTAAACCTTCCAGCATCTTTAGTGTCTATCCTGGACTCAGATGAGCCAGGAAGTTACACTTTGCAGTTGGCACATTCTGGAGGAAGCTCTCACACCCAGAGCAAGGCAGTTGTTTACAGGGTGGGAAAAAAACATTCTTCTAACTCAAGGAAATGAAAATGCTGCAGAGAGAGAAAAAAATCTCTTTGGCTTTGTAATGTTGGCTGATATTAATCTAAGAAACTATTATTCCCAGCTCATCTATGGCATTTCTGCCCTTCTCCAAGTCTATCAAAAAGCAAGACATCCAGCATTACTTATTAAAAAAAATCCACATGTCTATATATTTTTAAGTAAATATATACAAAAAGTAGAACCCAAATGAGATGTTTATTCCTGCAAACTACTCCTGTTCTGTTTGCTAAAGGAAAGCAGCACTGCAAACCCAATTACTCTCAACTCACACAGTAACAAAATAAATGCAAATTACTCACACAGATTCATTCATTCATAAGACTTTTGCATTTTTTTTTTTCAGAAAACAACCCATTTGGTTCTGTCCAAATTAGAAACAATTTCTAAATGAAGCTGGTCAAGACATGTACCAGCCCCATGGATGCAGGAGGTGTGACCCCCTGCTGTGTCCACCTCCCCTGGGTCTGCCACCAAATTCTGATTTACCTCTCAATGAGACTATTTCAGAACACAAAAAGGCAAGTGAATATTAAAATTGAGAATTTCATAGAAAAAGCTTCCATTTTGACAGGAAAAATATGGATAACAAACCACTCAGAGTACAGCTTCCCTTCTAGTGGATGTACGTGCCTGCTCACCCTGGGTCAGATTCAGGAAGCAGAAATCAGTTTGGACTCTAAAGGCAGCTGCAATCCTTTGAAATTTATGGAAGGCAGAGATAAAATAATTGTGAATAACAGAGGTCTTTTGACATGAACTTAATTTTTTTTTAATTTTAATTAATTGATGGTGGGTTTATTTATAAGGCCAAGCCTTCTGTAGCTCACAGCACCACTCAAGGGGGAGGAAAGACAACCTTTAGCTGGCATAAACTGTCAGAGCTGGAATTTAAAGGAATTGGGACCATTTATGTTTGATAAAGGTCTGCTCTGGAGTACAGCTCAGAGTGGTATGAATCCCTTCTCTTTCAAGAGAAGGGCTGTCTGAATGTCACTCACATTGCCCTTTATTTTTATCCATTAGACAAACAAAATGAATGATCACATTTATGCCACGGACAGAAAGCAGACCCCACAGGCTATATGTTGTGAAAAGAACTCTTTCTACCCAGCAAGATAATGCTTGAAAAGGTGAATGAAAAGATTTCAGCAAAGAGGAAAATGTCCCTGTAGGACCCTTCCTAATTCTGAGTTCTTCAGTAACGTCAGCCTCGCTAATCCCTACCTAGCTGTGAGTTCAAATGAAAAATTCATTAACTTTGTGTCCTTTAATTTATTAGGTGTAGCAACACTCCTCATCAGGGGAAGGGCTGAAAGGAGGGGACAATCCAGGCTCTTTCATTCTTTCTGCAAATCTACGGGCTGACAAAGGGAGAGGACCAGTTTGTGAGAAATTATACTCCCCTAATTAGAAGAGCTGCTCTTGGCTCGGGCAGGCAAAGGCTGACCAAAGGGAAAATGGAAAGTCTACCATCAAAGACCAGAAATGGCCATGGCTAAAACCATGCCCAGAAGCAGGCAACAGCAAAGGCACCTCGGTGACCATTTCATCCCATAAAAAGGAAGCACATTAAAGTCTCTTATAGTGAATTACAGCTGAAATCCAGGCTGCAATACAGCAGGATGAGATGCTGCCTTATATCAACTACCAGATCCCTCTTATACCTTTGTTATGGCATGTTGTAGAGTTTTTTCCCACAGCAAACTGCTTAGGAAAGCTGAGTTTGGGTGCAGAAAGTAAAGAGAATATTTTTATTTTTCCTCTGGACCATCACAAACCCTCCCTGCTCAGCTCCCACAGCCCAAGCTGGGGGATGAAAATCCACTCCCATCTTTTTCAACAGGCTGAAAGGAGGAGTCAGTTTTACTCCCAGTAACACAATATTTTGTCCTTACGTGACCCTCCCTGGTGTCCCTTCCCTCCCACTTTGGAAAGGGATAAGTAATTATCCTTTCCTTTCTGCCAGGAAACAGATAGAGAGTGGGGTGAAATGGACTGCAGCCAGGGCACAGCCAGCAGCACAGCTCTGCCTCCAGCCTGCCAGTCCCAGGACCTATTAACATTAATGCTTAATTAGTGTTTACGTTTGTCAAGCAAAATGTAAACATGTATCTGCACCAGCCAATACCAGCTGTGATGGGAGAGTGATGTTATCCAAAAGCAATTTCCTGTCCTTTCAAAGGAACATCTCCAGTAGGTAGGACCATAAACCAGCATCTGAATTGCAATACCTCATATTGTGCATCCCCAAAGTGCATCAGCAGGGTTCGTTAGCACCAGTGATGAGGTAAGAACAGTGATTATTCAGACCGAGAGAAAGACTAGGTAATGCAGTTGTGGATAAAAAAATTACTTAGAAAAACAAAAAAAAACAATCAACCAAACATATTTCTCCCCCTCATCCCTTTTTTAGGATCCTGCACCAGTCATAGGTGATTCTGAACATGGAAATACAAACTTGATAGCCATATGGATATACTCTTCGAAGAAGCAAATTATTGATAACAAAATTGATTGCCCTTTGGAACAGCAGAAAACTCCAGGCAGTTGTAAAAAATGTTCACAATTAAATCTCAGTCTAGAGGAGGTTAATCTGGGTTTGAGTTTTTTTGAGATACTAAAGTGAAGTCTGGGTGAGCATAAAGTGGATAAAATCACCTTGTTTCTCTACCTTCTTACAAAAATGATACAGATGTTGTCCCTCCACCTCCCCAAAACTGATGCCCTATTTACCCAGACAAGAGGCACATCCCTCTGTCACCTCTCCTAAGGCAGCCTGGTCAAATTTCTCCTTTGTGGTCCAAGTTCTCTCACTCCAGGGATCAGGCAGACAAACAGTTGGAGAAGAAAGTCACACATTTGGGGATTTTCTGCCGTCATTACTGAAAAAAAAAAAAAAAAAAGAAATCCACAAACATTCTCTGTCACAGATATTTCTAGAACCTCTGTCACATGGGTGTTGAGATTGGAATTGCTAGTGGTTTCATGAGGGGTGGATATAGTAGGTAAAGAATAGCTTGTGTTTGTAATCAAGGGCTTGGAAATTAGCAAAGTTCTACCTTGCTCTAAAAGCTGCACATGCCCCAAAAGTGAAAGAAAAAGCCAGTCAGTCTCCCTTCTCTGTAGGACACTCCTGGAAGGAAGCCTTAGGGTGAGGAGATGAGCAAGTTCTTGATCTGAACAAGAGAATTTTTCTGAACAAGGGGGTGCAAGAGTCACCCATTTCCCACTAACCACGTACCATGCTGAAAAATCTAATGCAAATGTTGATTTTGCAGTCGTAAGTCCCTCTGAGGTGCTGAAAAACTATAATTGAGAACAACCAGAGCTAATGCAAACAAAATATTCCTGTTAACTCCATATAAATAGCCATCTGTTCATTCATGCACCTATAAAAGCTATATAGGATGTTAATGCAGTTGTTTAAAGGACTTGAAAAATAAGTATGACATGGAATTATCTCCTGGGCTGAAGACAACTATCCCATAATGTTACCTAAATGATGCACAACCTAAAACTATGAGATCTCAATGTGGTTACCTGCCAATTCACATTCAGGTGAGCAGCACAGGAAAAGAACTAACAAAACACTAAAAGCTATACTAAATAAAAATAGTAAATAACACAGGAATATCTTGATTCCTTCTTAAGGTAGAGTCAGTTTTTGGTACTGTGACAGGGAAACACCTGAGAGTAAAGGGCACCTGAGAATACAGACAGTGTCACTGTGGTTTAGATAATCAGTTCTAGTGGTTTTTCTTCAAGTGTAATCTTATATATTGGCCAAAGAGGAATTCCTTGAGCAATTAAGAACCCACAGATTCATGACTGTAGGGTCCCCAAACCAGCTGTGCTCCCCAAAAGTGAGAGAGTGACAGCAAGCAAGGTCAGTGCTATCACAGACTCTCCTGCCATGGTTCTTGGTAAAGCATGAATCACAGGAATTACTATGCAAATGTATGATGCATGGGGTTTTTTTCTAAGCTGCAATTGTATTCTTCTTTAAAAGCTTAAATTGGAATTAAGTTTTATGATTGCCCTCCAGGCAAGGACAAGTTGAGCACAGAGCAGGGTGTAATCTGCCCCTCAGGCACTAGGATCACCAGATTAAAGAAAAATCCCTGAGACAACCTTTGCAAAGGATGGCTTTGGTGAAACACAAGAAAGGGAACTTCAATTTAGAAGGACTAAACAACCTGAAAATGCCAGTTCCATACACCTGCCAAAAACATATAGAAGCGTAGTGATGCTTCTCAGAGGTTTATCACTCTTTGCAAATCTCACCAGTCCTGCTTGCCTAGAGAATTTTCATCTCCTGAGTTTCTCAATGTGATTTATTTTGCAGCATCCTAAAATCAAGTGGTAAGTGCACTTCACAAAGCAGGTCTCACCTAGAGAAGTTGTGTGTGATGGGGGATGGCACCCACAGAAGTAGCTCAGCACCCTGGACCTTGTCACTCCTCTTAACTCTTCATCCTTTGGAAACACCAGCTCCAAAATAAGGTGGGACAATGTGAAGCATCTGTTTGCACACCACATCCAGCCAGAACTGTGTATCTGTGAGGGCACTAAGGTTGAAAGTTATTTGTTATGGAACAGAAGTTTGCAAAGGCTTAGCCAGACACCTTTGATGTTTCTGAAGAGCACCATCTGAGCTCATTTTTTGGAACAAAGTAGCTCACTCAAATGATATCTTCATTTCTTGGAGACAGTTGTTTCGTCTCCTTTCTATACTGTATGTTCCACATTAAGTCATTATCTATGCTGTTCACTCCATTAATTCTGCTAGTTTTATTAGCAAAGTTCTGCTGCCTGGTCCTGTAGCAGTGACAAGCATTTCTAAAAGCTAATCTGACAGATAATGACTCCATTAAGTGTTGAATACTAATTGGTTTACATCAGGGGCCTGAAATTAATTGATGTAAATAAATTAGCACCTGAGCATGCATCACCCCAGCTTTGGATTTTCCTAAATACCAACGATTTTTAAAGCCTGTATCTTCAGCAAAATGCAAGGGAATATAAACAGACAGGATGAGTAATTAAAATGTGGCAACAAAATAAGACTATCGAGATGAGCTTAACAACGATTGTTTACCTATTCAGCACGAGGGTAGTGCTTGCCTTTAGAGTCTGTTTACACTCCTCTGACTCCTACAAAAGATACTTCTCTGACAGCTTCCCAAAGATATAATTATCATTATTATTAATAACAGTGACAGTGACCCCCACACCATCACCAAGATTTAGTAAACTTCTGTGATGCACAGGGAGTGTGTGCTGTTAATCACAACAAACACCTCTCCCCTCCCTTAAAAGCTAAGTCTTTACTTATTAATTCAAGGAATTAATAAAAAATTATTCTGTTTCAATGGGATAAAACCTCATTGTAGCAAAGATTTGTTGTTGGAATGATACTAGTAATGAGTAGTTCCTAAAGCTCAAGAGAAGGACTGTGGTTGTGTAGTTTGAGCATGTGGAGAACAGCCAATAGGTTAGAAGACACCAACAAAATACAGTGTATTTTATACATAGATTTACCATATTCACTTTCACCTATAGAAGGAAAATAAAATCTAATATAAAGTAATAAAAACCTGAAAAGAAAAGGCAAGTCTTGGGAAAGCAGGTATCATGTGGAGCAGTAAAGCAAATTCAACCCAGGAGAACACAGGAGCAGTACAAGGGAATGAATGGATGGGCACAAGACTCCATCACCACCAGGGAGATCACCCACCTTTGCTACAGGGGTGGAGAGAAGCTTTTGGAAAGCCACTGGGGTTAATCAAAACACACCCATTAAGTTCAGCCTGCTTTGGATCAGTTTTCTAATTGCCCACATCAATTTCAGGTTGGATCCATAGATTATTTTTACACTTTGTTTTGAAAGATTTATCACCACTGTGAAAAAACAGATGAATGAAAGCCAACCTCAAAAGAACAGGAACAAAATTTTAGAAAGCTGGCATCTTGCTAAAGGAATTAAAGAGCACATGATTATCAGGAAGAAATCTGCCGAGAAAATTAGCAAGGGATCCACCAACATCTGCTGAGATACACAGAAATCTCTTTTATAAAAAGTAATTCCGAGTGTGGATTTCATTTTAGTGAGCATTCCATAAATGTATGTGATTTTGGAATTATATCAGGACAGTTTCAATGCTGCACTGGCATAACAATGATCTTTAAGGTCCCTTCCAACCTAAACCATTCTGTGATTCTATAGATAGTAAAGTCAGTGAGGGATGGAAGGAGGTGAGGTGCTGCTCTGAGCACAGGGAGAAACCTGACTTTTCTCTCCCTCCACACCCAGACACCTCGCCAGGGCCCCCGTGTGGGAGCAGAAACCCATCACTTGGTGTCTGCAAAGCCTGAAACACTCCCCTGCCCTGCCTGTTTTTGTCTTTCCCGCTGGGCTCCTTTAACAATCCTCTTTGATGTGATGCCAAAGGGGCAAGGCATCACAAACAAGCGGCCACAGCTCCGTGCTGCTGTCATAAATAACCACACAAGTCTTCTTCCTCTCCCCCCTCCCTCCTTCTAGGGCTGGGATTGTGAGGTTCACGCTATGGTTCATGCTACATTTCAAAGAAGTTGTGGATCCTGGACAGGGCATTTATCACCACCCCAATTTCAAGTTAATCAGCTGCTTTTCAGACCCTCAAGCAGCAGTGGTTCCCCCCAGTTAGCACAGATCCCTCATGGAGGAACTTCTGCCCCAGGTTCAGATCCTCTCCTACACCAGTGAGCTATTTTTGGCAGTTTCATCATCAAAAGGTGATGAGCTGAGGGTCTCTCTGGGGCTGGCATCCCACCCAGAGCAGAGATAAAGCCTCCCATATATCCCTCATGCACTACCAAAGCCTGACCTGCCAGGAAAAAAAAATGCTCTGGAAAGCAGCTGTAACACAACCAGACATTTTTTGACTCCAACACCCCAAGAGATGCCTTATTTCATTGCTATTAGCCATTTTTTTAGTAATAAATGTAAAAGATAAGGATATTAATAACTGTGAGGAGATATAAGAATGAACAACCCCTTTGCCACTTCACAATAATGCAACAAAAATACAGCTCCAAGTGATCAGGCAGCTTTTAAACATTGCCTGAAGGTAAACACTAAGAAGCATTTTAGGAATATGGACATTCTCTGACACCAGCATTCACCCAAGAGTGATGAGAATTACCTCTTGGATAACAGCAGACAACTTCTAGCATTATTCAGATACTAGGACAAGACCAGTTGACACCAGTCAAAAGGAAAACAAGCCTTTCCTCAAAGAACAAAGCTGGACTCTGGAGCAAAAATCCTAAAGGCAGGAAGGTTTGCTTCTTGTCCACACCCCTTGCCTTCTAAGTATTTTTAGAGCAGTTTGTCTCTAACCTCAGTGGCACAATGGGTTTGTACAACGCTGGGAAGTCATCAGGAGTTAACCAGTGAAAAATTAATTACAGGAATAAAACTTCCCCGAGTTTCTCTTATCATCAGTATTTAAGGATAATGAATATTTATTAGTTGGTGTAATGGACAACAGAGCTTACAGGGTGCAGTTTTCTAGTAGTCACCACACATATGCTTAATGAGAATTCAAAAGACATAATGAATTAGGATTCCCCTGTTGGGCACTGAGTATTTCTTCATTAAATTCTAATGAACTGGGAAGAGTATCAGGTTTGCTCATGCAGTGTATTTTCCACCTTTTTTTTTATGGTTATGTTTAGATGCATTTAGTTAATCCTCATCATCCTTACGACAAAGAAGTGCTGAGAAAACATGTTTGCTAAGAATGGAAGGAATATAAATATGTAAAGAGCGAGAAGTCAGCAGCACAAATTATGTGAAATAAAAGCAGAGGAATTTTTGCTGCACCACGCAGAACCCACAGCACCCAAAACAGCTATTTGCTTTCTTTTTTTCTCTTCAGAAATTATAGCAGTAAGGTTATGGCAGACAATAATGTCATCTCATTGATTGCCACCTTTAGAAAAGGAAAAAGGAGAGGAAAAAAAGGAGAGGAAAATAAAGGAGAGGGAAAAAAAAGGAGAGGAAAAAA
>VZTY01021142.1:0-22875 GCA_013400935.1 Turnix velox | reverse complement strand
CCATAAAAACTAAATACATAAATCAATAAATAAATTGTAATACCGTCCTCCCTCGCTGCGCATCCTCCGCCCGAAATCTCTCTCTCTCTCTCCGGAGGTTTCCCTGCGAAGGCTCCCGGCGGTGCGGGCGCGGTGCGGTGTCTCCCTCTGCTGGCCGCGGAGGGAAGTGCAGGCAGCGCCGGGCCCCTCCGCAACCACGAGGGGGGACAGCCCATCCCGCCGAATAAATCCAGTCTCCGGCGGACAAATCCCACATTAAACACCGCTAAAAACCACTACAGACACCACAACAGGCGCAGCGTGATCTATTCCTCGCTCCTGTGTGCTGTGAGAGGGCTGTATTTCCTCCTACTTCAGCCCCCCCGTCACCGGAGCAGCTTTCTCGCCCAGAAAACTCCTAAACTCAGCCCAAAAAGACACCTGTTCCTAACGCCTCGCTACATCCACTGAAGTTACAAAGCCCTCCAAGAAGCCTGAAGGCTTTCAGCATCTCCAGATTAGCAACGTGCTGTGCAGGACTCAGCACTCCACAAATGCTCTGATAATTCCCTCTCAAAGCCTTTGGAAGTAAAAGCAAATATAATCTATTTAAATTAAGGCACTCGTAGCCCTTTACAGTCATGACTGCAGCCGTCCCAGTGATCAGGACCAGGAAACAAGCCCAGATGCTGACAAGAATCTGAGTTACCTGTTCAGGAGCTGAGCAGTTCACACCATTAGTCATTAAACTGGATTGTATGGATGCTGAGGACTTGGCAAACTATTGCACACTGGGGATGCCAAAAAGAAAAATAAAAAAAAAATAAAAGAAATCAAAGAGGAGGCACCAAACTGCCTCTGGAGGTTTCATTTGCTCCAAGAATGAAATTGCAGAGATACAGATGGAGATCAGGCAGCCCTTGCTCTATGCTGGGTAAAATCATTCTTAAGAGACTACAAAACAGCAAAGAATAATACTGACCTGCACCAAAGTTTCTCTTCCATGTCTGTCAGGAGGCTACAGAAGCCTCAACCCCTTTCTTCAAGAGGAATTTCTCAGAAGTTCTGAGAGGAAACTGTTAAACAAATTCAGCCAAAACCATGTTTTGGCAAATCTGCCAGCAGAAACCTGCTCTCTCCTTCCTTGCTGCCCCACAGCAGCCAGGGCATCTTAACCCTCATTTCATCAAGACACACAGCTGAAATAGGTTTATTTTAGCTATTATTGAGAGCATTTTCACCTTAGAACATTTTCAAGCCCATTAAAGCACAAAAGCAAACATGGGACGGTGCCTCTTACAGTCAGAGATGAATCATGGGGAAAACAGCTTCTGAGAACCAAGGTCTGAAGGAAAGCAAAAGAAGCAGAGAGTGTGATTGATTACGAGACATTCTTTAGTCTCCAACACTTGGCTTATCCCTGTCCTTGGTTTCTGAAAAAAAACACTCACATCTGATATTAAGTAAGGCTGATTGGATTCCAATCCACACCTTGGCTCTTCTCCTTGCAGCATCATCTTCGTCCAGCCTACAGGAATTCACCTTGTGATTTTCTGAAATTTTATTTAAATTTTTTTATATTTTTTTTCCAGTTTAGTTATTCTTTCATGCCTACCTTCAATGAAATTGAGGAAGTCATAACCATGGAGTAAACTTTTCTGTGTTGCCTCCCACGTGGCTTCAGTCACTTAGACTGTTGCAGGTGTAGCTGTGCAGTTTGCTCTCCAGCTGCAGGTGTCCCCAGGACCACCAGCACAGCCCTGCCAATAGAACTCTGCCACAAAAACCTTGGTCTCAAGTAAGAAAAAAACAGGAGCTAAATAATTCCAACTACCAATTTACTAAGGAAAACATTAAAAAGAAATGCAAAAGAGAATAAAGAGAAAAATAATCCCAAATCCAAATTATACTGAAGTACTTAATCCTTTCCCAAATTGCCAAAGGGCTCATCTGTGGGTAACCTCAGAGTTCCCCCTACACCAAGGGTTGTCTCTAGACCAAGCAAGCCTGAAAGTGCTTTTCCACTGGAGCAAACATCACCCAGGAGACAGATTTACTTCAGAAAATTGTGAAATCTGTTCCAGTGTCTCTGTTCCAGTGTCTCATCACCCTCCTGGTGAAGAACTTATTTCTAACATCTCTTCTAAACCTGTCCTGCTGTAGTTTAAAATCTGTGCATTTCAACTAACAGGCCAACTGAAAAATAAGGTATCTGTAACACATTTTGAACACAAAAAGCAGTATTAGTTACCAAATACATCATGAGAATTTTAAGTGTGGATATTGTGATTTAACCCAAATGAAATTATATCCAAATATCTCCTAATTTTGACCCATGATGGGGATCATTAGCTGCACACTTGAGCTGTTCTATCACTTACCAAGTGAGGAGATCAACCAGCAGTGATGGTTCACAGACAGGACAGATGAGTTCAACGACCTGTAAGCAATTCATCAGCTTAAATCCAAAGGTGTGGCAGTGTCTTGAGGAAGAAAAAGCTAAAAACAGCTTGTGACACCTCACACAGCAAGTGCTGACACACTTTATGTGATTTCTCTCACTGATTACCTACATGCCTCTATTTTAAAAAGATCAGACCTTTGCAAGGAAGTTACTTCCTCCTAAATATCTAGATCCAAAGCTGAACGTGTACCTGAAAAAACATCATCCCACCCTAAAAGTAATACATCAATCCTAGCAGTGAATGGAGGTTTTATTGACAGTGTGGCACCAAACACTTGACTGTGAGTATAAATTTATAGACAGCTCTTGATGCATATGAGAAATTTTTGGCAAGGTTTACCAAATAATGCAATTCACAGGATACTTAATTTAGGAATGTTTGCTCCTTGGTTTTTATATCAATTTAAAAAAAGAAAAAAAAAAAAGGAGTTGATGAAGTTCCAAATCATAAAGAGGATGGCTTTTTGGTCAATTATAAAATATTATGAATTTGCAAACCTTTTTATTCTAGTACTCAAGGAACTGCCAGCTATTTAAAACTGTACCTTTATGAATATTCACAAAAGTTTAACAAAAATAAATACAATTTTTGAGGTTGTCTTTGGCATGTGGTCATTCAAGGCAATAGTAATCTTTTAGCAGCACAGTGCAAAAGAAAAACAACATACCATACAATGCACTACTGCAGTCAGCCTTACAAGAAAAAGAGAACGTAGTACAATGCAAACTTTAATGTCAATATTTACAGAGCTTTAAAGAAAACATTTTTTCTTTTAAAATTAAATGAAATAAATACAGTATGATACAAAATCCACAATATGCTCAGAGAAAGAAATGACAGTTACAATATATCTGATAACGGGGACCCTTTTGTATAGTTTTCATCTTTTTGAAGTACCTCAGAGAGCATGTAAAATTCATTGCACACTGTTTGTTTTCAATTAATGCCCTTTTCTTGTATCGAGATGTACAGCCAGCCACGTGCCAGGAGAGTTTCAGCTCTGATCAGAGCATCAGTGCAAGATGCCAAAGTGCTTGGGAGACCAGGACAATGTGATTATGTAGCAAATGCTGCCCACAAGCCTAATGCAAAACACACAAAATAGGAACACTTTGCCCTGCAAAAAGGAGATGCACCTCCAGCATCTTCTCAGTTATCACCCCAAAACAGGATTCAGTGCTACTCAAACTCACTATTGGCCATAAGCCATCAGCCAACACCTTCATTATCAAGAAAATTAGTCAACTGAATATCTTTCAAAGCTTTCTAAGGAAGTTTATGTTACATAGGGAAAAATCTCAAGGAAAAAAAAATCAGATTATTTGGGGGAACTTCTAATTAATCAGGTTATTAGAGAATTGAAGTTAGCCTTAGCTACACACTACATATGGGGGGTTTAAATTTGTATTCTTCTGTTCCCAGGCTTAACAATAACCATTTGTGTGAGTGAAATATTTTAAAAGTACACTGAAGTAGGGTCAAACAGCACTCAGAATGTACTTAGTGGGCTGTTAATGCAAAAGGATGTCATGGTGTGAACCACACCTACAGTGTTAACCCATACACACCCCAAAAAAAATAAGTTTGCTGAATCAACTTTTAAGTAGCATTTTTATATTTTTTAAAATCACACAGAGCTCCCACAGGACTATGTGAGGACTTCTATCACACCTTCTGAAGACTTTGAGGAGGAAAAACCTGCTCCTCCTCCCTTCCCTCCCACAGACATTAGAAACTTCTAATTCTGGATAGGATTGAAAAACATAAGTGCTACAGTAATACACATAAAACCCCATGTTTGCACCAAAATTTTAGACTAACTTCATGGATACAAATCAGGATATTTACTATAGAAGTGTGAGATTCATTTAACTCAATTCTGAGAGGCTACCTTCACTTTTTAATTGTAACTTTTAGGCGTATATAGCCAAGTACCAGAGGCAGCAGCCTGTCCCTGCAAAGGAACAGTTAATAAGTATATTGTAAATAATTTCCAGTTCTTGGAGTTTGCTATAGGTAATTTTAACTAAGATTAGCTTTGGAAAAATGCATTGAAGCATGGAAGACAATTCAAACTCAGTATAACTGACTTAGATGAGGTTTAAGATGCCTTCTCTGGCTGCAAGGAGAATATTTAAACCATACTATACTATTTCCCTCAGGTGGACAGTACACAAACCACCTTCACCTTTGGCTCTTCACATGGCTGAAGAGAACTCAATAAGTTTTAATCATAATGGGGGGCTTGAAGGGGGAAAGAAAACCAAACACACAACATGCTGACAACAGCATTGAGACTGCATGAGCCACAGAAGAGTGGCTTAAATAAATCCAGCCACGGGGATGCTCTCAGGTATAAGCACCCTTCATTATGCACCACTGGCAGATATTAATGCACAGGTTTTGGATACACAACAGGAGTACAGTGGAGTTCCTCACTTTTTATATCAGAAGGATTTCTGAAGATAGAAACTGTGATATCAAAGGGGTGAAAGAGCAGCAGAACACATCAGGAGCCTGTTCCAGCTCCAGCTGATGGCTCAGTGGGTCTCTGAGGCTTTGTGTGCAGTTGAGAACTAGCACTTCCTTACCATTGCCAAGCCACTCTTTTGCTAGCCTTAACAAAAGCCATACCCAAAATAATCTATGAGATACCAGCTTTCTGGAAATTTCTCTAATTACATACTATGTATATCCGCTTCTTTGCAAAAAATTCACTCTTTCACTTTCAGAGTAAATCAGTAAGACAATAAGAACTGTATCTACTCTGTACTCTGCAGAGATGATATGAAAGAAACAATTTACACTCCAGCCAAGAGCATGTTCAAACCAAATTTTCTTTCATCTGAGACTTTTAACTGACCAGTCCTGAGAAGATCACATAAATTTTTTTATAATTGCTTAACTGAACAAAACCTGTTTGAAAAAAAAAAAATTAAGGATGGGAAGTACTCACAAAATTCTAAAATAACTATCATGAAGATGATTGAATACTATATTACAAAAAGTAAGCTGCAAGTGAACCTTTTTGTATCCCTGTGTATCCAAAAATGTTTGAAAGACTGATATGCTGAAATTTTCATAGCAAGTAGACTTTCCCTCAGTTAATGATTAAAAAGGGAACACAACCTGGCCTGTCAGATACCACAAAGGGGTTTGTCTTTATCATTTCCTTTTGATATTAGAACTTTGTAATGTCCTAGTCACTAAAACCTTGCTTTTACACCAGGAGTATCACTTGCATTGAAGGCTAGGAATGATACAAAACCAGCAGGGAGAACTTCATGGAGGATGTTTTAAATTCTCAGCTAAGAATGAGAATATCCATCTTGTTTGTGTACTTTGACCACCCTTTGTGCTGCACACCAAAAAGAACTTCAGTACTTTCAGCTGCTTATAACTGCTCCCGTGCAAAGTGCTTTTAAGGTGCTTATAATGTGGTGCTTCTAAGCAAGCTAAAAGGAAAATACCAACATAAACACAGCTAAATGATTCATGAATAAAGCCATTAAAGACCAGCTGCTACCTTATGGGAAAACTGAAAACATTCAGGTTTGACATTTCAGTTGTGTTCCATGCCTTGCATTACCCTCTGTTCCCAATACAGTTTTTACCAGTACATTTCAATACACACTATACATCGACCTTGGCTGAGTGGCTTGATTTCCACCACATTGTGTGGGTTTTTCCCCCCCTCTTAGAGTGAATTCAAATTCTTCTGGCAGTCATTTGTTAATTTACAAACAAATTATACTGATAGACTGTAGATAAGAGGTTTATGGGCATTCTCCCTGCTAAAGGACTTCAGGTAATGAAAAGGATGAACCAGTTGCATAAGGGGCAGATCCTGCACTACACAATAAAACTTGCCAGGAAGCAGTTTGCATTCTTTGATAAGCTTTCAAATATTTCAAACAGGCACCTCAAAACTAGGCACAACGGCCTCTAAAGCTTCCAACACCTACCAAACACTCAAGAAATTTTGTATGGGGTATGTTCTGCATGATACAAATAGCACACCTATGTTTGCTATATTCATTAAGTCTCAAATCTACGTATATTCATAACTAACTATTTGGCCTGATAATTTCCATCTTCCCCCACCATGACAAAAGCAATGAGCTTACCTAATAGTACTTCCAGTGCCACCAAGTATTTCACAGGTAAAAGCAAAAAACCAGCCAGCACCCTCTGCCTTTTAAGATCTGAGTTACTGCCACCACTCTTGGCAGCTGGGCCAGAATTCTCCTGAAAGCTTTTTTTTTTTTGTCTTTTAACTGGCTACTAAATGTATCTGGAACATGTAAGATGGCAAATCTGTCTGAACTACGTGAGATTTTTTTGTCACTTAGATTCTCTAACTGTTCACAGTCTAGCTGTTGGTCACTAATATACTTAATATCTAAAATGCATATCATCTTACTATGACTGACTGCAATTGCACAGTAGCATCTACAACATTTGAAAATACTTTGAAGCTCATCATCTCTGAATCCTTTAGTTCCCAGTCTATTAGTGGTTACCACTGGTTTGGAGTCAGAAAACCCAAGATAATTCTGGCCCAGAAATATAAATTTCCTCTCCATCACAACATTTAGAAACAGCTCATGTCCTCCACCAAGACAGAGAGGGCAAGTAGATGTTGCCAGTAACTTAGAATCATAGAATCTTGTCCATAACTGAAGTTTCTTGGCCAGAATTCCCTTCTCTGGGCACACTCAAGGCTTATTTTCCCAAGCTACCCCTACAGTTTAGGCAAATAGAATTTTGCATTTATGGTCTGTAGTATTTGTACATAATGGCAAGAGGTTCAGATAGAAGCAATGGTCTATTAAAAAAAAAAATCAAATAAATACAAAATTAAATCCACGTGCCAAGTTGGTTATAATAAAGTGTCAGTTTGTCTTACCTGCCAAACAAAATTAATATTGGGTATTTTCAGAGGAAACAGTAACAGAGTCATTGTACCAAAGTATAGAAAATAAAAATGATTTCTCAGATTGCATGATGTTGTCTTAAAGTGGTACCAACATTATTTAGTTCCTTAATTTTGACAGTTTATACACATACATTCTCCAGCTCAGTGTAGGACACAATATTATTTGTGGTAACAACTGGAAACATTTCCCTGCAAGAGGCCAATCAGCATCTTTTGGGTGATCAAATTAAGTTTATGGGTAAAGTGCAGAATTTTACCTATCCCTTTGTTTGTATTTTTACATAAACTTATCAGTTACTGGCACCATGCAAACACAGACCTCCCAAATTAACATTAATGCATTTAACACTGGTATAATACATTAGTCAGCTTTTCATAATAGTAAAGAACAAGTTAAAAGAATTAAGTGCCTGGTTACAGAATTAATAATTTGTCCTTCACAACAGGGTCTAAAGGTGTGAAGAAAAAAAAAAAAGCTTACACTGACACTTTATGTACAACTTGGTCATTGGCAACGGTCCCCTAAACCATTTTTTTAAACAAACCCAGCAAAAACTATACAGAATGTGAAATAATATTTGCAACAGATCTCTTAAAGGACAGTGTAGAGAAATTCATTATGGTGTACCTGATGATCAAATTAACTTAACAGATATGGCCTGTAAAACAACACAGTATGAACCTGTGGATTTTCTTTTTTTTTTTTCTTTTCTTTTTAAAAAAAGGACTTTTACAGAATTCAAGTAGTGTAGCAGGAAACCATAGATGCCTTTTGATCACAGGTCAGGCAAAATAGAGCCACTTATTGGATTTTTCTCCTTGCTTCTGTTTGCTAAAGGTGTCCCAGCAGATCTATAAGTCTGTTGATGTCAGCTTTTTCATGCTCCGTCGCTGAGCTAAACTTGAGGCTGCAACAGGCTCTAACACTGGCTGAAATGTTTTGTGATTCAGTGCAGAATATGTAGCAGCCATGGCTCCCTGGGGAACAATGAAACATAGAAAAGGTTAGAAAGGTCATTTTAACTAGAAAAATAAAGCAATTGAATGCTAAATTCTTAATTAACTATATAAAACCAAGACTTATGGCAAGTCATTTGCATTCTCTTAAGTTTGTTTTAGTAAAAAAAGCATATATTGGTGAATTCTCCAGACTTCTAAGCATGAGTGGCTAACATTCCTTCTTCTTTTATATTCTGTAGATGCAGGAGAACCCTTTCAATACAGGTAAGAATTAGTATCTTCCAATGATATTAACATCAACTTATCAAATACAGGCACTTCAATGCCTACTCAGGTTCTGACCTATGGGGACAACACAATTAAGACTATGACAGGTCTTTGGGCCTTGAATCTGAAAAAAACTAATTGTGAAATCAACTTAAAAGCTGTCTCCATACAGCAGGAATGTCAGAAATACAGCTACAGAACAAACATAGAAACTACTGATGGAAAAAATGCAGCACAGTTTATTAACTGAGCCAGTTGTAAAAACAAATCCCAAGGTTTCCTGAATAAGAATGCTAGGAGACCTGTGAAAGGCTCAGTCTCAGATAATTATCTTATCAGGTCTCTAAATGGCCAAAGCTACCATAATCTTTGAAACCAAAAGCATGCAGAAAACATGAGCTTACCAATAATTTGGCTTCTTAAGCAATTTAAATGTGTGTGTTCTAGAAAGAACACAAAAAAGTCTATTTTCTAAAGAAAAGAGTTCTGCCAGTAGCTCTAGAAGGGACACAATTCACTCCACACCCACCAGCTCAAGCAATATTCCCCCTTCAAGCTGTTTTACCTTTACTAGATGTGGTGCATCTTGCCTGTTGAGTTGATAATGTGGCAACTGGTCCCTACAGGCTATCCATGAATGTTTTAATACTTGCTCTGCTGTATATCGCTGATGTGGATCTACATGAAGCATGTGTGATAACAAGTCCTGGATAAAAAACAAAAAACCAGAGATGTTATCAGTTAAAATACTCTTAGACAGACTTTAAAGCATTAATTACAGCAGCAATGAAAAAAAGTACCCTGTGTGTCAGAGATTAACACAATGCAAACACAAAATCAGCAGATACACTGGGTCATTCTGTGCCCTGACACCACACAAGTCTGAAAACAATGTGTTGCACTATTTAATTAGTTTAACAGAGGAAGCCTTTATTGTAAAGAAACTGCTGTTTGTGTTTCACATTTGTTTGGTTCTCATTCTAGTAATCTTTGAAGGACTAGAGATGCCATTATAAAATTTAGGAGATAGATTTTTATGGTAGCAAGCTGTTATTTGCAAATGTTTCTCCTCCTTCACACTATTTGGGGTCTGTTGACTGCTAATATGATTGAGTTAATCTATAGTGATATACTATCCAAGAAATTTTCCTTTAAGAAGCTATATAAAAACTAAAGCTAACAGAAACTTACACTTGTTTTTGCCTGTTTTGAAGCATTAGCAACAAGCTAGCAATTACAGCATTGGTCAAAGGAAAAGAGCTGGGGGGAAGGGCACAGACAGGAATAGATTGAAAGAACACAAAATATGAACAAGCTGACAGAATGTTCCCTTTGTTTTAGGCACAAAATGTTAAGCATTCTTAAAAATGCAGAAGTAAATTACTCGTACTAGGGCAGCATCAGCCAACAAGGATTCTGAATCACTCTGACTAAAATGAACAAATAGTGCAGTTCCAGAGGAGCAGGAAAAGATTTAGCATTAATGCCAAGCTTTATAAAAGGTAAGAGTGGTGACTAAAGGTGCCTACTGAGCAGCCCAACACCAAACCCAGAAAGCACATAAAGTGAGAGATGAAGTCTTTAAATAAAAGAACACCTGCATAATCAAGCTGATCAAGATTTTTTTGGCAAGACACCCAGATATATTTGGTGGTTCAAGTACTAGAGTACTAATTGCTGAGAGAGTAATAACAAAGACAAAAAACCTGATGACCTCATCATTGAAGAGCATTTAATAAATTGCACTACAAAAAAATTAACCTATTAATACAAGACCAGCTAGTAGCTACTAGCACTAATAGATACTGGTAAAGAATTCATCTTTCTATTTAAGGTATCTCACAAAACATCTAATTTTGGTCCAATAAAAAAACAAGGAATAAAAAAATAGCTATTATTACAAAAGCCTACAGAGGGGACAGCCTTATTTACAGTTTTTAATCAATAACATGAGAGAAGAAAGAGAGTGCACTCTTGCCTGGCTTGAAAATAGGAGTAATTCTTCCTCATTACAGCAGTCAAGAAGTAGAAAAGGCTGACCAGACAAGCTGTTCACTCTCAAACCTTGCAGGTTTCTAAAGTTGGACTAAATAGAGCCCTGAGAGACTTGGACAGACCTCACAGCTAACCCTGTTCTGAGCCAGAGGTGGGGCTAAGTGACCTTCACTGCAATGAAGTCTGCAGGTTATAACAGTCTATTTAAGAAGTTCATTTGAATCCCACAAAAATAAAGACAAAACAAAACACATTTACACCTTTGCTGCATCTGAAACAGTGTCCCAGTTGCCTCCACTCAAAGAGAATTTTCCACTGCCTATCCGTACCAGGATCTCCTCTGGAGTATCATTAGGACCATTGGCAAATGGAGTATAGCTGTTGGAAGAAAAACCAAAAACACCAAAACCACACCTCATTGTAGGTAAGAGACTGCAAGAAATTGGCAAAACACCATTAATCTTTCTGAGTAGGTATCCTACTGCTGACAGAAAACCATGATATAGTACTACAGATTTCTTACATCAGCATTTCATCTTCAAACTATTTCATTTTCCCCATGAGTGTGGTTAGTCAAGTAGAACAAACAGGAAATGCATGCTAGGATGTCTTCAGTTAATAACTTAATAATGCATTTTTATCAGTGCAGACTTTCAATTAAATAAAAGTGATTCATAAACACAGATTTTAGCTTACCAGAGCACATAAAATAATGCAAATTTGGAGGAGCATTCTACCAGAATGGCCCAATAAAGCTGGACTTCTGGTATGTGCATTTAATTAGACAATGAGCAAAATGTGTGCACCTCTAGCACTGGGGGTAAAGTTCTAAGAAGATTTTCAGAGTAGATTTTTAGTAATTAAACCTCAAGATCATTTGTTTTAGAGGCACACAACAATTTACAGGTCTACACATCCTACTGCAATGCCTTCTCTCAAAAACTTAATGAGTAGATTTGAAAGCTGATGTTAATGACTTGAAAAAAACCCCAAACTTTTAGCAGTGTCAAGAGAATTACAAAATTCTAGCATCTCCTGCTCATTGGCTAGCACACCAAGTTAGCTTTAACTACAAAATCCAAACCTTACTGAGATCAAGTGGTTACATCATAATACCCCTTAGACCTCAAATAAGCTTGCAAATAATAATCATCAAGCTTCACACACCCTATCCCAGCAATCTGAATTCTAAAGACAACTGCAGTAGTGATTTTAAAAGCAGAAGTAAAAATTCATTGAGAGGAACACTTCCCAAAAAGATAGTATTTACCTATAAGACAAAAAAAATCTGTTATTTTTCTGTTAGAATTCAGAAAGCTTTTGATCATTTGGCAACTAAACACTTCCTAGTGCTTAAAGTTCAGAGGTTTAAAGAACTTAAGTGATGACTACACCAGTGTGTTCTACAAAAGGGCCAGGAGTCAAGCCTTTGTCAGCAGATTAAAGGTGGGGATGACAAGAGGCTGAAGGATGAAAAGGCTGTTTCCACAGTCTGAATTCTCCCCTGGAAACTGGGCAGAGTCTTGGTTATCCCCTAGTTATGCACTATGGAAGAGAGAAGCCTTGAACCTACCCTAGCTAATGTATGCATTGACTTTGTGCTTACTGTTCCACCTCAGCATCATTGTCATTCTGCATTCAAATCAATGAGGTAATATCCTTGCATTGTAATGAAAGTATGGATTCATGCAGCATGCAGGAATTTTAGGTAAACAAAAAAGCTAAGAAATATTTCTCACCCTGCCAGCATTGTGTAGAGAAGAACACCCAAGCTCCATATGTCACAAGCAGCATCATATCCCTGTCTCATGAGAACCTACAAAACAAGAAGCATTGAAGACTTTTCATATATTAAAAAAACCCCTAAACATCCCAAACCAACACCACTATACCACCTACAGAAGGGCAGGTCAATCCCAGATATTTGACTATTTATTTTTCAATAAACAGGTTACAGCAACTATCAGCAAGATTTCTTCTTCCCAGCACAAGAAGCTCTCAAGTTTCTCCTAAGGCTTACATCTTATTTTTGAGGGTGGATACTGCTATTTTTAAAGCAGATTTATTACAAACATATGCATCAGTGTTTTTGAAGTATAATTATAGTTAAGCAAAATTAGCAGAATTTTTTGAACATTAATAAGTTGCAGTACTTGATGCTTCCAAACCAGCAATAAAGAAAACTCATGACAGCTTAAGATACCTCTGGTGCCACAAAGTTTGCAGTGTAGCACGGTGTCAGAAGAAGTCCATTTTCTCCTCGAAGCTGCTTTGCAAATCCAAAATCACAAATCCTGATGGAATCAGCATTGTTGGAGTCATCCGTATATAAAATATTACTAGGCTTAAGGTCTCGATGCACCACCTTTGAAAAAAACAAATTTAAAATCACTTAGAAGTTGTGTGTATATTTGTTTGTGTATGATTTGCAATGCATAAAAACCGTTCTTAGGATTAATATGCTTATTAATAATTCCAAAATAAAGTTATATGTAAAAAAATACACAAAAATTTCCAGTTGATGTAATGCCATATAAGCCAGTAGGCTTTTTTAATGCAACTGGAACTAACATGACCATAATATAAGAGAAGTATCTGCTGTTTCATAAACTGTAAAAGCAGAGTCAAAAGGGCTTGCCAGGGTGAGTCGTTTATATTATTCACCTTTGCCATATAATACTCACAAATCTACTCCCCTTCTGACACAATTACAAGCCAAACTAAGCACACAAGGCCTTTATTAATTCTCAGAAATGTGGGAGCAGCTGTAGCACAAAAGAAATCACTCACTCCTTGGCAGTGCAAGTAGTCCACAGTCTTGGCTATGGTGTATAAGACAGCACTGGCCTCTCGCTCTGAGAAGAACTTCTGTCTGAGAATTCGATCCAGCAGCTCTCCTCCTTTCATCAGCTCAGTAACAAGATATATGAATCTACCATCATCATACACCTGGGTAAGAAGTTTAATAAGTGCACATAAATACAGCACATCTATTAAAAAAATATCATCTATAATTATACATCCTGATTAAATGTGAAAATGAAGACTAGATTGTTTGCCTGTTCACACATGAGTACAAATACCAGGGACTGACAAATTTAATTCTGCAGTTCAGGAGTGCATAGAAAGCACTGAGGTAATTGACTGTTAATTAATGACTTGGAATTAAATTTTTAAGTGCAGAAACTTATGTTGCAAGAGGAAAGTAACTCCCTATTGCTTTTTCCTTCCATGGACATATTTCAAGCTGCTGGCACTTTTTATGTAGAGGACAACATGCAACTGCTTTTTCAGATTCACATTATCAACTCATTCACACTAAGAGAAATAAGATGTTTCTAACTGCTACATTGTTTCATCCTTCAAGTTCACTAAGGTGATTTACTCAACACTACTACATGCACTAATCTTCTAATATATTTTACTATGTAAAAGACACTTAATACATTGCAATAAACTCCCTACATCTATATTCCACAATAGTCAATAAATGAATATAAGAGGTAAACAAAAAAGGTGCATACATCCTTTAATGTAATAATATTTGGATGTTGTCCATAACGCATGAGAATCTCAATTTCTTCTGAGGGATCTCTCTTACTCTTATCAATTATCTGCAAAACACAGCAACACAAAAAATAAGTTAATTAAAGTTAATAAGTTGATTAAACGAAGTCTATTCAATGAAGGAATTTTCTTCATATTTATAAGATCTGCTTCAAAACTTTCAAGAGTTTATTTCTTCATACTAATCCTGACTAATTCATCTTGTAGCAAGAAACAGTGGGATGTGGAGCTAGGAGTTCACACTATCATTAGTGCAGTCTGCTCTGCTCCAATGAAAATAGAAATGCAATGGACTGTCTGAAGCATCACTACTTTTCCATGCTCATTATCATACAATATTTTCAAGTTAAGACTGTAATTGCAAGGCCAGTTCTTCAAGGCCATAAGTTTACCCACAAAAAGAGCTGTAGAAACCAATACATACTTTTAACAAAAGAACACAGAGTTTTCCACTTCTCACTATGTAAAGAGCTATAGTGACTAGAAAAGCCACACATTTTGATTTCAAAATATACTACACAGTTTCAGAACTGTCAGAGTGAAATTGATTCAAAAGTACCTTTACAGCAAACTCCATGTTTGTAGCTATGTGTACACATCTCTTGCAGACAGAGTAGGAACCAACCCCAATATCTTCCTTCAGCTCGTACACGTCAGTGAACTGTGCGCTGTTTCCATGAAGTTGCTTTTTAAAAAACAAACACATACAAGCTGTCACCTAAAGCAAAAAGCTGCTCTTTGTCATAACTCTTTCTAACAGAATTTTCCTTTACTTGCTCAGGCTCTTTTGCACTCTGCCTCCAGAAAAACAGCAACTTGCTCTTTAAAAATTTAAGAATAACCCATGAGAAGATTTAAATAAAGGTACTTTATTAACCACCAATAATCACCCCCCAGCCAAATAAAGAACAGACTGTAAATATTGGACAACTTTCAGCATGTCAAAAAAGTTTCCCAAAGAATAAAAAGTTACCTGTACTATTGGCAGTATATTGGTGAGTGGTGATATTTTATGATCTTCTGCAGTAGTAGTTGCAACAAAACTAAATCCTTTGAAGAGCTGATGTGCATTTGCACTAGGTGGGACTCCAGGAGAATCTAGGGGCACACACATTTGATTAGCAGGGCTAAATTCTTCCAAGACTAATTTTTAACATTCAGTAAATACATTGGAAGAAACATTTTGAGGGGAGGGGGGCAAATAAAGGCAATGCTAGATGTTGAATAAGACTAAATTCTTTCTTATCTCAGTAACACGTAAAGCAAGTATTCCTGAGGCTTATCTATACAGCAGAAACTAAGGGATGAATGCATGTTTTTAGGGAAAACACTTTAATTTGTAATTCATGTTTTTATTAAAGGACAATACTACTTATAAAGATCATAGCCTGATGGTCAAGGACTGCATCACAAAGAAGAACCACCAATTGCTCTGTGTCAGTATTACCAGCACTGGTGGCAAGGCAGAAGTGAAGCAATAGGAGAATATTCAATTAATAGTACTTATGAATAATTAGAATTCAAATTATCCTCAGACTATATTTCATGCATCATTTCACTACTTCAAATTTCACTGTTTTAAACTTGGTAATTTTATGTAGCCAATTAGAAGCATAAAGAACCTTCAACTACACATAACAAGTGATTTCTAAAGTTAAATGCAAGGGCTCAATGAAAAAGTGACTGTAATGCTAGTTTTAAGATTTAATTTTAGTAATGATAAAAATAATCACTGTATTCAAATTTTATTTATTTTTAGGGTTAAAAAATTCTCCCCAAACACTGCACACCTGACTTGAAACCATAATTTAGGTGTGGTGGTAACAAATCGAAGTTTAGCAGAATATTTCAAAGGCAGGCAGCCAGTGAGGAGAACACACTCCTAAATACTGGAATCCTGCTGTACACTTTGTCACTGCTTTTTTCTCTTCATAAGCTTGTTGCTGTAACAATAATCTCATCCCTCTTGTTCCATGAACCTCACTGATTGATTACCACACACAATTACCTTTTGGTGTTTTTGCTGTGAATTCTGGATCAAAACAAAAGGTGTCTTCTGGCTTTCCAGAAGCAGGTTTAAATGGGGGTTGAATTTCTCTTCTGAACAGTTTCTAAAAGAGAAGGAGAGAGTCATGTAACAGAGTGAATGAGTTGGGCACAGTAGCAGCTAGCATTGCAGGTACCCTCTCAGCACCACCAAAAGCTTATTTATTATCTCTACAGTTTTGTAGGCATCAGAGCAAAGGACTGTTTTCAGACTGGATTTGTTACATATGAGGCACCTTAGTTTTGTGAAAGCTTCTGTGAAACACAAGTGAAAAGCTTAGAGTACAGCAGAGGAAAAGCATCAAGGTGCCTGTTAAAACTTTAAGCAAGCAACCATGAACTTGTACTGACTTCTGACCATCTCAGTCAACATTTTAGCCATGAATGGGACATGACTGATAAAATAGGGACGTGCTGTGAGAAACCAGAGAGAAGTCAAAGCAAATTACAGCCACAGTGAGTTTGTGTCCCCAACGTGGAAGCAGTAGGTGGGCACCAAAGAGCATCATTCTTGCTCACAGGGAACAACAGCATCCTTTCCCAACTACAATTGCTTGAACAGACAAATGCTGCAACTCTATTTAAGAGCTAAATGCATAATGTGTAATTAATACACTCTATACCATAGATACTACAGCTCCAGATGCCAAATAAGATTATAATAGAAGCCAGAAAGTCAGAAGTAATGCAGTCTTTATTGTGCCCTATTTAGATGCAAATACATGTAACACCACAAAGAAAAATTTTAAACAGTTTTATCATTCAGATCTTTTAGTACTTACATTCCAGTCAACAGTAGAAAAAAAAGGATGTCTCTTGATTTCTTCAACTCCATCTGAACCAGCTCCTGAAGAAATAAAATACTGCATTTAAAACACTTTCAGGTAGACTTGGAAGATTGCACTGAAAAAACAGTTCATTTCCAAAAAAACTTGTATAGACATAGTTATTTGAGGGAAATGTAAATAGAGAAACATTCCAAGGATGTAAAATACTCCCAAGTAGCATACATCTCATTAGGGAAGCACAAGTACAAGCCATGATCCAAGCTAACAAGAAATGATGTCTAAATCCAAATTTTACTGACTATCTGGAGCTTGAGAGTCTCCAGCACCTCCTTTAAACAGTCAACTCAACCCAACTGCTTTCTATTTAAAAGATCCAAATAAATTAACCAACCTAATCTATTTGATGGGTTCCTTTTGAACAGCATCCTCAGAAGACTCTGTGCTTCAGGGCTGAGGAACTGAGGCATTCCAAGTTTTGCTCTAAAGGAAAATAAAACAAGCAAGAGGAAGAAATATCTTAGCAAAATTTGCTACATAGACTTCATTGCACAACTTGATGTATCAAGAATGTATTACAAAGTTTCATATAGAATACACATTTAACTTAGTGGCTTTCAACTTTGACTTTGTAGGAATGGCTTTAAATAATTTTAAAAAAACCCAACCAAACAAAAAAAAATCCCATCTCATGAGAAGAAAAAAACCCAGACCCCACCCAAGACAAGCTTTAGATTATAACAGAGTAAAATAATTCTCAGAAAAATGTAAATAATTTAAAAGATATCTTCAACAAGTAATCAGCAAAATACCTATACCAGGATCAACACCATAAAAAGCCCACTGAATCCCAAATTGCTTGCCCCTTAAACCTTGAACCAAGAGTCTCAAGGAATATCTCATTAGACTATTACATAAAAGCTTACTGACTTGAACAATCCTACTTTATGAAAACAATGACACTAAGGCAAGAAATTCTTCTGCAGAACTGCACTAGCACTTAGTGCTTCAAGTGAGCTTAGAGGCCAGTGATCTGGATCCATTCTCTCTCACAGATATGAGTAGAAACTCACACTCAGTCCAAGTGCAAACTGATGGTTTGAACAAACATTGAACAAATGGTCCAAGTGTTGGTGAGAACAGACCTTCCCTCTCACCCTCTCCCCTGCAGCCCCTTCCACAGCCCAAGGCTCTCCATGGGGGCCACAAGGAAACAATTTGTTAGCTAAGCACCAAAGACAAGAACATATTTGCCCAACAACTTCACTTAATAATCACCAGTTTATCCAGTTTATCCTGTTGGGCAGCTTCTGTTGTAACAGAGGTAATTTAATATGAAAAATGTGAGCATGTAAGTGCACCCTCTCATGCATATGCTCACAAAGCAACACCTGATTAAATGCTGCTTACAAAACAAGGTTTGCTGTAGCAGTGGCAAGAGAGCAAAGAGAGCACAACCACATGAATGGTAAATAATGCTGCTCTCATTCACTGCACTGTTTTATCTTTATCATACACCTACAATGAAAACACAAGTTCATCTCTGAGATTGTAACTCCTGCAGCATTTGCATGGTCCCTGATCTCAGACCTGAGGGCAAGGCTGGGTTTTTTTGTTCTAACTTAATGCTCCTCAAGCACAAGAAGTTATAACAAGCTGTTAAAACACATTTAAAAATTAACTTTTCAGACTTTTCAATCAGTAAGAAGATTATACTTACTTCAGAATCATATTCATGGTTTCATTTCGATCTTTACCTTGAAATGGTAGTGTACCAGTAAGCATTTCAAACTGAAAAGAACAAATGTTAATCTAAATCAACACTTCTCCCAATTATTCAAATAAAGCATTAAGTACTGTATTATCCCTTTCTGCTATGTTAGACATTCTGGCCTGAGCTTTTAGGAAATTAATCAAACACACTAATGTTAAGTTTTGTTTTCATCAGCAGTTTACATGACAGTAACAATGGTGCCTGCAATGTCATGGTGACACAGGAATATTTTACATACATAAGCTATTCCAATTAAAGTATTAAAAATAAAATCTTTTAAACTGCTTTTAGGTATTGCTGCACTATGAGAATAGTAAGAAGAATAAAGTCTAATACATATATTTCAATACATATATTTCAGCCCAATAATCTAACACATCACAGCACAGACTTACATGCTACCTATAAAGATAAAAAAATTATATTCACATCAGTTGATTTTTTGGTAGCAATTCAGCTACTGAATTATCTCTTTTCCCCTTACCCAAACATTCATAAACTGATCTGGACATATATCTAACCATATTATTTCACATTTACTTCAACAATACCCAGTGTATTTGTGATCTTAAGCAAAGTAAGGAATGAAGCATACAGTACCATGAGAACCCCAAAGGACCACCAGTCAGCACTCTGGTTGTGCCCTCGCCTGTTTACAACTTCAGGTGCCATGTATTCTACAGTACCACAGAAAGAATAGGCCTTCTTCTCTTGATCTACTGATTCTTTGCTGAGTCCAAAGTCTACAAGAATACAGACAGTAAAGAATTTCAGGGAAAAAAAAACCCAAACAAACTATCAAAATCTAAGTGTTCACAAGTTTCCTTAGTCTGTTTTTCTAAAAAGTTATCCCAAGTTCTAATTCCTTCTATTACTAGGAAGCTGCAGGTATCAAGAAATACTACAAATATATAGTTTACTACATACCACCAAAAGCATTCTACAAATCATTAAACTGATGATTAATCATCAATTTTCCTACTCAAAATAACTCAATATTTGAAATATAAGCATTATGATAATCCAAAGTCCTCATTTTCTGTTTACCGTCTGCTTTACTTATCCAAAAAAATAAATGCAAGTAAGAAGGNAGACTAAAAATAATGTTGTTATATAAGACAACATGGTTCTGCAATCTGACTCAAGTTCTGTAAAGAGGGAGTCTTGCTTATGTGCTCACTTTGCTTCAAGAAAAATTCTCCACCTCCCATTTGAACAAAGCTACTGAATACCCAAGTCTCAGCTCTAAAGATAGGGCTCTGAAACATCCCTTTTTTCAAAGGATAAGTGATTGTTAATCAATAACCCCATCAATTACTCTAACTTTAATAAAACTGCATGGACATCATGTAAATGACCAAAATAATGAGATGCAGTCTCTAATTAAGTCAAACACTTCAATAAAAGTACTCAATAACATAGAGAGAATCATTATCTAGGGAAAGGGCACAGATATACAGACTTTCTACAAAAAGCCTAGCCATTAAAAAAAATTTTAAATAGCTAACTGGCTCAAACATCCTCCAACCATCACTACATATATATATACACACACACACAAGCTTATAAATGTACTCATAAATGTTGCCTACCTGTTAACTTGATATGTCCTGCTTCATCAAGCAAAATGCTGAAAATTAAAATTCACATTTACCAAAGCACATAAAGAGGAATGTTTGCATATAGCATTTAAAATACAATAACTGGAAGTTTCCATCATTAACAAGTCAATATTATTTCACTTCAATTACAGGTCTACTTTTTACATTTTATGATTGTTTACACAGTTTATGAAAAATACTTAGAATTTCTTACATCATTACAGTAGAAAATGCAAAGCAAACAAGCAAAATACACATAATAGTGGTAAAATACATTTTACTTTACTTTTCTGGCTTCAGGTCCCTGTATACAATTCCCAAGCTGTGAAGGTGATCCAAAGCAAGGGCCAGTTCTGCGAGGTAGAATTTCACATCTTCCTCTGTAAACATAACCTAATAAGAACTGTATAGATTTACCTTCTGATCTTGTCTTCAGTTTTTAAAACTGCAATCTAAAAAAAAATAACTCCTTTCTGGCTAAATTTCAAAATAGCTTCTAGAAATACCTTATGCACCCAAAATTCATTAATTCATTTAACAGAAATTATATATAGGCTACTCAGCAAGGACTCTCAACAAGTACTTGCAATACTTAAACAAAAACATCACCAGATACTGCAGAGAATTTGCTAACTTTTGAGGTAATAAACTTAATTGCTATATTTGATGTTATTGACCACCAGCACTCCTGCCACAATCCTATACAGATGGTTTCCCACTGCATCACAAAAAGTAGTATAGCAATGCTGTATTGTCTTGGAGGATTAGTATTACCAATATTCAGAAGGAAAATAAAAAGCAGACATAACTCAGAAAAAAATATGGAAAAAAAAAAACATGGTGAAAATAACAACATGAAAATCTCCAACAGGAGTTGAAGAAGCTACTTTTCTGCTCTTTACCCTCTACAACACAGTTGGTTTCAGATTTTAACATCCATTTTGGCCTCAAGATTGATTAATTTTAAGTTCAGTTCTTAGACATGATCACTGCTTTGCCACAATCTGCTTTTTATAAAAAAATAAAACCAAGACCCCTCTCTAAAGCCTGTTTCTAAAGTAAAGCTTTAGTTTTTATAAAAAGTATTTTGGGTAGGTAAAACTAGCTCATGGCCTTACAAACTGAGGATAAAACTGCCTCTGTGTCACAAAGAAGAGAAACAGTAAATCAGTCAGACATCCAGTTTTCCCAGTAAAGTTTGGCTTTTCTATGCATTAGCAATCTAAATTTATTCACACTGGTGAAAACACTAAAAAGCTCTCCTACTGTGGACTTGTTGAGAAATTTCATAAAAAATTCGAAGTTCAGAACCATATAAAGGTTTGCAGAATGGAAAATAGAAGTCTTACAAATATGTTCATAGTACTTAAGGTAACATATAATAAATATATGCTGACATGTTTAAAAAAAAAAAAAATCAAACAGGCTGCATCATATTCCCTCCTCTGAAGCTCTCCAAGAAAAAAATACAAAAAAATTTAAAAATTCAAGCATGATAATGTTAGATGAAGGGGAGTGATTTCAGAAACACTCAGTGTTTGTGACATTAGGCATTAGTATTTTTATTACAGCACTTTTAAATTTTAAAATGCAGCAGAAACCTCTGACAGATTAGGCTTCCAGGAGCACCTAAGCTGACTCTGAGCACATGAATTATAATATCCTCTTTCTTTATTGCTAAATGCTCAATACTCCAGTTTGGTTTCCAAGCAACAAAACATGTTTAAACAAAAGAAACATCCTTTGTAGATATCAAAGAAAAATCTAAAGCTTCTAATCAACAAATACTAATTTTTCCTAAGGTTATAGAATATATTCTAGAATATGTAAGAGAAGCCCAACTTAGTTATTAAGAACTTGACTATGACAATAACTATAGGAGACAATCCTTACTGACTAACAAATACCACCTGCCTAACACTGAGTAGAGATAAAATTTTAGGTACTTACCTCTTTGGATAATCGCGTGAATACATCTCCTCCCCTGAGAAAATCCAATATTAAATATAGCTTCCCTTCAGTCTGAAAGGCTTGAAAAGAAATAAAACTAAAATCAACCATCATGTGACAAAGGTGATCTATGAAACAGATCTGAATGCTTTTACATGCCTGGAATTTCAGTGAAAGAGAATACTTTGGTAATGGAACTGAAATAATTCAGCAGAGCATGAGGTAATTTAGTGAATGATTACTTGCTTCTTCACAGAAGACAATCTTAGTCATAAGCAATCATTAAAATACTGTTCTTTTATTTCTACTGTGTTAAAAAGGGAAACACCAAGTATGTGAATTACTGTGCTTTGGCTTTACTCAATTAAAAGCAAAAAAACAACCAAATTAACTCTGCAGAACTTGGAGTAATTTTCAAAAAAATCTTTAATTTCAAGAAGACAGCTTAAAACTTCTACATGCATGTGTATTTAAAATACTAGTTCTTTTATTTCTCCTGCGTTAAAAAGGGAAACACCAAGTAAGTGAATTACTGTGTTTTGGCTTT
>VZTY01021140.1:1080555-1135121 GCA_013400935.1 Turnix velox | reverse complement strand
AGGGATGGGTGGGAGGGAAGGTCCCAACAGATCAATTTATGTGCAGCTGTTATAATTTCAGGTAAGATCAGCTGGTTTAACTCTGACAGCCAATTTGAACTAGACCAGTTTGTTTTGAATGGTGCGAATTAGGAACCTTCATCAAGTAACATGGGGCAGTGACCTCAGCTATGACAGAGCTGTAATTATTCCAGTCAAAGCTAGATTAAGACTATGCATAGTGGAAATTGGTGCAGTTTCCCTGAGTATTGTGCTCTTCAGGTAAGTTCTTGATAGACATGTTCCTGAAGATATAATACACTAGTACGGGTGCTCATGGTACCATCAACTAACCCCTTTTGACTGGATTTAGATTCCCAAGACGCTATGTGAGGATGCAAGTTTCACCAAGTTCTCTCAAAGTATTTCTCAGGCTCCCTGGTCTCCTTTATTTCAATATGTGTCTGAAAACCACTGAGAGTGTTGGTCTTTGCTACAGATATAAATGCTTCAGAATCAGGGCTGCTTTTACTTCACAAGGTCAGTACTACTTGTCAGTAACTCTGTTAGTGAATCTTCATAATTATCTGTGAACCTTGTAGAAAAAATATAATGGTTATGATATAGATTGACCTGACTCAGTTTGATGGTACTCTAGCATCTAACAGAGGATGTAGAACTCCACTTTCATTCCTTACTTGTCCCATTGGTATAAAGAGCAAAAGTCACATTGAGAGGTAGTTGTAGAAACTGTCGTTATTGCACTGTGTCAGGAGAACTCTTGGTAAGGAAACAACAAACAAATTCAGATTTGCTAATAAGTAGTAGAAGTTTTGCAGGGGTCTGCACTGTCAACAGGAACAGAGAATGTCATGGAGACATCTGACAATGTGATTCAGACATAAGAAACCAGCTGAGCTGACCTCCCCCTGCATTTTCTGCCTGATCACCCTGTGCCTAGGGCTCTCAGCTGGCAGTGAAACCAGATTTCAACCAGAAAAGAACTCAGAGCCACAGCCTTGCTCCTAGTCTTTGTGTGTGCTCCCAAGCCTGCTGGGGAATGTCCCCCTTCGGTGACCTTCCTCATGGCCTTTCCTGCTAGGAAGACACCTGCATATGGCAGACAGCGTCTGCTGCCCCCAGCCTGGGCAGCAGGCTTTTTCTAAAACTAGCCAAGAGAGTCTGCTTTAGTAGACATGAAGCATAACCAGCTATGCAGCCCAAAGCCACAAGCCACTGTGTGCAGAGCCCTTTTGATGACAAGGATGCTGGCTGGCACCACACTGAGGGAGGGGGGCTGGCAGTAGCTGCCCCAGCACCCTATGTGTGTGCAGGACACCGAGAGGCTGCACAGCACATTTGGGCACCACATGGCCCTGGGGAACCCACACACACACCTGGCCAGGCACCAGGGAACAGCTTGGCTCCCCTGCAAACAAGGTGCAAGTGTGTGACCACTGTCAGAATCCAAATATGTTGGACAGGTATCTAAATATGTGTGATGGGCGAGTGTTAAGAATCCATAANCCATCAAATCCACTTCCCTCCAATTTGGAGATAAGGATGTGGTGGGGGACCATGTCAAAGGCTATGCTATGATGTTGCTATTCAAAATACAAATGGATCTCCCCCCCACCCTAAGCACCAGATTGGTATGTAATTAACATCTTCTACCCCTATAGAAGTCTGACTTGAGTCTAGCAATTTCTTCCTTCTTTATCTCCATTTAAAAAAAAAAAATATTTTCACCTTTGTGCTGTGCTGGAGAGACTAATCCTCAGGGATGCTCTTTGCACACCAGCCTTGCCCTCATTAAAAAAAGTCCATTAATAAGTTGCACAAGTGTTATCCCTGACCTCTGGCACCCTCCACCCCAATGTTTCTCCCCTCCAATGCATGTGTTTGGGATGTAGCAGCATGGAGTCCTTTGGAGTACAACTGCACATGCCCCATGGTTATGTGCTGAGCCCACAGTCTCCCAGCAGCCAGGCAGGGGAAAAAACGGACCACAAGGAGGCTTTTCTTGCAGTCACCCAGGTGGATGCTTTTCTGAAGCTCTCCCTGGCTGTAGGTGAGCTATGTATTCTTCATTCTTTCTACAAGAGCAACTCTGTCCTTTGTCCCCCATTACCAGCTGAGGATATTGTCTTGGCTGATGTTATTCCTACTGCTTGTTAGGTTTGCTCTTTAGAAACCAGTGACATGTTTCCCACTGGGGAGGTACTGAAATCATCACCCAGCAGCCGGAGACAATTATAATTTCTGCTGGAGCAACCCTAATGTTTCTTATTAGCACCAGTGGTATTTATGGAAACCTGTACCTCAGAGGGAGCAGATGATGAAAGGGCCCCTGGAGAGCACTAAGAGAAGAGGAAGGCTGGACTGCCACCATCAGTAGCACTTGCCAGCATTATCCAGAATCTGGGTAACATCATCCCAGATGCCACCAGTCTGAGGCTTCACTAGCACATGGAGACATGGAAAGAGAAGGAAAGGTGTAATTTAACAGGAAAGCTCAAAAAGAGACTTCTTTTCGCAACTTGAAATCCATGAATGCAGTAGTGATGCAGGAGGAAGATCCAAGACAGTGTCATCTGGAAAAATAGCTTGAGCTACAGGTGAGTCTTGGTGTCCCTTTCAGCATGTCACAGGGTGGGACCATGAAGCACAGCTGCAAAAGGACATTGTGTTCTTACTCCATAAGGAACATGGGACTATTCTGTACATATGAATAAGTAGGTGGCACATTCAGATTCTTTCTTTCACTTCCATTCTCCCTCCACCAGACACTTCAAAAGAAACTGCAGGGGATCAACAGAGTTGAAAGTGCCTCCTCACAGTTGCTCTGGTTGTGTTACACCTGGAGTCTGTCCCAGTTTTTAATTTGCTTCTCTAGAGCCTGTTAGGGTGGTCACTGTTGGAATAGACTGCTGTGGGATCCCAGAATTACACTCCTGAATTTTAGTTGATCCCTGCAGAACTTCCCTCTGTGACTTTTCAGGACTATTGGGCTGTCACAACTGTAAAGATAATCAAGGAGTCTACTTTCTTCTAAATTTAATAGGCTTGAAAACCCTAGGGTTTGTGGTGAAGAAGCTGCTGACTTTGTTTTATTCAGTTCTGCTTCCTCTGACAGTTGAAACAGTAGGAGAGATAGAAAAGGGCTCATTCCCTTTGTATCTCCTAAGCCCACAACCTTCTATCCTTGTCTTCCTCTCAGTTATGGAGAACAGGATCCCATTGTTTTCCGAAGATGAGCTTTTCCAGTGCAGCCAACAGTTACCACGAATTAAGGGACCATGACAGAGAATAATTTGGGAAGTCATATCACAGACCTACTTCACAAGAAGCTTTAGTTTTGTGCTACTACCTAGTCAGTAGATATCTTAACAGCTCAGGTAGTTATATTGACTGTGAGGTTGGATTACCTCACAGTGCTGAAAGTGGTGCTCATGTGAACTCCCTTCTACAGACATGAATGGAAAAATCATGAGGATAACTGGCTTACCAAGATCAAACAAATGCCTGTAGCAAAATGAGGTCTTCTGAGTTCCTGATAGCCACTAAAGACACAATGAGCTCTTGGTAGGGCTGCATGCATTAGGACTGGGATGCTCAGGGTGACTTAGACCCTTTAGAACTTCTATGTGTGCCTGCTCTGCTTTAAAGCCAGCCCTTTATTCTTTAAGATTTTCTGGCACTGGCAGAGGGATGCTCCAACTGACCTAATTTTACTGATCTTTCTTGTATTTTACCTCCATGGTTCATGGACTGCAGGATTGCTGGGTTTCTCATTAGCAGTGAGAAAGTGTTTCTGTGTTTTTGTTCACTCAGCACAGAATATAGAGCAAAATCTTCCAGAAGGTTACCCTCTTACTCGGGTGAGGGCTCTGGTCCCTGGAGAAGCTGAGTCCTACTGCAGACTCACTCCCTTTCCCTAAGAAATGTGCAGCCCAGAAAACTGGAATCAGACCTATGGAATTTACGGAGAAAATTCTCCCAAAGTTGATATTTTTAATGTGAGCTGCTCAAACTCAGGTTTCTTTTGTCAGGGCAGTTGTCTATGCACAGCCCTGAACTACTGTGTCACCTCTCCTTGCACTTTTGAGCTGAGGGACTGCCTCTCACACATTGGCAGTGGCACAGGGGCTGCAGGGGGGTTTTCTGTCTTGCTATCAATCTGTGACGNCTGCCTCTCACACATTGGCAGTGGAGACCTTACTGATGCTGGTGATAGCACAGGGGCTGCAGGGGGTTTTTCTGTCTCGCTATCAATCTGTGACACTTTCCAGGCTCCTTCACACCAGCTCAAGTGAGGCAGTGTGGAGAGAATGGGCAGCGTTTCGGGTTTTTTTCCTCCTGCCCTCCCAGTCCTTCCAAGAGGACATGAGAAGGAGGAGCAGCATGGGGTTCCTCTTATCTCTTGGTAAGGGAGTGAACTCCCCAGTGTCAAAGAGATAAAAAACAGGCTGATGTCACCATGAAACTCCCTCTCTTAGCAGCAAGTAGGCAGTGGAGGTCATATCCCATCTCTGGGACAGAACTATTCCCAACACAGCTGCATCTGTGCTTTTCTGCCAGATTGGGAATGAGCCCTGGTGTTTCTTGATAGTTGATTTTTTTTTTTTTGTTACCTTGCTGTTTCTTTTGATGTCCCTTTGCCACTCACAGGCAGGGACTCTGCTGGGGACCCTCACCCACCAGGTGCCAGAATTGTAGCAGGCACAATGTCAGGGAGCCCACCAGATGGTGGTGAACAGCAGCACCTCAGCTACACTGAAGATACCCTGCAGGATATTTTCCATTATTCATACACCACGGTGACTCCCTTTATTTGTTTTCTTTAAAACGCTGACTTGCTGTTTCTTAAGATGTGAAAAAGAAAGGAAAGAAAAGGACAAGAAAGGAAAAGAAGGAAGTATGAATTAAGCCTAGGATTTCACAAATACCTTCTCAGAGGCTTTTGGTGAAGATGAAGTGTAATATAACATTAAATATTTAATGTGTCCTCTCAAAAGGGATTTGGTCTTTACATATGAAATAGACATGAGACTTAAAGATTAAACAGATCTTTATAATATCCAGCTTCAGTGCCTCAGAATAACAATGCAGGCAGCAGTGACTGGGGAATTTGCATGTGTGTGATTAGAGATCAGGGGCACAGCATAGAATAGTTCAGGTTGGAAGGGACCTTAAAGATCATCAAGTCCCAACCCCTCTGCCTTAGGCAGGGACATCTCCCACTAGATCAGGCTGCTCAGTGCCTTGTCCAGCCTGGCCTTAAGCACCTCCAGAGAGGGGGCATCCACAACCTCTCTGGGCAACCTGTTCCAGGTCTGAGGAAGATGCGCTGCATTGAGAGTGCCAGTGAGGGAGACCTGGGGAGAGGTGACATGGGGCTGGGGAAACAATGGTAGCCAAAAGGGAAGGGTGACTATAGACATGAGGATGGGTTGTGTAGCATGCATGCAAGTGTGCTGACCTGATACTTTCCCAGTTAGCCATCGAGCAAGCAACCCATCCTATTACACTACTGTAGGATCTTTCTGTAGACAGCAATGCCCAGCAGTCTTCCTAAAGGACTCTGAGGAGTCTCTCCTGCTCAACACTGGATCAAATCCACCACTCCTGTCCTAGGTAGTGTATTCAAGTAGAAAACTTTATGCCATCGGTATGTATGTTTATACACACACACGTGAGCAAATTACAGAAGAGAACTTGTGAAATATGTTTCCCAAGAAGACCAAAAAAATGTTTCAAAAGGCAGAAGGTGAAAATCACTTTCATGTGTAGTTTGTTACAATTAAAGTTTAAAAGGAAGGATGATCCTGGTACCACAGACCCGTTTTCTTTTAAGCAACAGAATCATGAGATGAAGGCAGCTCATGTTAGAGCCAGCAGGTTGATTCTTTAAACATCTTTAGAAGGGCTTAACTAATGTGATGTGGCAGTGGCACAGGGGACAAGGCTGAGACCTGCCTCTGTGGGGACCAGACAAGCACAGGGAGAGCTTGGGAAGACTGCACTCCACTCAAGCTCAAGCACCTTTTTCACTTCAATCTTTCCTAAACAATGCACACATAGTATTTATCTTGGGGAAAAAAATTGCTTATCTGAACTTGTGTGAAGTCAATTTCAGCCTTTTTCCCAGTCCAGCTCTGTGCTGTTCCTGTGTCAGAATGAGCAGTAACTTCCTACATGGGAAAAAGGTGGTGGCAGTTCAGTCAAGAAAATAAGCATTCCCCAGCTTTTCCACCACATCCCAGTTTCAATTGTGTCCCAGTTTGTTCTGTGAATCAAAACCCTGAATGATTTCATTCATTTCCCTTTCAAAATAATTGCTTTCCCGACGCAGCCTCGGACAATCTAAGCAAAGAAATATTTTTCTCTCTAACAGCCCCAGTGTAGGAGTGGCAGATATTGCAAATGGAGCCATGGTGAGCTCAGCATTACTAATGCCTATCAGATCTAGTTCTCATCACCCTAGCACAGCAGCTCTCAAGCCTTAAAAGAAAATATCTACTAAAGCTGGTGAAACCCGTCCTCAGTTTGCCATTTAGATCTGCTGAACACAGAATCCGGAAAGATTGTTCTAAACATTCACCCTGACTTCCCAGTCAGCTCAGGCCAGGGCTTCTCTGAATTAGTTTGCCTTTGAACTGGAGTATTTATGTTTAAAAATGCATTATAGGAAAATTTCTGATGATTAGCCTAAAAAATGCTAAATAGTGCACAGATTTGGTTATCTTCATTCCTAAAACACCTTCCTTTTGACCTAAAAACCCCACATTCTGTGATCCAGCTCCAGATTTTTCTGTACTTTGTGTTCCAGGCTAGTGAGCTTCCTGTGAACACTCTTTTATTCTCCTTAGCATCCATTTATTCCCTTTAGTATCACTTTCAGTGGGATTCATCTTGCCTCCCTTTGGATCGCTGCAGTGCGGATGTCTCCAGGCACCAGAGCTTTTTACACTCAATTGAGGGAAATAGGTACTTTGAGGATACAGCCTTTGTTACCTCTTTTAGACCTGTCCTTCAGCTGGAGAATTACACCCCTAAAGTGATAATTCCCCCCACAGTGACTTCAAAGACAGTCTAAAGGATAAACTTAAATATGTGTGTGCTTAGTCAGGTGAGACCTACCCAAACAAGTGGTGATTCCAGACCTCTGAACTCATCTCTGACAACACTCCAAAACCACACTGACAGCCTCAAATACTATTTGACAAAGTGAAGATATCAGCCCTTCCCTTTACACCCACCATCCTTCCTCAAGCCTTTGCAGTTTCCCAAATCCTTCTTGCAGTGGTTGCTACTATGATTCACAAGATGCCACCACATCCCACAGGCACAGCAGCCCAAGCTAAGGAGTGAGCTTCCTACCCATGGCAAGGGAGCAGCACCACTGTCATTCTCTTGGAGTTTATTTTTACTGTCTTCCCTGTGTCTGTGGGGAGTTCTGTGGCCCTTTTAGCAGCTTCATGTTTGCAAGAAGGTTGCTATCTAAATAAGTGTGACCAGCTTTCAGGCCATGGCATGTCTCCCCATCCCTTGCAAGATGACTCTGCTACACTACCCCAGCTGCCTTGTCCAAAAACTGTGATGCCCCTAAGACAAGAATTGGAAAGGCAGATGTTGATGACTCAAGACCAGAATGGAATTTCCTCAGCTCTCAGAGAGAACAGTAACTAAAGGAAAAGCTTCAAGGTATGTCAGGGTGAGCCCTGAGCAGGGATTAACCAGTGGGAAAGATGGTTTCTGCAGGAAAACACCATTTTCCTGCTGGTGAAGTGGTCATGCATGTGACTTCCTCCATGATGACGTAGGGCAGGGCAGGTGGCTCTGCAGCTGCAGTGACACCAGCTGCAGCCACGATGCTGCTGCCCCCAGGGACAGGCACTGGAGCTGCTGAGCAGTGGTGGTGCATCCCTCCCTCCCTGCCTTCCTCTGGACTGCCATTTCCCTTCTGTGCTTTTAATCTGTGCTTTTTAGTGAACATTCAACTTATCCAAAAATGTTTGTTCCTTCACAGAGGTTTCTCCATGACAATGGAGAAGAGAAGCAATCAAACAGGATGACTGGCTGAAAAAAGAGAGTCTCTTTTTCCACCCCCCTCATCAGCTCTCAGGACATTTTGCTGCTTTTGCAGATTCAAAGCAATCCTTGTTTGCAGTGGTCTCCTCTTGGACCCCACAGAACCTGGTATTTCCCAAGAAGCCAAGGAAGGAAGAAAAGTTTTCATCTTCTTTCTCATCCAGGAGTATCTGCCCATGCCTTCACCCAGCCTGCATGCAAACATACTGTTCCTAAATGAGGGAGTGGAATTGTCACCATGGTAAAGCAGCTGAGAAATGTGCAGAACAGGAGGGAGCACAAAAAAAACCCAATAAAAGCTCCATAACTGGATGGTTTGCATAGTTGTAAAGATCACCTGAAGAGATGGCTGATGCTCCAGTGCTCCAGGCAACTTCTGGCTCATCAGAGCAAACAGGGAGCTGAGATATTGCTGCCTTCCAAGCCTGGAAAGCCAGCCCTGTCCCAGTCACTTCCTTCCCTTCCAGTCCTGTCCCCTCCAGCCCTCTCCCTCCTAAACTTCAACTTCACCATGGCCATTGCCTTTGATAATCAGAAAACCTGCCTCTGATGTCTATTAGGTTTTTCCATTTAAGTACCCAAAATGTGGTGTACAGCCACAGGCTTTTAACTGGGCACACTTTATCTATCTGAGGAAGATGTAAAGTGAGCCCTTGTTAGAGAACTGGAACAGTCAGGAACCAGAGTCTCTTTCAACTTGGTTGACATTGAGATTCTCTGCCCTATTCATTGCTGAGGTTTATCATCCATCCCTGGGGAAAGAGGGCTTGGTTGAACCTAACTCACACACAGATGATGCTTTACAGCCCAGCAGAAGACAGTCTGAGGGCACCTGTCCTACCAGAGATCTTGTCTGGGTTGGCCCACCCACAACACTGCCACAGGGACATGGTGTGCACACCTCTGCTGTCTTCCTACCTGTGTCCACATGGGCAGAGGAAAGTTCTATCTGTTTGCAAATTTGCAGGGCTTCAAAAAGTAAAGTAATACTGAATTATATGAATATTATTGCCACAGAACTAATGATTTTTTTTTTCTTCTTGGCCTGGTTTTGATAGAGATCCCTTTGCTTCTGCTGAACTGTGTCCCCATTAGTTTTACTATTATTTGATCCCATACTGATTTCCCTACAATACAAAAAAAGGCAATTATTCCCATTTTACTTATAGTGAAACTGAAGCAGAGGTGGGTGGGTTGCCTTCCCCAGTGTCACACATCAGTTACTGAGAAATACAGGGAAAAAACCTTCAGTTTTCTAAGCCTTGATCTAAACTGGAGATGCCAGATCCCCTTATGGGCTTTCCTGAGTGTCCATGACTCCTCTGCTTTTCCCACTGTAGTATTTACAGAAACACAGTCAGACTTCAAACCCCTGACTTCAAAATCACAGTTAAAATCAGTTACCAGATAAGGATTTTCTCTCATAGTACACATGGTTCTCTGGATGGTTCAAAAGCCTTCCAAGGGATATTTTTCCTAGTTTGAAATGAGCTTCACTTCTTTCTCTCTCTTATCCTTTCCCTGTACCACTTTCCCAGTGCTCTGTACAACTCTTCAAACACAAACATCATATGCATTCTTTCTTTCATGGGCTCTTGTGCTGTGCTAGAATTGATTCCCACCCTGTTTCACATTTTAAGAGATGTTCTCTTTCCACAGCCTCTTCACTCTTTGCCTGGAATGAATTGGTTGTGTGTGTATCCTCAGGTGAGTGTTGTGTAACACACTGTACATTAGTGTTCATATGCATCAATCAGCTGAAAAGGTGTATTTGTGGTGGGTTTTTTTTTCAGCTGAAACTCCTATTTTTCTCAATTTTGATTACCTGAATTCTGATAGAGAAAAACAAAAGGCATAGATTTCGGTCTCCAGTGAAATAATACTTGAATCCCCTCTCATGTTGAGTGAGATTCCATTATCCATTTGACAGAACCCAAATTTTTGCAAAATCTCTTTTAGACAAGGGTAGGTTGCTGTGTCCTGAAATGTAACAGGCTTAAGCAATCACTTTGCAGCTTGATATTCCTCAGTTTCCCCTGGACATCTAACTAGAAAGGAGAGACCAAGAGCAGCTGTAGAAAGCTGTGAAAAATGGAGCATTTCTGTATTAGCTATTAGCAGGTCAAAACCTTCTCCTAGGGAAACCTGCCCATTTAAACAGAAAGCTGAGAGCACACAGAGTGTTTTTCTCCAACTTCCCGGCAGAGAGTGAAGTGAAATCTAGGCATTACTGCTAAATTGTTTTCAATTTCTGTAATGGCTTTATATAAGTAGCTTTTTCTCCTCCATGTCATTACACTTGACAGCCATTAAATATCACCTTTGTCAAAAGAGACCCTTGTCCTTTCAGTCTTTATTCCAGTAAAACTCCCAATTCCTGGTTGAAATTGCACATCCCATGCTGTGAGCAAGCTGTTGCACTGGTCTCTCTGGTCCCTACACATGGGCAGGCAAAGAAGCCCCTGCAGGGCTACCAGGGGTAGCACACGGTGGCCAACCTGCCCAGCCAGGGGCACCCTGAGCTCCATTGGAGCTCAAGCCCTACCTTGCTCTTGCCCTCTAGAGAATGTTGAAGAAAAAGAAAATATGAAGCTAATTGACAAAATAACTCTTCTTTCAACCTATTATAGCATCTAGTACCTCTATCAGTGTGCCAAGAACCAAACTTTCAGCAAGAGCAGATACTAATGGATAGGTTTAGAACATATTGAACATATTGAAAATGTTTAGAACATATTGAAAATATGCAATGGATAAAGTTGGTTTTACTTTCTGACTTCTTCTGCATGCTTTGCAATCTCTTTCTTCTGTTTAAACTCCTTACATGTTGGAGTCTAAACAGTCCCCAACATACACCCACGGAGCCCCCATCTCCAGACATCAAAAAGTTGATGTCAGCTACCAAAACTTAATGTTAGACTCCAGGTTCACCTGCCACAAGGGTACAAGCATTTTCCTCATCTGAACATACTATTTGTGAGGAAAGGAGCTGAGGTGGATGAGTTCTCACCTGCCATGGAGTTGATGGCACATCTCAACTTTTGACTGAACATCTAGCTGCCTTTGACCCAGCCAGACTGAAGCATAGTCTGGTGTTGACGCAAAGGGGGGCATGCACCAGGAAGAGATGGCTCTTCATCCTGTAGGACTAGCTTTCTGCTGCCAAGATCAAGCATCTCTTGCTTCTCTTCATCAGAAGTTGACCATGGTGGCAATCAGCCATATCAAGCTATACTTCTTCTGCCTAGGCTACACCCAACCAGGGTATCACCCTTAGATGTCTCTGACTTAGACCCCAGCAGATCAGAGGCATCTCTGGAAGGAGGAATGCAGAGCATATGCTGTTTGCTGCTGTTCCTCAGCTAATGAGCAATGATAAACTGAGGCACGTTATTTTCAAAGGGTTACCTGCTGACAGGCAGATCTATAGTTTCCTTGTGGTGGAGAGGTGTCCTATAAAACACACAAGAGAACTCCTCTCCTTTGTCTCACTCATTTCTGAAGTTGCTGCAGTCCCTTCCATATGCTGCAGAGGAGTAGATGTGCCTGCTTCCCTCTTTTGTGCCACCAAGTCTCCCTCCAAAACTGCCTCTCCAGGGCTGAGATTACCAGCCTGGCTGGATGGAGCTTTTTCATTTCCAAAATCCTTATCAACATCATCCATGTGTAATTTGACCATTACACCTACAGCAAAAAGACCATGTTGTGGCTTTCTGAACTGTTTTCCCCTGGAGTCCTTTCTCTGTTATTTTGTTCTTTTTCCTCACTGCAGTCATTTAAACAATTTCCAGCCTCACATTGAAGTGAAGTAATTTTAAGACAGCTTCCTCCTGTTTAAATTTGGAGGAGAAAGAAAAAGGGAAGAAAATCCTTCTTGTTTTGCTTTCAGCCCTCCCATATGAGCAAGTAAAAATTGTGTTTGGTGGTGGTACATCCCCTCACCATTCTGGCAGGAGCACCTTTCCAGTTAGATATTGTCACACTGCAAACCCAAGATACAGATTTGCAAGGCAGCCCCATGAATCCTACTACCAAAAATATCAGCCTGCTCTTCTATCAGCAAAGTTATGGTGGTGGTCATAAGATTTCAAGCATTATATTTTCATTATTTTGCCCTTTTCCAATCGTATGTTGAAATACATTTGTAGTTTAAAAAGCTGATACTAGTTAAAAGTATAATATTTTCTAAAACTATTGCTTTGAATTAAGGATTGATAAATAAAATATTAAAGGAAACACATTAGTTCATCAGTGAAGGACAACTCCTATCCTGTGGTGTGAGGGACACCACACAGAAGCCAGACAGGACTCACCCAAAGAAGGGCTGGAAACTTACCGGAAAGGATGTCCCTTAGATGCCCAACAGTTTTGTCCATCAGCATGAAACTTGGGTTTTTTAGACCTTCTCTGTGTGATTAGCCTTGCCATGTCTGCCTCTAAACTGGCAAAAATTCTTGGCCTCACTTCCCAGGGAATTTGTTTTTCTAAATATCATTGTTAATTGGCTGCTATAGGGGATGGGAGAATGAAGGGATTTTAAATCAATAATGTTCCAAGTACACAAGGGAGAGTAAGGACAGTTTTATGGTTAATGCACTAGAAGAAGACTCAGGGAACCCAGCTCAGCCAGGCATATAGGCAGAAATCCCCTGGTATCACCTTGATTTTTGCTCTCCTCACCTGAGGACATGTTCATCAGCATTCAGGAAGTGCTCTGAGGTTACAGTAAAGAGTACCAGTAATGAACAGGTTCTGAAAGGGGCCATGGCACTTCCTTATTTTGGTCTGGGGCACTTGTTCCAACCTTTTTATCCCTAGGAGGGTTCCAGGGAGCTCTGAGAGCAGCAGGAGATGCTCAGGGGTCATGATGCTGCAGCTGGATTTAAGCTGCTCGGCCAGGGAGAGGCGCAGTGAAATCTCAGCACCCCACTGCAAAGGAACGGCTGTCTGCATCAGGCTTCAAGCATTCCCACAGCAACTAATTAGGGTTGCTTATTAGTGCTGCATTCTCCTGTGTGAACACACTGCCTATTGTCTCTCTTACATCCCTTCTTACCACCCCAGAAAAAAGCCCTTGAAGCAAACATGCCTTGCAGCATGCCCTGCAGGTCATCTAATCCTGTCCCTGAGGGACAAGAGTGGAGAGCTGAGCTTCAGACAAGGAAACATCACACACAAAAGCATTTTTACAAGGAAATGATGAAGGGTTTTCATCTTTATTGAGGTACTTCTTCCTGGCTGATGAGACCAGCCTTGCTGAGTATGGTGAAGATGCAGAAATAGAGAGTAATGCAGCAAAGTTCTCCTCTGTGCACCCAGTTCAGCACCTCCAGCATGGCTACCAGTTCACAAGGCAGACTTGTCTTCAAGACATGTGGTTGGGAGCCCAGAAGACATTCTTTAATGAAGATACCCATCAGGAAGCCAGTGCACCATAGGCATCACACTGTTCTGAAGAACACCACACTCATGGCAACATCTGCTTGCATCACTTCTGCTGCTGACCTGTCTTTACAGTGACCATTGGCTGAGCATGCATAAGCAAATGCTCCAGAGGAAAATTAAAGAGCAATTTGCTTTTATCTGGCTGAAATGTGAAAGAGGATTCAGCATATGTGCTTCTGCACCAGAGATTCCTCTCACAGATGAGAGAATGGGACTTGGCTGTGCCTAAGGCAAGACTGGTATTCAGGAGATATCTCCACAGGGTGCCTGGGTGAATGCAGCCTCACTGTCTCTTCTGTGCAGCTTGTGCTTCAGTACACTCCTGTGTCATGCCCACCACCCTCACCAGGTGGGATCCTGCTGGGTTCAAAACATTGTGCTTGCTGCATCCCTGCTTCCTTGCTCTTTGCAAGCATCTCCCTTGGGCTCACCCTGTGCATGTCCCACCCACCACCAGGGTGCCTGTCTAGCCTGATGGTTGCTTGTGATCAATATAACATATTAGTTGTAGTTCATTTAACAGACACTCATGGACTGTGGCTCAGGGATCTTCCCAAAAGGCAGAGGAAGGTCTCATGAGAGACAGAGCACCTCACAAGCGAGGGCAAGCTGAGGGATGAGCTAAAAGGAATCATCCAACAGTTTCCCTAATTTACCATCTGGAGTTTGATCCCCCTAGTTTCATACTTTAGAGCTTTTCTCCTCAAACAAGACAGCTACTAATGTTTTCCTCAAATAAACTTAGGCATTTTCACACAATCAGTTATTCCAGGAACCGGAGTCTTAAAGAAAAGCCAGAGTCTGTTACATGAGTTGTGAACACAGAATCCCCTGAGTATTGAATGCTGTCACTTGGAGAGACACAAGGCACATTTTTTGCAGGCAGAGGGTTATCCTTCTTTTTTAAGATTTGCATTTTCATCCAGTTAGCTGCTTGAAAATTTAGCAGCTCCCACCAAATTTTTTTCAGAGCCACAAGGGACTGTTGATGGGAAAGCAGCACAGGAGGAGGACAAGACACCATGAGAGCAAGAGACTGCAGCTGATGGGGAATGGATACTGTGAAAACAGTAGGGTCACTGGAAGGACAGTGCTCAGACTCTGAGTGTGCAGGGAATCTCTTTAATTTGATATTTCATTCCATGAACCTGTGTATTTTAGCCAGTAGTTATGAGCAGGCATTGGAAACACCATTAGCACCAGGCGTGAATTATTCTGCTGTGAACTTCTGGGATAGCAGAGTCAGATGAATCAGGCACAGGTCAAGAATTTCTCTCTGAATCATCCATCTGACAGTGACCCACAGTTTGTCTTAACGCCAGCAATTTAACCTCCCATGTTTCTCTCCCTTTATCTGTAAAATGGAGCAAAAGGAGAATTTCACTTAAAATGCCCTGAATTCATGTTTATGTGACATATTAAAAAGCAATGTTATAATTAATCTCATGTCTGCCCAGAAAATAAAGATAACCAAAATACTCCGTTCTTTGTTTTCCTAAATTCAGAAATCATTTTTCATTCAGATGGGTGCAGACAAACAATGTGTTTCTTTCCTTTAAGAGGCATGAAGGAGAGCTAAAAAGTAGGTTTGGACTCTGAATGTCTAATTCTTGCAATTTTTTCTCTGCCTGTTTGCTTAGCAATTGAGTCCAAATGGTTGGAGCTGGAGCAGGTCTCTTTTCAGGCAGCTTGGTTTCCATGGGATTTCAAGTTATCAATCAGTTAACATCATTGCTGTCACAGCTGATGTGGACTTGCTGCAGTCATATTCGTGTCACCACTTGGATTTGCTAATGCACAGATTTTTGCTGTCTTAATATACCAATGCTGGCTGCAACTTGTTGTTTAGACTCCTCTTGGATGCATTTCCTTGCAAAAGCGATGCCAACCTCCAGCACACAAACAGTGTGTCAGTGCAGCACATTGTAAGGACTAGTTCAAGTTGGATATTTTCCAGCTGAATGTTTTTTTCCCATTGGAAAATGCCATTTAGTCAAAATGGGAATGTTCTGCAGGAATGTGTTTAATTTGACAAATTGGAGCAGCCAAGGGAGTTAAAACCCTTCAGTTTTGCCATGGAGGGTCTTGCTACAAAACCCTTCCACATCCCAGATCTCCACAGCATCCCAGGCAGCTGCAGGGCTGGGAACAGGAGCTTGTTTTGCCTCAGGGCTCCCTCCCCATTTTCCTCCAAGCAGCCCCAAGGCAGCTGGGCTCCTGCAGGCAAACCAGGCTGGCATCTCTGCCTCCTCACAGCAGAGATTTCCTCAGCATTTTCAAATCTCAGGAGTTCACCTAGAGTGGAAAACTGTTTTTCTGCATTTCTTCAAATAAGAATCCTTTAAAAAAGCCAGTTTATAGACTTTCTGTCATTTTGGAATACCAACACCCTCAGATGCACAGTTGGTTAGCTATCTTGCTTCTGATCTAGTGGGAGGTTGGAACCTATGGCAGGGGGATTGGAACTTGATGATCTTTAAAGTCTCTTCCAACCTGAACTATTCTATGATTCTATGAGTATTGATAGCAAGTGCAAATAGAGATGTAAATAAAAGGGGAAATAAAAATACTGATGAGATCAAGGAGCCAAACCTGACCAATAATGGAAAATACTGCATAGGGTCTGAATTTTGGCAGCACACCACCTTGCCTTCTGCTCTTCTGCCACTCTCAGGCTTCAGCTGCTCACATCTGGGCAGGACATCCAGGGAGCAGTGATGGGGCACAGCAGCCTGGCTTCGTGACCAGGGAACCAGTGGTGTTCTGTGTAAAAATGCCTGTGGTATCCCACTCATATTCTCCTATGGCTGTGGACGAGCGTTTCTTTTTCCTTCTCTTCAAACAGGGACCTGGACACTGGTCCCCCTGTGACAACATCACATCTTCTGGAGCCTGGCCTGATTCATTTAATTTGAGCTGCCAAGTAGTTCTCAGAGGATAAGAGCTTCAAACTGCTGCTGTCTTAAATAGATTTGAAGAGATTACCTAAAAGCAAAAGACTCCATATCCAGGCCACTCCCTGTGTATAGTCCAGCACTGTTTCCATTGCCTTTTTGTAGAGATCTGAAACACATGACAAAGGGAGTGGTAAGGAAAGAGATATACCTATTTGTAACCTAAACTCTAACAAAATCAGCTTCAAACTCATATGGTGCATAACAAATGCAACTGAGGTACTTGTACCTTGGTTTTGCTCTGGTAAATATCCCCACCCTTGTGTTTGTAAAACCTTTTATTCAATGGGAAATTTCACTGTGTCTCTGCCACTGTCCAGGAGTCCTCCCCAACCACATGTTGAATGGTGATTAAGCACCTAAAACTTGCAGGGAGCATGGGAGTATGGCTCCAAGCCATGTTAAGACAAGCAATGTTGATGCAGTTGCTAACATTTTGGGGATGCTTTCTCCATCCTGAGCTGATCAGTGCCTTTCTGTGAGGTTTCTCTGTGGGTAGATACAAGTGCAGACCATAGCAAAGGGCAGACCCTGACTTTGTCAGCAGCTGCTTCACAGTGAGCAACCAGAACAGGGACATCCACAGCAGGATCTGCAGGGCAGGTAGAGCTGCCCTCGGAGTAGTATTTGTCTCATAAAATGCCAAATACCCTGGGCTTTTAAGGACCCTCTGGTATTTAGAGATTTCCAAATGCTCTTAGGGTTTCAAAACTACCACCCTGTCAGCCCTGCAAAGTTGTGTCTGTGAAGGTTTGGGCTGGGAGATCTTTTGCCAGCCTCTTTCTTATCCTTAACTTTACAATTCTATCTTGTCATTTTTAGTGGGAAAGGTTGCTATGAGCCTTTCAGTCTTAGCACAAATGCCAGTCTGGTTAGCAGGACTTTGCCAAAAATATCATTCACTGCCTCCATTGCCACTGACCCACACTGACAGTGTGAGACTCAGTTTTCTGGAGTACAAACAGGTGGGAATAAGTTTTGGTCTGCCAGGGGCAACATATCATTTGAGTGCTACTACCTTTGCAACTTTCCTTCTAAGTTTCCAGAGCTCAAAGGAGCAGTTCCACCATCTGAGAATTCCTATGCTAAACAGTTTCAGGAAAAAAAAAGTAATCAAGCAGTATTGCTTGATTACTTCTACCATAAAATTGAGGAAGGTTCAGTATGGTCTGATCTTGAGCTTATTTTCATTATATTTGCTGGGAAGTCCTTATGTTATGCTACTGATGCTCACTCTGGACAGAGCATGCGCAATCTTACTCATCTTCATCATTAGAAACTGAAGAGGATTTACACTGCTTTTCCCCCCAAAAAATGCCTACCCATCTTCTAAATGTGCAAAGCAGAAATACATCCAAACACTGAGGATCTTACAAGCAAAATCAGATTGAAGAGCATCAAAGAGGAGTTTAACATGATGTTTAGCATGATGGATTTCCTTTTTTGGTGTCCTTCCTCTGTGCAGTTTGCTTATTCAAGATCAATTCTTTTTAGCCATAATATGTATTTGTCCAACAGGGGCCAGTACATGCATGTCAGAGGTTTGTTCCCTGCCATGCCAGAGGCTGGGACACCTCACAAGAGAGAGGACTAGCCACTAGAAATTCACACTTCAGATAGAAAAGCCAGATGAAGGGCTCCAGGGAATGATAGTTTCTTTCATCATGCAGATGGGAATGGAAGCAGAGAGGTGTGGGGACAGAGTTTCTTAAGAACTCTGGGTTGCCAGGCATGGGCTGGTTTTCAGAAAAGCTGATGTCCCATTTAGTAAATAAAATAATGGGTTAATTCTTCCAAAGACTCTGGAAAAGGTGAAATGAGTCCTGGGGATCTTGCCTTATATGGATATTGTAATGACTTCGCTTTGGTTCCAAGTGTATGAAAATCCATCACAAAGTGACTTGCCAAAATGATACAGGGAGTCTGTGATACATCTGGGGATCAAATCCTGATCTCTCAGACAAAGTATGTAATTTGGGCCTCTTTCTTGTCTGGAAAGAACAAGATTTGGCCTTAGCTATCTTGTTTTAGACCAAAAAAAAGAGCTCAAATCAGATCATGTAATTGCTTAGGAGCCTTTTGTACATTTCTCTGGGTAGCTCTAGAGAAGGACCTGATCTCACTACAAGGAAATATCCTCAGGGTTGGCATGATTTGGATGAGGTAGAGACAGCCCCACCTTGTCCTGCCTGTCCTGAGCAAGGCAAAGGGCTATGGGACTAAGTACAATTTTAGGTGTTCCTTTCACACTTCATAATTTTTTAGCAAATTCCTCCAGGGCTGCTAGGCATGACAAAGGCTTGGAGAATGCCTGTGAGCAGGATGGTGAAGCATCTTTCCCCAAGTCTTATAATATTATATACAGGACAACTTTTGTTGCAAAAAAAGCCAAAGGAAAAAGTTAAACACAGCTCTGCAAGCAGTGAGAGAGGTGAGCATTGGTGCAGTGCAATGCTTCCTCCCTTTCATTCCTGCCCTGCCTTTTCATTCACTTGGAGCTTTAGCATTTCCTTCAGACAGGCTTTCACAAAACAACCTGGGCAGCCACTTGGCTAATTGTATGAGAAATAATTACAGAAAAGTCACTGAAGGCAAGACACAGGAAGAGAGGCTTTCTTAGAGATGCAGATTGCTGTTCTGGATGCATTAGAGAGAGACTCATCCTCCTCCCAGCTTCCTGGATGCCTCCTGCCTTGATGGAATCATCAAGAACTGCTGCATGAAAATAGCCAAGGAGCTAGAGAGGCCACAGAACAGGACAGGATTGTGCCAGACCCTCAGACCCAACACCCCTTTTTCACAGAGGAGCAACCATCAGGCTAGACCTGCTCCATTCCTGGTGGCTAGCTCCACTTTTTGCTTCCATGGCACAGAGTCACAAGTCATAACCATGATGAGACACAGACAATATGATGGCACCTTCCACTGATGTGGATCCAGGGACCTGCCAGAGGCACCTGGGCTCCTGCAGTGAGAAGTATGACAGAAAAGAGGAACCGCTATTGCTATCCAACAGGAACCATCACACACTTTACCTGAACATTAACATTTTCTGAAGTTCAGCAAAGAGCTCTACTAACTCTGTTTTCCATGTTAGCCTCTATTTTACAGGAGGTGGTGTGAGGAGCTGAAAAGGCAATCCAGAAAGAAAATAATTAAAACCACACCATTTTGAATTCACTTTTTTTCATGAAGAAGTTTTCATTTTTGACAGCTACAACATTTTGTGTCTTAGGTCGTTGACACTGGGAGGAGCTGGTGCAGACCTTCAGCTCCTGGAGTACTTTGATTAAACAAAACATTTGCTTTGTTTTTCAACAGAAGTTAAGTACCAGATGTCAAAACTGATGTCAGAAGTGTGAAAATGTGCTCTGCTACCATTCCCAAAGAGCTTTTTACCCGGAAGCCTGTGTTTTCTAGATCACTTGTGGGATTTTGTGTGGATCCTACAGAAAGAACTTTTAATGATATGGATTGGCAATATCACTTCTAGAAGCAGTTTTATAATTCAAGGGAAATAGAAACTTATCTCTAATTCTCAGTTCACTTCATGAAAGGAAGAAAACATGCAAAATAGATGGGCAACTATTCAAGTTCCTTTAACATATAATTTCCTGTCAACAATTTCTATTATGAATTCTTCATTCTATTATCTCAGGAGGGGAGGCCAGTGTGGGAGTTCATACGGCTGCAAAATCATACTTCATTGTACAGTTCATTGTGCTTCCCATTTCCTTTCATTTGTTTCTTGATTCATCTGAGCACTGACTGAAATGCAAAATTGGAGCCCTAAGTAATTCTAGCATGGGCCATGTTTTATTCTGCAGGCTTTAATGTAAGGCAGGTGAGCACTGCATCTTACAGACCTCAGTGCTGAGTAATATGGCCAGAAATCCCTTGCATTGCACAGAGGGTGTTGAAAGGGAACCTTCCTCCCACAAACTGGGAAAGATTTGTTACTATTTACACTTGGGAAACAACCATTCCAGCTAAGATCCATAATGTTAGGGTAGGATGAAGAGGAAAAGAACTCTAGGAAACTATGTGGAGACAACTTTGTGTTGGAGGCAGTGGGCACGTTTGTGGTCTGCACATGGCAGGCAAGGAGCAGGTCTGAGCTGCTTCAAGCCTTGAGAGAAAAACCAACAAACTTCATCAACAGGCAGGTGTTCAACTTCCAAATGCTGGCTGCTGTGTCAAAGCCTAAATCTGGCAAAGGTTTCAGACAGAATGATTGGGGGTTTAGGGTTTTTTTCAATACAAACCACAAACTTGAAGGAACTAGTTTGTGTATTTGGGTCCAATTTGTTGACTTGTCTAGAAGGAGAACAGAAACAAATAATAAAGCCATGCCTTTACTGGTTTACTCCATATCCCAAAAAAACCAGCAGAAATGTGGAATTCTGAAATTTCTTGCCTTGACATTTTAGAAATTAATTTCCTCATTTCTTTTATTTTTGTTTTTGAAGTGCTGTCTGTCCTAATAGATAAACTACAAAACCCAAAACCTTGCACCAGGATCAAGTGCTTTCACCTAGTCCAAAATAATTTTTCCTTTGTCCCCTCCCACTTTTCTTTTTTTTTTTTTGGTTTCTCTGGAAAAAAATGGACTCTTTTCAGGTCAACCTGCAGAGCGACTTGTGCTGGCCTCTCTTCCTCCTGCTGTTTCCTTTTGAGCTAGCTAAGCAAAAATGAAAAATACACCCCTCTGCAGCAGAGAAACTTCCTTTGTGCATGCAGGGAGCCTTTATGCTCCAGGTGGAGCAGGGGGCACAAGATGTGTTGTTTTCTTCCTAAAGTCCTCTCCTTGCAATATTGATGCACAGTCCTGGTGTCTGTCATACCAATATATCTGCAAACTGGGAGACCTGAGCTCTTGCAGCTGGATCTTCCTCCAGCAGGGATATAGGAACATCTGCCTTTACCCCAACAGAATTTCTTATCCCTTTTTTTCTTGTGGGTCCTCATGTAAGGATGAGGTAGAATGTGTAGCTGGGAAATACCAGTGGGTCAATCTTAGAATCATAGAATGCTTTGTGATGGAGGGGACCTTCAAGATCATCAAGTTCCAATCCTCCTGCCATGGGCAAGGACACCTCCCACTTCACCAGGTTGCTCAGTGCCTCATCCAGCCTGGTCTTAAACACCTCCAGGGATCATGGGGCATCCACAACCTTTCTGGGCAACCTCTTCCAGTGTCTCACCACCCTTACAGGAGAGAACTTCTTTCTTCTCTCCAGCCTAAATATCCCCTCTTCCAATTTGCATTCATTACTCCTAGTCCTGCCATCCTGGACTCAATTCAAAAGTCCTACCCTAGCCTTTCTGTAGCCCCCTTCAGATATTGAGAAGCTAGTCTGAGGTCCTCCCTGAGCCCTCTCTTCTCCAGCCTGAACAATCCCAACTCCTTCAGCCAGTCCTTGGAAAAAACTCACCCACTTGGATCTTTCCTGTAAACTGCTCATTAGGTGCAACTTAAAGAGTTTGTGGCTGATCTTACCATGATTACAGCAATACCAAATAGAGGCAGCAAGAGTGGAGCGAGCTGTTTGGTTGGTGGAAGGAGAAAGTGGTTGATGGAAAAAAGACATGTTGATGGGAGGTTTGGAGGTGATTTTCTTTTAGCTTAGGTGCTTGTGTGGTGGCAAAGATGCTTGAGACACCAGTCGTCTTCCCTGCAAAAAGCCAAGCTCAGGTTCATCAAGCATTGTGGGGAGCTCAGCCTGAGCTCTGGGAAGTGAGTTAACATCTCTGGAGATAACCCAGACTGTTCTGAGGGTGACAATTAAAATCGCTGTTACCCATTGCTGACTGTTAAAGCCATCAGACCTGTACATCAGAGCCAGCTCCAGTGACCTGAGTGACCCAGGAAGCTGACTCCCCACACTTCTGGCCAGCATCCCACAGGCAGGGCACTGGCTGTGACACTGAGGCCAGCTGCCAGGTCTTGCTGAAGGAGGAGAGCTGACCAAGCTGCTTGGCTGCCTCCCTTCTGCCCAGTGCTGCCCGACACACCACCCTCCAGGCCAGGGCAGGAGGTCCACTGGCAATTTGCAGCCAAGATGATTACATCTGCAAAGCACTTGGGAATGCTTTGGGATGAAGAGCATTATGTAAGGGCGAGATAATGTTATTTATAGAGCCAGGTTTTATCCAAAATGGAATTAAACTTGTGTTCCTGAGGCCTCTGCTGTCAAAGGCAAATTGGAATTCGTCCTCTTTTTTTCCTCTAGCTTTTCGCCTCCAAATTTTTATCCTTTGGTTCAGCCCAAAGTTGAAGACTGCATTTTATTTAAAAATCACGCCTCACACAAAGTGAACAGATCTCTTTTCCATCAGCTGTGAGGTGGCCCTGGAAGCCTGGACTGTAGCCATGCTTTGCAACCACAGCAGCTGCAGCATCAGAGTGTTACAAACCAGGAAATGAAGACAGTGTTTGAGCTGGATTAAACAGCAGAAAACCCAAAGCAGTGTTCCGGGCACAATATTTTGCCTGCATTTAACAGTCTCCTTACCAACCCCCAAGCTGCAGGGAAGGTATCAAGCTCACATCCCTGTTGGAGTTGACACTTGTGCAGCTGGATAATGTCTGTGTTCCCACAGATCTACAGACCTCGTGGCCTTTGAAAATCATGCTGTCTTACCTTAAATAGCTTTTTTTTTGCTCTTTTGAAATATTAGACTCAAATCCCTCACATCTACACTTTTTACAAGCCATGAAACCCCAAATTGCTAGAATGCCTGCTGAAATTTATATTAACAGGTGTGAAGAATTTTGTTTTACGAGGTATGGCACCTTACATAGGTTAGCTGGATCATCTGCTGCCCCTCACTTGCTGTAGTATCTAGCATGAAATTCCACACATGCCTTTTATTTAGGAAAGAACACAAAAGTATGTTATCTTATTCCTCTGGAATTTTCCACAGTTACTTAACGTGTTAGTTTAGGCTTAATTGGTTAGTGGCCTCTTGAATTTTATACCTTCGTGGTACTTATTTACATCAAGCTTAAAGTAGTTCATTTCAGCCGAGGTAAATGTGAAGCATTAGATTGCAAACGTACCTAATCCATCTCTCCTCCCCCATGACTAGAAATCCTGTGGTTAAAATAACACAGCCTCTATTCAGAGCACAAACTTAGAGCTGCTGGCGAGAGCAGGCTTGGGATTTAGACAACTCTCAGCAGATGAGTCTGTTCAAGGGTCTCTCTCTCAGGTTTGTTTTTCATCCTACTTCTGATCCATGAGAGGAAACCAGGCTCTCTCCTCCGGGCATGCAAGGTAAAGATTTTCTGCATTCTGTATATGACTGCATGTGCTTGTAAAGGGGACTACAAATGTAATTGCAAAAACACTGCTGCAAATGCAATTGTAAAAATGTTACTGGTAGAACAAGATGCATTTGGCAAATGGCTTCACAGTCTTTAACTGTTAATCTGGTTCTGTGGCTATTTCCACGCAACAGCAAAATGATGAAATGATAATTTTGCACAGAGAAGCAAGCAGCAGTGATTCTCCACCACTCGTTGGGGAGCCTGGGCACACAGGCAATGTAGGAATAACAAACCCAGGTACTGTTGTGATCAGACTAAAGCAAAGCTGGCATTTGGTTGTCTGTCAGGTGTGGTCCTTGCTGGGTTTGTCCAGCTGCTGTAATCCCCATGCGGGAGGCTGTGGCTGTGCTGGAGGATGGCAGTGCTCTGTTTACTGGCTATATGCTAATGTCATTCCAGCGTGACTCTTACAGTAAGTAATGGCAAAGTCCTGCCCTCAGAAGTGTTTGGATGTGGCACGCCAGATAATTAATTGTCTCTGTTCTCATTGCTTTCCAAGTCTCAGGGGATGCAGGAAAGCATCTTCTTTTCCTTGAAACCTTTGATGTCCCTGCTAGTTAGTGCCTGTGGAACTGTACTCCCAGAGCCGGGACTCTGTTTAACTCTCCCTGCCCCAACAACCCCACTTCTCGCCATGGGGAGGACCCAGGGACCAAATCAGTTCTCTTGCACTGTGGGGTTTAAGCACAGTGGCTCACGCTGCTGGATGATACAGGAAAACCATTACTCAGATTTTTATTTTATTTTGAAAAGTGCTACCATTCTGTGCTGCTTCCCTTGGCATGTAGGACTGTATGTGTTGGGAGGGGCATGTGTGCTTTCCATCTGTCAAGGTAGCACTGAATAAACACTGCTCTGGGTGCTGCTACCTTGCCAGTGCTGGAGAAAGCCCTGTCTCCCACCTAGGGATGCTCCCTTTCCTCTTCCCTTTTTCTCACTTCCACCTTCCCTTCCCTGAGTGAAGCAGGGTGGTTTCTCAGTGTCCTGCCTGAAATAACTGACCTACCCTGATCCCTGCTCTCCCATAGCCCTGTCACTCCAGCAGTGTGTGCTCTGATTCTCTACTCCAGAGAAAAGAGGGGAACCCTGCTCGGCACATGGGGTCCCTCAGCATAGAGCTGCCACACTGCCAGGCAGCCCCCATGCTGGCAAAGGTGCCCTCATCCCTTGAACTCACAATGATGCTTTGTCCTGGAGGAAGAAATGCAGCTTTATCATTTGGGTGCTGGGCACAGGGAGGGGTGGGCAGGGCTATAAGGAACATAAACACACAGCTTTCACCATGCTCTCATGCTGTGGCAGAGAGGCAGCTCAGTGGAGGGAGAATATGCACAGAACAAAGCAATGGGGTCAGGCAGTGACTATAAAATTTCAATATAGAAAGTGGAGCTGATGTCATTTTAATGTCCCAAGCAGTGCCAAGAATTCTAAGCTCCGTATCAAGATTCAGTGCAAATCCCCCACATACTCACAATTTGTTCATGTGGAAAAATGAACTTTTATGGAAAATATGCATGGGAACCTGCCAGAGGAGGGTGTTGCTTTATTTCTTTTATTGATTTTGAATACATTAGTTCAGAGAGCAGTCCCATTTTAGCATCAGCTGCCTCTATCCAAGAAGCAGAAGCTCAAATGCAAACACTGGAGGCGAGGGAACTGTGGGGGTTTTTTTTGGTACCGCCAGTTGTTAGATGGGAAGAGCTGCTCGAGTAGCAAGGGGTGTAGGAAGGCTCAGTGGGATGACTGAGCTAAAGCTTTCTTCCTGGTGACATATCTGAATCGTGATAAGATTTGCCTGAATGGAACAGCATCATCAACTATTATAACTTTGAGTGCGTCAAAGGTGGGATTGCAGGCTGCTCCAGCAATTAAGGTTACTCATAAGTCTCTTCTATAGAACCCCCTTAACAGTTGCTTTTAACTTTGCCAGACTTTAGCCATTTAGACCGAGTTCTTCCAGCTTGATTATCTGCCTCAGGCTAAGTTCTCTTCTGGAAAATTTCAGCCAAAGCTGTCCAGCCATTTCCAAGAATGAGCACGGGGAAAAAGGCATTGTTGTCCAGCTGGAAAAAAAAGAAAGGCAGAAACAGGAGGGGGGAACCTGATGATCCCTTCCTTGGATAGTTCTTATCCTTCTGTGCTTTGGAATAGAGATCTGAAATTTGGCAGCTTTGTCTGAAGACTGCAATTTTAACAATTTTTTTTTAACTTTGTAAATATCCTCCAATTTGGCTCAGTGATAGCCTTTGAAGGGGAAAAATAGAAACTTATTAGGGATGTTCCAGGGCTGAATAGTGAAAAAACACTGGAGGCGAGTCCTGCATGAGTATGCTCAGACCAGCATTCTAGCAACTCCCAGCACTAGCACCATTGCTCTTGTCCACCCAGTTGGTGCTACGAGTTCCTCCTGCTCCTGCTGCCTCCCCACATTTTTGCAGGGACCAAGATACCCATGCTCTGCTTTTGCAGCCCAAAAGCCATCCCCAGTCCTATGAGAAGGATGAGTCTGGGCTCTCCTGTAGTACTGCTCAGAGCAGAGGGGTTGGGCAGTGGAAAGACAGGCAGGCAGCTGCACTTGCCTTCTGACACTTTCCTTGCACAGCCAGGAAGCAGCCAGGGACTGCTACTAAAGAGATGATCAAACTGAAAAATGGCACAAGACTGGGATAGGGAGTACATATTGCAAGTATGGAGCCAGGGGCTCAGAGGGCTTGGGCATGCAGCAGAGACAAGTGCCTCAAGATGTAAGCCATAGGAAGGGTCTGAACATGCTGATATGAAACCTGAGCTGCCCCATCTACATCCCCTTCTTGGGAAGAGCAGCACTGTCTTACAGAACTGGCTTCAGTCCCACTCTCCCTGCAGGGTCTTTTGTGCCAGGATGCATTGAGGCTTTCTCTAGCCCAGAGTCAGTAGATGTGAGGTATACTCCCCTTTCTGCACATGCCATGAGTCCTCAGCACCTAATGATGGCTCCTGGGGTGGCAGTCAGTGGAAGGTCTGTTTCCAGCATGTCCAGTACTGCCTGATGCTTGAGCTACTGGCAGGATGCCTGAACACCCTTTCACAGTCCCATCCCCAGCTATGGCTACTGGTCACTCCTTGGCTCATGACCTTGAAGCACCAGGCTGTGGGAACTATGAAGCCTGCAAATGTGAATGAAGTCTTGCTGTAGGGAAGGTCACAGTAGAAAGTGTCTCTCCCCTCTGTTTCCGTTTTGTTCAAGTGGCAAAAACACCACCACTAGCACACCACTGATAGATGTGCCAGAGCTCAGAGATTCTTGTGAAGTACCCAGACACTTTAGAGAGATGAGCCATTGAAAATCAGTCATTTTTATTTTTATATTTTGTGCAAAGGAGTACTTGGATAATAAATAAAGCCTAGGACCACACTTAACACAGAGGAAAAATCAAAATTTCATATATCATCTTCTCCAGTCCAAACAGTATCAAGGGAAAAAGCTAAGACCTCTGCCAAAATACTGTGTGATCATCTAATTAACAAGTGTATCATAACACATAGCACAAGGGAGGCCTAATTCTGGCATCTATTGCCTCTTGGGTTTTTCAGTTTTAACAGTATTCTTAAAGCCTATTTTTGTATGCAACACATATGCAGCATTCACAGACAGATGGTGAAATGTCAGGGTTTCCATTTTGCCACTTGACATGATTTCCACATGGGAAGGCAGGGAACTGCAGTAGGTTTGTTTCCACCATGGATGGAGTGGCAGGGAGGGGTGGTGTCCTTCACTTCTTTTATATCTTCAGGCTATGGAACATCCCATATAGCTCTCCTTTCATAAAGCTGGGCAGAGAAGTTTCATCACTTTCATCAAGCCCCAGAAGCCCCAGGCACATTCAGCTGTGTCAGATGGTGTAGAAATAGAGACCAGAAGAATGGCCACAGGAGCTGACAAAGCGAGAAGACCAGAGCTGCCTACAGACAGCTATTGAGAGATGAAGGAATGCTAAGAAACTGTGAGATGGTGTTGGCCAGCATAGTAGGCTGTGTTTAGGGCAAATCAAACGTCTCTGCTATATCAAGGAAGGCTTTTAAGTAGGGATTCACTGGAGAACAGAAAAGGAAAAGGATTGGTGGATGCTTACAGGCAGCCTCCCCAAGCATAGTGAAAAAAAAAAACAAGAATAAGGTGCTTACCTGGTCACTGTGACAAACAGTGTCCTAAACTTTGATGCTGGATAAAAGCTGTTGAGTGGAGTGGAGACTGACAGTCCAAGGACTGGAGAGACTTCTCATTGAAGATGTCCTTGTAGAAGCTGTTACAGAAGAAATAAATCCAGGAAGCTGTTTGTGTTACAACTTTGATGTGATGATTACATGCAGAAAGCACTGTGAATGAAGCATTGATGTGTGTGCTTAATGTTTTTAACTGTCCCCTAATCTGCAATCCTGGCTGGTCCATCCAGCTCCTTTCATTGCACACAGCCCAAGGAAAGAGTGAGTTCATCTCATGGATGCTAATCCAAAACTGCACCATGAATTACTTGACATACTTGAGATTAAGACCCTGCTACTACCCCACCTCTGTTCCCAGCTAGCTACTGGCTGTATCTCTCATGCTCCTCCTACAGTTTTTGTCTGAATTAAACCAGTAAGCGTGACATTACCAGTTCAGCAATCACAATGCTGTGCCTTGGGACTTAGCATTTGCAGGAAACCAAAGTACTTGTAATTATTTTTTGTGGTCCCTCAAAGAACAAAATGGGGCTTTTGTGTGATTCTTTCTCCTTTGTTTCCCAATTGCCATGAATCATGAGCTATTTGTCTTGAAAATTAATACTTGTTTTCCAAATGATCTGCTTTGACCTGCCCTGAGGATTCCCATGTCCCAAGAGATGATTTGGGCCAGGTCTTCTGTCCTGAACCACGACAGGGTCACAGGTTGCCTAAGATGTGAAATTACATCAAGATTTCTAGATCCTGGGGCTGGAAAGACCCATACTGATCATAGCCCTGAGAGAAGCTTTCTTCCATCCCACAGTTGCACTTCAAATATGAATTTATCTTCGTGTTATTCTGCAGTCCAGTTACATAGGGCAGGGTGAAACATCAAAGAAGTTAGTTCATGAATGAGTGCACAGATTTTGTCTCCTACCAAGATAGAGCCCTGACTGACTAGGCTTGTAGCAATCATCTTGATAATCCAAACAGTGTTCTATATAAATTGTGTCCTACTTTGTGCAGGGTATCTGCCATGTCTTTAGATCCATCCACGAAATATGAGTCACCTGGACTGTATGACCTTTACAGAATCTTGCAGCTTCAGGAATGCTTTGGAGAAGCAATTTATTTGCTGCTTTACTGTCTTTTGACTTAAATTCAGAAGGGGAGTAAATATACAGTTATGTCAGAAAAGAAAAAGTCATTTCTGATAAGGCAAAGGCCTTATCTTTTTCAAAAGAAGGTGAGGAAGACTAACATTTCTGCCTTTGGCGCTGGTGAAGATTGTTTGGGAAACTCAGACACAAATCTAGGTTTCTCACCCTGAGGCAAGTGTCACGGGTTCCCCCAAGTCCTATTCTAACAATTAATTTTACAATATCTTTATGAATCCCAGAGTCCACATCTATGTATGAGATATGACACAGATTCATAATAAACTCATTGAGGGTTTTTTAACTGCTTATGGCCTTTTATCATGTTTTCACTTTTGTTTAGCTGTCTTGTCCCTCTGCAGTGAATTTCCCTTGTTTCCTCCTCTTTTCTGCTACTGCTGGTTGGATGTTTACACCTTCGGCATTTTCTACCTGCAGGGCAGAAAGCACCTTGTTGTATCAACCCTCTGACAGTGCACTGTGTTGAGCTTTGGCTGTTCCCAGCTCAACTCACAAGGTGACTCCAGCTCTGTAACAACTGGATCAACCATGAGCGTGAAGGACATGAGCTACTGGAGCAGGTCCAGAGGAGGGCCACGAAGATGATCAAAGGGCTGGAGCAACTGCCTTATGAAGACAGGCTGAAGGAGTTGGGGTTGTTCAGCCTGGAGAAGAGAAGGCTCAGGGGGGACCTCAGAGTAGCTGCTCAATACTTGAAGGGGGCTACAGAAAGGCAGGAGTAGGACTTTTTAATAAGATATGTGATGGGAGGACTAGAAATAATGGATGTAAATTGGAAGGGGGTAGATTCAGGCTAGATATAAGAAAGAAATTCTTTACAGGGGGGGTAGTGAAACAGTGAAACAGGTTGCCCAGAGAGGCTGTGGATGCCCCCTCTCTGGAGGTGTTAAAGGCCAGGCTGGACAAGGCACTGAGCAGCCTGATCTAGTGGGAGGTGTCCCTGCCTATGGCAGGGGGCTTGGAACTTGATCTTTAAGGTCCCTTCCAACCTGAACCATTCTATGATTCTATGTTTAAATATGCAGCCATCTGGTATCAAGGCTGTGGCCTGCCAAACACCAGCCAACATACATGATGGACCATGCATGATCAGCCATCCCCACCTTTGTCCCCTTCCTGAGCATGCAATCCTGCTGCTGCATGTCAGGACACTAGTCCAGGCAGGGTTTCACCTGCACTAAATTCTATCCCCAACCACCTCGTTGGACAAAATACTAATAGGACTTGCCAAAACAGCTTGCTTTCTTGCACAGCACATCCATTTCTGGGACTGCCTGGGTCTGGACTCCTGCTGCACTTCATCACTAAGCAGAAATGGTGTTGTCAATAGCCAGTCTCAGAGGAAAAGAAACAAATTTGCTTTCTCCCCCTCGGACACCTTTGCTCATAATGGTTTGCTCTGGCCTCTTGCATGTCTGTAATCAAATGCTGCTGTTTTCCACATGCTACACAAGCTCTGTTTAAACTGAGAGGAATCTCCCTTAAATATTTATTTAAACAATAACATCCCTCAAACTCTTTATAAATTGCTGCACAAAATTGCCTTTCATAAAAGAGCTGAACCTTTCCTTTTTTTTCAAATTTATTTGAACTGCTCTCCCACCTCACTACTACGCCATGGGACAGAATCTCCTTATGCCAGGGTTGCTCTTCCATACCAATCTGGTGCCTGGATCACAGACCCAGCCTCCAGATTGTGCCAGCAGCTCCCAGAGTTGCAAGGCAGAGTTTCACAAGTTGCATTGTTCTTGTCTCAGGAACATAACAACCCCATAACTTCCAGGATTTGGTTCCTTTCAGAAGCAGGAAAGCTGCTGAGAGCTGTTTCTTGCTACTGGTATCCACATGGAACAGCTGAGGTTGGAAACACAGGGATGCCAGTCCTCTGTGACTCTCAGCAGCCAGAGGGGTGAAGCTGAGGCTGCTGATACCTTTCAATAGAGTCTAAATTAGAACTTCAGAACCTGCAATTTGGCATTTGCTGACCTTCAAGACACACAAAACATGCTCTGAATTTTTCAGTTGAAGTCCTCAAACCTAAGAAGGAATCTCCATACAAAATAAAAATATTTTTATATTGTACATAAAAGAGAAGATTCAAACTCTTCATGTAACAGGCCATTTATTTGTATTTCATTTTACCTAAGGGTGAAATTTCAAAATATTTGGTCATGTACCTGTTATCAGTTAAAAAGTTTTCCCAGAATTATTAGTGTTGAAGTGGTAGAGAGCTACAGTCTTTCTTCTGCATTTCTAATCCCACACTCTTCCAGCAACTTGGTGAATCAGATATTGGCAAAATCTCCATAATCCTCAAGGCTTTGGGTAGGAATTGGATTACTCATCATCAAAAGAAGTGCAATGAGATAATTTGTTATGCTGCTCCTTAGCTATAATTGAACCTCATCTCCCCATTCTGGGCTCTATGTGGGTTTAATCATGGGAGCTAAACAGTGGAGAAGTACCAGGGCTTCTCTGATTCATTCTTATTCTTGTCCTGGTTCTTTATCACTAATTACATCAAGGCACATTTCCATGGAGACAGAGAGTGGTGCCATCTCCTTGCTCTCCCTCTGGTCCCCTTGAAACCTTCACTTACTTTCCTAAGTGCAGTGCATTCCCTCGGGGGAAGAGGCAGAAAGCCTTTTGCTTAAGATCCTTCTTGTTCTAAGTGTAAATCTGAACAGACTAAATGAAAAGATGGAGCCTTTCGAGAGCAAATGCCATTGGTGAAGCTGGGGTTCAATCAGCCTCTTCTGATGGCTGAGGATGACCACACAAACAGTTTTGAACATAAGGAGGCCATTGGGTCTTACTTTTCTTCTATGGTGAATGCAATATGTGAAAAGTCTGCCTCAGACATCCTTTTCCTTTTTCCAGCCTGAACTGGGAAGACCTCCTTGTACTTTTCCCTCCATCAGACAAGGCCATCTTCAGAAACACAGATGTAGTAATGCAGTTCAATAATTTCAAATCAATACTTCATTACTTTGCTCTGCTCAGAGGAAACACATTTTTCTCTGTAGTTATGTGGAGCCTTTATCCAGCTCACATTCATACAGCCATCTTATGTCAGTGTCAGGGTCAATTCCCTCCTTTTAATTTCCTCCCATTCTTTATTCACACCATCTGGCATAGACCTTTGGCAGTGAATGTGTCTGAAAGAGTATTTCCAGAGTGAAGTTCTTAAGCCCTTTTTAAAAATTTATTTCTTGCCTATACTAGTCAATCTAAACAGCTGCTTGGTAGCATGAAAGGGCTGTCTCTTTCTCTCCCTCCAAGCCTTGCTTTCCAGTAGTAGCTCTTGCATAGCTCCTACATTGCTTATGTCTGCTCTGGCCCCTATGTTTCCATTTCATGGAACTTCTGAGAGTTGTATCCTTGTTGTTGCACACCATTAGGTCAGTAAGTCAAATTGCAGAAAATTAGAGGGAGCTGCATAGTCCTGAAAATGTTGTTTCAGACAAGTTCAGGTCAACTAATTAGGAAGCAAAACATTTTGATGGCTCAGAACTGAAACAACTTATTTCCCATTTGAACTGAACCAAAACCTCTGACTCCCTCTCAGTTTAACACTAGTCCATGCCTTCTCTGTTCTGCTCTGGTGTCTCACCCATCTACAGTAGTTCTGGCCCAAGAGCTGGGAAGAATACATTCATCAAGCACAGCAATCACACTGCTGCCTTGCTTTATTGGAGGTGGGAACACCCCTTCCATCAGAGAATAGACTTTTCTGATGATCTACATACCTCAAATGGAAGGTATTCACCCTGAAAACCATCCATATCCTTCTGCCCACTAAGTACAGGAGATCTGTGGACAGCATTGTCACAGGACAAGAGCAGAGCTGGGCAATGTGCTTGCTGTACTAGGCACAGCAGCAGAGGTCCCTGATGTCTACATGGCCAAGATCTGCTCAAAGAAGCATTGGTTTAATTTGGCCATGTTTTGCATGGCTTTATGAGCACTGAAACAGCATGAGTCCAAATGATTAACTGTTGTTATTTATTAGGTACAATACTGCCCAGTCCTGGGGCTGAACTCTCCAAATTGAAGCCCAGTATATACAACCAGCCTTGCCTCTCTCCAAAGAGCCACCAGCATCAATCATGGCACTATAAATTGTTTACACCACACTGCAGACATTGTAACTTATTAAATAACTCTCTTGTCAGTCAGATAAGTAAATATTTCGAAAGACTCTGAGCACCACAGCAAGCTCCAACTGCCCAGACTAGCTCCAAATGGATCCAAGTTAACAGGGGACCAGATTTGCTTTGCCTTTGATGTTCCTGCTCCAAATCGGGTGGAGATGGGATCTGAAAACAAGCCTCCCTCAGGGAGGATAATGCAGTTTTAAAGATGTTCAACTTTCTGTAGAGCTAACAGGAGAAAGAAACCCATGGAAATTGTTCACAAAGAAACTGTCTTCATGAAGCTTTAAAGCTGTACTTTTGTGAGTCAGAGCTTCACCCTCCTCCATGTCCTTGCTTAACAAATGAGGTGGATGCCAGCAAACCTTTACTGTGGAAAAGATGAACTCTTCACTCCTTGGGCCATGGCTAGAGACTACAGAGGTGGGTCTCTCCCGCTGTTGGTGAAGGCAGATGATGGTTGTGCAGCCACATAGGGGGGCAGGCTGCAGTCACATGGGCTTTTGGCATGAGGAAGGGAAAGGCATTGGCATTGACTCTCACACTTCCACTGCCTGCCCATGGTAAGTCCCTGTGTTTTTGAAAACACACCATTCTACAGCTAAATGCTTCAGAACCATTCAGCCTTCTGTTTGATTCAGGATGTTGTTCTATGAGATATTTCCTTCCAATCATTTCCAACAATTATTTGGAGTCTTTTTTCCTTTCGAGTTCACTGAGTTGTACCAGTTCACCTCCTTTCCAAAAGGGATCCTATTACAAGTAGGAATGCAGAGTTAAAAGGGCCTGAGCCTTTGCAGCAAGAATTTGTTTGGGAAGCAAGCGAGTCGGAAGGAGAGGAACTGGGCAGCCCACCAAGGGCTTGGGCAGGATTATCCCACCCTTTCAGCAAGCCTTAGTTGAAGCAACCCATGGGCTGGGGCTGAGCTTGCTTCCAGAGGAGGCCATGACAAACAGACCACTCTTACCAGCAGTTTTACACAGCACAGGGGCTGATCCTGTTGTTTGAAGCTTCATCTGAAAAATCCCCTTGAGCACAGACATCAGTGATGTGGTAGCCACCACGGGTGGAAGCTGGATTGCTGTGGTGCCAGAGAAGCTGTCCTCCATTCAGAGTCTCATCAAAGGCCATGAGCAAAGCTCATCATCAGAGGAAAACTTATTGTCATGAGACAACCTGTACACTGAGTCACTGGGTGAACTGCATGTTTGCCATTTACTTGTCTGGTAACTCACTGGGACTTACTTTGATGCAATTTATTTAACAAGATTTTAATTCATAGTCTTTTGAGTTACTTTGATGCCTCCTGCTGCTGGTGCATCTGGGCAGTTTTCTTAAAATCTGTGCACTGTGTATATTACTTATTTAAGGTCAGAGGCATGTGTGAGGCTGCCCATGTTTGCACGCAGGCAGGGGTTTTCATCCCAGGACTAAATCAAATGCTGCCAAGACAGCACAGTACAGATATAAATAAAACATCAGTTGTACAGACAAACTGTCAGTGGTTCTCATCTCAAATATCTGCTCATGTTTGTGCACAGCCATGTATACTGGCACTCTTGCCTCAATGTGTTCAGTGTAAACTGACAATTCATTGAGAAAAGAGGTTAGAAAAGAAGAGTAATTTCTCTCTGCAGTAGCACAAGTGGGGAGATGGGGAAAGGGTGCAGCAGCCACCCTGACCCACTGGTGCAGACACCAATGTGAAATGCAGTCACTGCAGCCAATAATGTTCCACAGGTGCAGAGAGGATTCACACATTGCAGTAAATGTTTTCTAATTCCTAGACACACATGACAGAGGACAGAGTGCAGAGAAAAATGCATTCAAGGAATGTGCCAGAAAGAAAGGTGCTATTTTTCAAAAGAGAGCTGGAAACACTTTAGCTCTGGATTCAGCTCCAGCCATGGATACTAACTCATTCCAATCTGGACAACACCTGAGGGCTACCACTCTTATTGGACTACACCACACTTACAGCCTATGTGGCTGTCAGACAAGGTGTCTCAATGTGCTGTATGTAACTGTGGGCATTACAGATGGAATATTCTCCTGCCACCTGGAGCCCCAAAGCCCTAGGACTCCCACATGCAGGACGCCCCAGCTCACACAGCCTATCACAGTCCTATCTTCTCTCCCATGCTGAGGAGAAGAGAAGAGGAGACACACTTTTTCATCAAGAACTACCTGCCCCTGGATTCCCTACTGGCTTTTTTCTGCATAGATGATGTGTTGGTGATGGTGCTAATTGAGGCTTTTTAATAAACTCTCTATTAATGTTCCTATTGACCAGCATCTACAATGGAAAGTTTGCATGGGGGTAGCTCTGCTCTTAACCAAATGCATTTCTTTTCTTATCTTCATTCCAACATGTCACTGTTTTTTCATCCATTAGTGATTTTTTCCCTTCTTAGCATTGTCTCTGATTTCTGTGTCATGAGGGGGAGTATTGTCAGATCGCATTCTCATGATGGGAGAGGCAGAAAATCCATTCTGTATATCATGTGCCCTTGGCTCACAACACCACAAAGGATTTCTTCAAGCCCTGCTCATTATCTCGTTTTATACTTTAAAAGAAAAGCTAAAATGCTGGTGACAAATGGCCTCGTTTATCACATTTAATTGACTGACTGTTCTTTTAAGCCTCTGAAATACACACTTTGGGCCAAAGAACTGGAAAAAGAACAAGTCATTTACCCTGGTCTGCTGCCAGGTCACATTAAAAAATGTTCAGGAGGTGTTTGCTAGACCAGTACATGGAGCGTGCTTTCTCCAACACTGTGTCTCCAGCTGTATGTGCTGCTCCTTGAAAAGGGAATTGAAAAATTGCATCAGAGGTATTTTATATCCTTTTCTAATTACACTAACAACTTTGCTAGAAACCTGTGCATGTGCCACACAAGGTCTGAGCCCTCTATAGAGGGTAGGACTTGTCAAAAAGTTCAAGGGCTCAGAAACAGCTGTTTTGGAGGTGACCCCCTGTATGCAAGGGCTGCCTAAATACCTGTATTCTCATACTGTTGCAAAAACATAAATACAGTGTGCAAGACATTTTCCTTCCCCCTATTTAGCTTTAGCAGTGTGAGACTTCACCTAGAGATTTTTTTACTGATGGAGCTGCTGTTCCACAATGAAGATGCATAACAGTAATGTTATCAGGAAGGTAACCTAAAGAAACTGGGTTTGATTAAAGAACAGACGTCTGAAGGGAGAAATAATGGCTTTCAGGCATATAAGGGGCTGAGCAAAAAGGCAGTGAACAAACCACTCTCTGTTCCTGCTGTAGATAGCAACTGTGTGATAAAATTTCAATGAGGGTGTGTATAGGGTCTGGCTGGGAAGGAGTTAAGAAAGACTTAAGACAGATTTGAAAATGTTTATAATAGTAACAGTAGTAAAATGCCAAAATGATTTGTCTCAGGAGACCGTTGCAGTTCTGTTCTTAGAGATTTTTAAAATCCAGACATCTGAAAGGACTGACCAAGGCATGGGGTGAAGTGAGGGACTGGAGCAAACCTGAGATGCTAGGGATACTTCTGCATGAAATTTTTCATCACGTTAGTATGAACATTTGAGCCTCCTCTTGTAAAGTAATAAAAATATCATCCTGGTTTCTAAACAGTCCCCAGAAAAGGTTTCCATATCAACCTTTTGCCTCCTTTCTCCATCCCACCCTCAGACAAATGTGCTGTGAAGGGGACAGTTAGCCATAATGTGACAGAATTACTCTTCCTCCTCCTCTTTTCTGCTGGCCTGAGAGCCCAAACTGGACAGGACAGTGCAGGACCCTGCTCCAGGAGTCACTGGAGTCCTGTGCTCTGGGAGAGCTGATCCCACATTCCTGCTCCTCCACACAGCAGCACATGCAGGACACCCCAAGACCCTGCTCGCCTCTGGGGAGACCCACTCCCTTCCCAGCCCCAGCCATCCCACACAGATCACTGGGGCACTCAGCAGCACATCCCCAGTGAAAGACTGACACAAATCCTGCTGTCCTGATTAGCAGCCCATCTAATCCCCATGATGTCAGCAGGACTTTGCCTGGTAGGATTTGGACCACTGCCCTCCAACAGGCACTGCCCTATAAGAGCTTTGTGATTTATTCCCCTGCCTCCTGGACAGTGGCAGGGCAGTGGGAGGCTGCAGGTGTGAGCCAACAGCAGGAGCCTGCCCTGGGATTTCAGCTGCCCAGCAAAATCCACTGCCAGCTTTTGTTTATCTTAATGGAAAAATGGGAAAGCAAGGTGTTTCCTGAGCCATGCACAAAAACCCCCACCGTGCAGTTAACTGTGCAACATATTTTTATATATATATACACATTGTTTGATTGCATTAACATGTATAAATATATATATATAGTAATGATGCTGTTTTCATGCTTCCTACAAGCAGTTTATGGGGCTAAGACAAGGTACACGTGTGGTGGGGGGAGGGAAGGGAGAGGAGGAAGGAGAGGAAACTGCTGCTGAACACGGCAGCTCTCCTCTAACCCCCATTTTTTACACTGATGGAATGCACCCGGCGACTGTTTCTACTATTTAAGGGAAAAGGTTCCTATACAAAATCCTGTGGTTTTGAAGTGATCCTTTTATAGGCATAAGGAGATTTTTCCACATCCCTCCGTTTGATTTCTTTTTTTACTCAGACCTGGCTACAAAAATAGATATTTGCAGAATATCAGGCACTGGAATCAGACCCTGTATTCCTATTCTTGGTACTGGAGATCAAATCTCCCATCAGTTTACCACATAAAGCCACAGGGATGCAAAGTGTAAGGCAGTGCAAGAGAGAGCTGAATTTGGTTCCATACCCATCCCTAGGGATTTTGAGCTGGTAATGTCCCATCAAGGAAATGAATGTGCTGTGTGTCCTGTAGCAGCTTTGCCACAGTCACAGCACAATCTAATGAGTTGTTTACTCTCATGCTCCTCAACAATGGTGAATATTACCAGCATTTGTAATATCCTTAATTTGGAATGAGGTTAACAATAAGTTAATAAGCCAGGGCTTTAGGGTGTGTAAAAGCACTTAGATGCAATGCACAATGTATGCCTGGAGCAGGGGCTTGAACAGTCATCACTCCTGTCCCAGAAGCAGAACATGGGACATTGATGTTTAATGGGACCCAGCAAATGGCAAGCACTTCTCCCAGCTTGGACAGCAAGTAGCCTGGACAAGAGCAGAAAGACTTTGACAGGTTTCTCGGGTAGGAATCATCCAGCCCAAAGGCAGACATTGAGCTTGGCCCAGCCAAAATGCTACTATGTGAGGAAGTAAGAAAATCTTAGGAATGTGCAAGCAAGCTCACAGACACCTGAGAACTCCCTGAATCCTTCTTCAGTCAGCAGCATCCTTGGGGGTATCTGGACATGAGTGTTAAGCTGTTGATCCAAAATCAGCATTACACAGCTTAGATCTTTGCAAGGACCTCAACAATCTTTAATTTATTATTCTGGACTGTACAATCATATACTGTGCTGGTGGTCGTTTTTTCTGCTCAAAACTCCAAAACAAGGGATTTACAGAGCCCGAGTAGTATCTCAGTGCCAGATGTCTATTATCTCATCACACATATATGCTGTGCAAAGATGCCGGCCCTTTCACTGTCTCTCACTGCCATGGAGACAAGCCTGGTACCACCAGTTTGCACCAACATAAATAACAACCTGGCCAAGTGTCTCCCCTGTGAGTGCATCTGTTCCAGATGAAAATACAAATGGGGTTGTGCCCTCAGTGGCTTTGAGTTGTATAATTTTATCCCAATGTAATCAGAGTGGGAGTGATTCCTCCAAGAACTGCAACATGCTTGGCTGCTTGCACACTTACTTCTTTATGTAAGTAAGGGGGACTGGTAACAAGGGATGATGACAAAGCTGTTGGAAAGTTACTGAGACTCATAATTTATGGTAAAAATCGTTACCTGCTACATGGTTCCCCCCTGACAGATGGGACTTGTTCCTGCATTAAAGTGATGTAAATCCCTGACTTCAGAAGAATAAATCCAGATTTACTCCCACAATGAATGAGTGGAAAATGCTGAAGGTGGATTTTGGATGACTAGTATAGGTTTCAGCTCTCCAGGCTTTGTGGACTCTCACTTTGAAATCATCCTTTAACTTCACTTGAGGCCACCATGGAAAATTCTGTGATCCAGATCTGCTTCTAGCTCATCTATAAGGAATAATTAAAGCCAGGCTGGAGATATATTGACAGAATACACATAGAAAACTAAGTGTCCCAAAGAGGGACAAACTAATGGCACCCTCCCAGATTGTGGGTGGCCTATTGTGCATCACTCTAGTCAGTGACCATTACATTCATACATGCAAACCTAATTTGAAAAACCATTATTTTAGCTGAACAATGAGTGTATTGTAACCTCAGTGTTCTCACACACTGAGACTCAGCCCTCCGTTCTTCTCCAGAATATAGTAGCCTCCTCAAAATCCTGCAATTTGATTCACAAAAATGGAATGCTGTGGGCGTGAAGTTAGCACAGAAATACACAGACCACTGATGACTCTGTTTTCATCCACACGGGGCACAAGGCAACCAGATGATTTATTTTTACTGGCAGATAAACTTCCACTATTATGAAGGAGAGAAGTGTGGGTTGGTCTGGGCTGTCAGTCAGAGTGTGTCCAGCAGAAAAACTACAAAACCCAATTCAGTAATTACATCCTCCTCAAGGACATGTTGTGGAGGAAGGCCAGGATCTCTGCTTCTTCCATTGCATTCAGAAATAAGCAGGAGTGTTCCTAGTTGAAGAAGTCACTGGTTTCCCTCGGACCATTGTTGATTTTCATAAATGCTGCAGCATCTCATGGGACATCACGGCTACACTGCAACTGGATAAAAAAGGCCCAACTTAAGGACTAGACACTGAAACTGAAAACCAGAAATTTCCTATAAAGCTGCTGAGACCTGGAGCCAGAAACTGCCTTCCAGAAAATTACAGTTCCATGTATATGTTATGGGCATGTGTAGAAGCATCTGCAGTGGGGGTACTACTCAGACTTCTCTGAATTAAAAATATTCCTCCCACATAAGAGATTTTTCTCATTGATTATTAAATCTCTTTTTTTGCATGAAACTTTTGCTTTTGAGCAAGACTTTTTCCAGTCTATTTTTAAAATGACACCAGTAGTTTCCAGGTTTTGAAAACAAAATATCTTGATAAATTTGGATCCCATCTTTCTATCACTGCTATCAGATCTATCAACTTGAAATATACCAGAGGGTTTTTCCCCCCTTGTTGGTCCCTGTCTTACTCCCAAACCCTTCACAGATCTCCTGGATGCCTTTTCTGCATTCCTTGCCAAATCAGCTCACCTGACTGACACCAGGACCTCACCACCAGTGTTTTTCCCTGGCACAGCCTGCATTTTGGAGAGGAAGAAGCATCCCCTGAAAGCAGGACAGAAGCTGCACTGCAGTTACATGGACCCCAAGTTGGATCCCCAGTGCTATGTGAAGAGGCTGCTCTCATTTTGCAGCCGGGGCTTAGCAAAGAAGGGCTTGAGTTCCCTTTTGCCAGCAGGTGGGGATGCTCGGTGCTTTCTGCTGTTGGCACTCAGGAATGGACCTCAGAGGGTGATGTGCTTTCCATGATGAAATCTGGTTGGAATGGTAAAAATCTGGTAAAGATCTGACGACTCCCTTGGCCAGCAAATCTGAAATGTCAGGTCATCTGACCTGGAGTTAATAAGCAGCTCAGGATGGACAGAGTCAAACAGCCACGGATTTGCTCATAGTGACAGAAACCAACATATGAGGTTGGTTTCCTGCAGAGTCCACCGTGGTGGCCAGGGCTTGCCTCAGCAAAGTATCATCACTGCTAAGGACAGCCTTAGCTCATTGCATGTCCCAGATCTGCAGGGACTTCATGACCTTGAAATGCCTCCCCCATCAGGGCTGGATGAAAGAGGCTGGCAGAGCTGCAGGCTGCCAGGGGCAGTGCAACCTCAAACACCTCCTCTCAGTGGTAAAGGAGGCTGAAACATCTAACCACCCAGGAGTACCTGTCACCAAACCCACCAGGTCCCACTGCTGGCCTTCCAGATACTGTGGAGACTAAAGTGGATTGTTTTGTATTTCTGAAGTCATCCTACCTGCATCCCTAACCACATAATCAAAGTCCTTGTTTCCCTGTTTCCTCAGAAATGTTTGTAGAGATGGAAGATGTACTGTACAAGGAAACCTTGGTATAAGGTAGTCTTTACAGTGAGGGTGGTGAAATACTGGAACAGGTTGCCCAGAGAAGTTGTGGATGCCCCCTCTCTGGAGGTGTTCAAGACTAGGCTGGACAGGTCACTGAGCGGCCTGGTCTAGTGGGAGGTGTCCCTGCCTATGGCAGGGGGGTTGGAACTCGATGATCTTTAAGGTCCCTTCCAACCCAAACTATTCTATGATTCTATGATTCTATGCTGAACTGCTCCAAGAGAGAAGTCACCACTCACCTCCCACACAATCTCTTTCCCTGGGTACAGGCTCCACTGTACAGGATCTAAGCACCCTCAGGCTTAGATCCTGCTTCTTTCCAAAGAAAGAAAACAAAGTTTAGACCAAAGTTCCTTTCCAACATGGGGGAAGAAGGCAGACCCCCACACATGCTGTAGATTTTTTCCGGGGCTGCCTAAGCAGTCATGGCTGTGCCCTGACTGTCATGATGCTACATGATGGGACACTCTGGGAGATGGGACAGGGACAAAGGCAAAAAATGGAGAAGATGAGCTTAATATGTGACTTCTGGTTGCCACAGCTGTAATCCTCTGTAACAGCACACAACAGTCACTAAAAGACAAAAAAAAGGTGGTTCAAGGCAGCCAGAGGCTCTACCATAAGGATGCTGTGGAACTGAGAGAACTTATGAGGAGGATGGAAGTCCTGCAAGGGGCTCCACTGAGCAACCACAGGTTAAAGCAGTGCTCCTTCCCATGCATGTCTCAGGGCTCTGTCATGCCCAGATTTGTACCTTCTTCTGCTACCACATTTGAAATGTGGACCCCCACTGCTGCACCCTCCATCCCTCTACTTTTGGACACCAGGCTACTAAGTGGGGGATCTTCAGAGGTCACCCTGGGACTCCGATCATCAGACCTTACCCTGTTTGCCCCTCTCCTTCTAGTCAAAGATGAGATTATTCCCTTTAGCTGCCAGGGGATGAAAAAAGTATGACTCAGATCTGATTTTGTACCACTGCACTTAGATTTTCTGTCCTGTGTGAGGGAAACAGTGAAAGGTGAAATCCCTGTAGGGAAGGATTTGCAAAATTCTGTGGGAAATTGGTATTACAGATAATTGTTTCCTGCTGAGAGGATCTAACAGAACTTTGCAGAAAAGCTGCCCCTTTCAGCAATATCCACTGCGGCACACCTAGGCACAAAAGCCTGTCTCTGGTATAAATATGCTTCACTGCACATTTTCATGCTGTACCTGAAATCTAATGTTGGCAAATTCCATTGGGATTTCCTTTAGAAGAGACACCATCATGTAAATGATAAACCTGTTAAAATGCAAATGAGGTGAAACTGTGGGTGCTTCTGCCTCTTGAGAATGAAGATCTGGAGTTAGCTATTGAGGCTTAGCCTCTGAAAACATGTAGGGATAATTTACTGACTGTTTGAACAAAATCTCCCCTCCTAAGCAGGCTCATATTGCCAGAAGGCACTGACTTCATTTCATAACATTTAGTTGAAGATAAAAAAGATGCTCCCAAGCAGCTTCTTCTTTGCATCTGGTTCCCAGTATTTTGAGAAAATGTCCTTTATTTGTCCCTGATGAAAGTACCGTTAAAATAAGCCATCATTAATAAATAATAAATATGAAAATGGATGTAACACTAGCTTTTAAGTTCTACATGGTCATGGAAATGTTTGTACACATGCAGAAAAAAGTGTTCTGGTTTCTCTAAGCCTTTGTAAGGCTTACTCACCTTTGGTAAGTCACTTTCAGCTGCAAATGTTAACAGTGGATGGGAGAGTGGGTCCTTAAGACAGTCTGTCCTCTCCACTTTTCCACTGAATTTACCAAAGGAGACCATTGGCCTGAATACTCATTACTGGATCAGGTACTGCTGCCCACTGAATGAAGCCCTCCTGGTCCACTACCTCTGACACCTCTAAACATGAAGCAACAGAGGCTTTAACACAGAAAACTTCTGTTTATAATTATCCCAATCAGAGAAAAACCAAGAGCACTCTAACAGTTTTATTAATAGTGTGCTTTGCTGCTCCCAACCTTTGCAAAATCTATGTATCTGGCTCTTCAAGAATATTACTCCTTGGACCTATTTCATATGGATTGTGAAGGATAAAGACATTCCTGAAGGCTCTCTTGCCAGCTCTGCTGTTCTGCCAGCACCAGTAATTGGAGAAGGAATGATGGTCCCTTTGAAATACAGATTGCAGCATGGCTGAAGTGTGAGGCCCAGCCAGACACATATGCATGGACAGAACTACAGACAACTCATTTTCCACCCCACAGTAGCCCTCATGTTCCCACTTTTGCTGCTCTGCAGTTTTCTTGTTGAGGACACATGTAGTCAGAGGAGACACCCAATCTGATCTTCAAAATAATTCCAGAAACATGCCTCCACACTGGGCTCTCTTCCTGATCATAGGAACTGGATCCAGCAGCAGAAGGCTGGAGCAGGAAGGAGCTCAGATCTCATGTTTTCCTTATGTGTCTCAGTAATAGTTTTTTGAGGAATTAATGCATTTTTGCAAGACTGAAGGGTGCTGACAGCATCTGGTTTAGCACGATAAACTTAGCTTGTCATTCCTAATTTACTGGCTATCAGCTCAGCTTATCTGCAAGATTGGTGTAGCAGCTCCATGACATCATCAGTAGTGAATGTGTTACAACGATTAAGACTTTTACAGTCCAACACGAATTTAGGGAAACTGCAGTAACAGAAGGGCTTAATGAGAAAAACAGCCAGAGCATGTACAGCCCTACCTGAGACTTCCATTTGAAAAGTGCAAGTGTCTGTTTCACAGATCCCTAAATATTTTATCAGGCAAGAGAGGAGAAACCTGGCAAAGCTTAAACACTCATGGCAAGACGTGAACATGGTTGAGGTGTGTCTGTCAGATCACCCAAACAAATACTTGGGCTGTGGGGAGGGGCTGCTGCCATCCCAACTAAGGCATTCCCAGCATATGCACCTCAGGTTGTCATCTACATGGAGACTTTCCTTGGAGGTGGTGGTCTTTTTCAGGAGCAGGATGAATAAGCTGTAGTAGAACAACTTTGCTTTCCCTGGCTTTCTCTGAGACACTGCAGTTTGATAACCAGATTACTGTAACTATTTTGAGCTCTGTCTTGAGGAAAGAGGACAGACACATTCTGCAATATAGTAGGAGAGTTGATTAATGGAGGAATTTTGTACTGTGTTAGGAATGGCTTTAAACAGTTCTTGCACAGCTTTACTGCTGGGTGGCAGCATGAGTGCCTTTGATCCTGGAGACCCATGAGCCATCCACCTTCTACACAGCAGATGCCATACTGCAAAGTCCACCTGACTCTGTCATTCCCTATCAGGACTTTGGTAGCAAGGGCAATGGAAGGCAGAATATCTGTTTTCCATGATGGACATGTTCACAACTTCTATCCCAGACCTCTCTTAGGGAGTGGGAGAAGAGGAATGGTAAATAGCAGAAAACATACTCAAGCCAAGATAGGGGCAGCCTCTTCACTTGTCACCATGCTCATCATGAGTCTCTGGCTGCAAAGACCCAGTCACCACCACCCTCCCATGGCATATCTATGAATGGGGAAGACCTGCAGCAGCTGTGAGAGCAGCTCCAGCTGCTGAATTGAGAGCCCAGTGCACAGCCACAGAGCAGAAGTGATGCCAAACATAGCCACCTTGTCTGCAGGGCTGGATGGCTGTGTGGCAGGACACAGGGTCTGGTGCCAAGCCCAACTAAGATGGCAGCACCTAGATTCAACCCATAGCAGAAGCCAAAGTTTTGAATGAGATTCTGGGAAGGGGTGTACAAAAGGAGGAACCTAAATCCTTGGGCAGCTGTGAATTGCTGCCTTGGATTTAGACACCTAAGTGTTTTTTTGGACCTCATCCCAAACACTTCATTGAGTGAGTGTTGCAGTAACAACATCCCGATCAGAGGATAAGCAGCAACAGAAATGCTCCAAGCTGCTCAATTAATGCGTCCTAGGATGTGAACAGCTGTGCTGGGTTATGGTGTCATTGCCCTAAGCTGTTTTCTTCATCATTTCTACAAGGAAACACCCTTCAGCAGACCTTTGCTAGCTGACTCCACTGCTAAATCATCAGTGGTCTCTAGAAAGTCAGCCAGCCTAGTATCACTGAAAGTGTAGAAATCTATTTGTAGATGGCTCCTGGTGGGTAGAGGAGGACAGCATCTTACAGTATATAGTGATTTCTACTGTGATTGTTTCTTTCCTTAAATGTGGAGCAGCCACTTCTAAGAGCCACACTCTGAGCTTTGAAACTCACTCTTCAGATTCTCTTCTAAGATGTGTCAAGTTTATGGTTTGTAAGCACTGAGCTTATGATCAACAGGAGATGAACAGAGGCTCTTCTAGAAATTATGGGAATTAAATACAAGGCTACTTGAGCCTTTTTTCACTTTGGGCAAGTGCACACTGATTTTAGAGAGTACACAGTCACAGATACACACTGCCTGCAGGACACAACAAATGCCAAAGCAGAAGTAGAAGACTCATTTCTATTTTAACTTCTGGAGTAAATTCAGCTCAGCTTCTCTGACATGGTCTGCTCAACTGTAAGCTGCATGTGAAGGAGAATGCCTCATCTCATTTCAAAAAGCTGTTCATTTATTGGCTGCCTGGCTGCTGTTCTCCCAGAGCCTTCCTGAGGACAGGCAGGATGCTCCAAACAGCTTGAATGAAGGATCTACTTTAAGGTTCAGGATTTTGCAAGAGGAAGGGAGATCTTGGGATGTGGCTTTCAGCCTTATGAGGCAGAAGTCAGACCCCCAGAGTAGGGACTGTGAGGGTGCCTGGATTCAGACAGATGGAGTCTTTGAACAGGGTGTGTGACACTTCTGTACCACAGTGCTGCAGTATGCCCAAATATCAGGCATGAAGTTTGAGCAGTGAGAGAAAGGAGGTGACAAATTAAGGTTTCCATGGTGCTCTTTCTGATCCAAAGCACAGGAAATATGGTGAGGCAGAGGTGTAATTTCCACTGATAAGACTGAAAGTGAATCAGGGGCTGCATCAATTCTACAGAAGGTGGCCTCAGATCAAAATAACCTGGTAAGATGCACGTGGACATCTTCTGATTCATCTAAATAAGGCTTTGCCTAATAAAAATCTCATATTGTTTTGGTAATTTGTTCTGTTTTCCCTTGGGTCCTGAACAGAAGGAGGAAAAATGAAAGTTTTCAGCTTGACAGGAAATTAATTCCAAGTAATTATTTCTTTATAATAACAGTATCAACTTCTACAAGATAATTAATACATTTCAAAACCAAACTTTCAAAACCAAATATGATCCCTACAGACCTCCAAACCTTTCTGGTGCAGGCTGACATTTGCTGACTTTCTCATGTTAGAGCTACAGTCCTTTGCATGTCTGCTAAAACATTAAAGGTTATCATTGAGCAAAACCACATTCCCACAATACTGCTCAGATAAACTCTTGGCAAAAGTGCTTTTCCAGGAAAGTGACTAATCCCCAATCCCTCCAAAATCAATTCCAGTGGAGAGCAGGTAGAAAATGGGGATACCAGCAGTATCTGCAGAAGTGCATACCCTGCTGCAAAATAAAATAAGAGCAAATGAGAGTTAAATTCAAATTCAAAACTAAAATGCTCAAGGCAAGCTTGTTACTGTAAGTCTGAAGACACATCCCCACTCACTCCTCTAAACCTATCCACCAAGGGGTGTGAGGGGGAAGGAAAGCAGCTTGGTAAGGGGGATGCTCTGCACAGCAAGACTTTTTTTGGATTCCCACTTGAAGTAGAAGTGGGTCTGAACACCTCCTACAGATGACAGCACACTCTTTATGTGATTCCATAGCTTTAACTTAGGCATTTGGAAGATTTTTTTTTGTACAAAGAATGGATTTGAGCCATAATCCTTTGACCCTCTGGCCCATTCGAGATGGCCATGATATGTCATTTGCTCTCTGACAGCAATTCTCCAGGCTCCCTTTGCCTGCTCCTGTGGCTGTGAGCTGCTCTGGGGAGGCTGCACCTCTCTGGCCTCACTCCAGAGCTCTGGGATCTGTGTAATCTCCAGTGTCAAGATGTGTTTGGATACGGAAAGCTGCAACACTCTGGGATATATCAGCAAGATAACAGGAGTATCCCCCCACCCGAGGAGACTGATGCCTGGTGCCGGGTGTTGAGCTGCCGACGGCCCGTCCCTCTGTGGGCTTTTTGCCTGCTCTTTAACCCTGGATGACAGTCACATCTTCAAGGGCCTGCTCTCTGAAAGATAAACATAGCATTTACAGTTCAAAATTACAAGCCATTCTCACATTTTCTCTCTTTAACAGAGAAGGACTGTAATTTCAGCTTTTTGGCTGAGGTTTTTTGTGAGAACACACTGGCATAAAGGGGTCTTGCAGAAGGTTCCAGAGAAATGTATGAAAAAACTGTTTCACAGTGAGGGTAACAGAACACTGGAACAGGCTGCCCAGAGAGGTTGTGGAGTGTCCTACTCTGGAGATATTTAAAACCCATCTGGTCGAGTTCCTGTGTCTAGACCTAGTCTAGTTGTTCCTGCTCTGGCAGGGGGATTGAACTAGATGATTTCTTGAGGTCCTTTCCAATCCCTGATCTTCTGTGGTTCTGTGATTCGTAAATTCTTCTGTTACAGATGAGCTTTTCCTCATTCTCTACTCTTGCTGCTGTTCTCAACTTCTTTTAATTAAAAAACCCAACAACCTACTATAGATAGTTTTTGCCCCTTGATCTCATAAAAACCAGCTCATGTAGATCTCCAGGAGGGAGGCAGTACTTCAGAAAGGACAGAGCTGCTTTTTGAAACATTACATTTAAATATTAATTTTACCATGGCTAAAAGCTGAAACTGGCTATTATTTAAAGTCCTTAAGGAACGCACAGGAACTATGGCACAGAGCATTTAGAAAAAGAGTCTTTTTACGGTGTGCTGCGGTTTCCTCCCTGTTATTTCTGACTCTGTTCTCCCAGATAAAGTCCTGCTCAGCACACACTATGTGTTTGCAACTTAAATTACTTATATTGCTAAGAATGTGTTTGAAGGTGTTCTGAAGATGAAGTTGTGGGGGTTATTTAAAAGTCAATTTACTTCATGAAGAAGGACAAGACTTTTAAACTAATGCCAATGGGCAAGTTGAGTTTGCTCTCTTCCTTCACTGTAACTCCCAACAGGTCAGTACGTGAACCTGTCATATTTGTCAAATCTGGAGTCATAGTTGGGTGGTCCAGAGGTGTAGCTAGAATTTTGGTAGAGGACAGAGAGGACCCTACTGCCTGACTAGACCTACTCTGGATATCAGACATGACCCAGTGCCTGAGCTGAGGTAGGAGCTGCTGAGCACTCCCAAGTAATGGTGAAATGGGCATTCCCCTGAAGACCATCAGCTTGTGGTTGTTTGTGAGATATACATATCCCCCAACCAGGGCCTGCAGTTCTTTTACCCTGTTTAAAGTGTTTTTTCCACCAGCACTCATCCACTAGTCCAGTGATGTTAATGGCATCCAAAGCTTTTGGTAACCTCTTTTTGATTAGAGAAATCAAGCTAAAACTTTGTCTGTGCCTGAAAAAAAGACAAATTCCTTTCTCCATAGCTGTAAGCATCCAAATTTTAAGCCAGGAAAAATAGAATAGATCCAACACGTTCTGCTATTGCATAATTATTAGCCTTTCACTTCTCCTACCTTTGGGGATGACTCTTCATCCCCCCAGTCCTGAAACCTCAGTCCTGAAACCTTGCTGGGAGGCCAGCTGGGGCTCCTAATGCTTCTCCAGAGCTTTCCGGATGAATGACTGTACAAATATTTTGGTCGGGAAACCCTCCTGAAAAATTACTCCTGACTGTTCTGTTCCTCAGCTGGGTGATGTGGATTATTTCTGTGGTAACTTCTCATCTCTCCTGGGTGCTGTGATGAGAAACTCATTAATATTTGCTGACTACCCTGAGCCAAGCCCTTGAATAAAAGAACTGCAAGGATTACTTTAACAATGCTTAGCACTTCAAAAGTTTTGTAAGCACTGCCTAATTTTCACAAAAGTCAACCAGCTAAATTCTGAAGGGTGATTTGTGTGCCACACCTAAGCCTGCTCAGCAGTCTCCACAATGTTCAGAAGCACAAATGGGTGTTCATTTCCTGTATGATAACTAGCCTTTTAGTTTTCAGCTTTTCTTTTCCCCATTTTGTCCTCTCTCCAATGCACATTTTTGTGTCATACCTTAGGACTCTAAGGTGTATCTAATAAGTGTGATAGCTGACTCCTTACATCTAAAAGAAAATATTTTACAACCATGCACTATTGCTCCTCCCCAGCAGCCCATGGCCCAACACCTCACACAGATCTCCACTGCTGTGTACTAAAATTTCCTTGCAGAATAGTCACCACCTGGCACCATGAACTTTTTCCCTCTATTCAATACACACTCAACCCATGTGCTTCTTTGGGATGCTTAGGAAGCAATAAAACAGTTCAAGAACTGAATCCCTGAATACCAGGTCAAAATACAGCTAAAGAAGCCCCAAAGAACTGACAAATGAAAACATTCCCTCTCTGCAGCAGGGCTTAGTGTTTCCCTTGATGTAGCAATAAAATATCTGAAGCTTCTCTGTTCCAAACTGAAAAGAGGTGCCAGTTCTATAAACAGGTGATTACTGGTAGGATGGGTAATATGACATGTTTGCTTGCAGATGGGTAATAGCTGTTTTGTTTATGACTAGCATCTGCTCTAAGAAAGCTTAGTATATCATGACTGTAACTTGCTATATAGGATGGACAAGAGGAAAAAATTAGCATGACTTTAATAGCACATCTGTGGCTAGTTAGTCATGGTAAACTTCAGGTATGTGGTGATTTTGGTGTAGAATACTAAATGCATTCCTGGCAACTGGATCTAAGACAAATACTGTTACAGTCTTTCGGGGAATAATTAATCCACCTAGTCACTTCAAACCCCACCAAATTATGAAAAAATCTGCTTGATTTCAATGTAAAAACCACTAATGCAGGATCACCTCCAGGAATGAGGCTCCAAGCCTTCAAGAAAGTCTGTACGAATGGCAGGAAAGCTCTGGTCCCAAACAGCAACACTGATGACAGAACATTAAGCATTAGCAGAAGACTCCTGTTTAGGGAGGTTTTGAGGCCAGAGAGAGTTATAAAGGCACAGAGCAGCAACAACTTGCACCAAGCAGAGCAGGACTTCCCATTCACTCATCACAGCAATGGCATGCAGCAGTGCTCTTGTTGAAGAGCTGGCTGGTGTGCAGTGTGTCTGTGTGTTTTTCCTTTCCCCACACATTAATTTATCCATATTTCTCCCATCTGGCCCATCTCTCTCATGTCTGTGTGTTTCTGTTTGCCATGATTTCTATCCATAGCAGCCACTTACTCAGACTTGCAGATGCAGACAAGGCTCTGGGTCTCTTGAGGAGTCAAGCCCTGACCTACCATAAGCATCACCCAGGCATGTGGACCTGCCCTACCATGTCCCATAGGATGCTGATCTGAACCTGGCCACTGTGATGCAGGGGATGTTTTATCACCTGCAGGATTTGTGCAGCCTCTCCACGCTGCTTCATGCAGCCATGGCTGGCACTGGATGTATGGTGTCACGATGCTTCTTCATGCCCCTTACAAGCCATGCAAAGCAGGGGGGCAATACAGCTCTCTCCTCTGTTACCCCACCAGGTCACCCTGCCCTGATTTTCACTCACTATTCAGGTTTTCACCCATCTCAGAAGTTCTCTATGGCACAGCAGAGGCCTTAGTGCTCTTTTCTCTTCAAAAAATTCAGTATGTATGCTTCTCTTATAGCCACATTTAGTCCTTTCAGCCTTCTTGAGGCTGAGATCTAAGCAGAAGAATGTCCAAGTATGGTCCCTTCCTCTGGAGACAGCCAGGAGATGGAGATCAGGACTTGCACAAGAGCAGTGTTCAATTAGTTGTGCACATTTGCTCTGGCCATCAAAAAGCAGAACTGCTTTCCTGCCTTCTCTGCTTTTCTTCATCTTTTCCAATGTCCTGACAATCCCAGTCTGCATTGCACTAGGCACCTGAGACCACAACCCCATTGATTTAGGCAATGAGCTAAAGTAAAACCAGAAGTGACATCTGCTCAAAGAGTTTGCTCTCTGACAGGCAGATGGCAAGATGCAGCAGGAGCAAAGGGGGTCCCTGAAGCCACAATGTCTCTGAGGAGCACAGCACTCAGACCTCCCAAACCACAGACAAATGGCTTCATGCCTTACTCCAGCCCTCTGGACAATTCTCCTTGGACACAACTTGGGGCTGCCATCCCTCACTGGACATTAACTGTGGATTCAACCCAGCAGATCCATCAGATTGTCTCAAAAATCTTTTGATTTGCTTCCTGGTGTCTGACTGTGGAGCTGCATTCAGCTCAGGTCTTCAGGCTTTTCTCTGTGACCAGAGAGTTAGAAACATGAGTTTACTTTTTTAGTAGGAAAGCTCTGTTTCTTAACTCAAAGTCCTTTGGCTTCACTCAGGGGAAATCTTCAGTGACTGCAGGACTACAAACAAATCTACAGAAATGTCTCCTTCCGAGGGCTGTGCCTCCCTTTGCAGACCACAAAGTGTTCTCAGAGAGTGACAAAAAAATGCAGATGCAGAGAGGCAGCTCAGAGGTGGACTGTCCTCTGCGTTTTGATTGTATTCTCCACCGGCTGTGATCTCATGAAGACATAAAGGTGTCCCTTCTCTTCACCTTGACACTGCTCAGCAAATGATCCTTATTTCATTCACTGGAGTGGCAGCTCCAGGCAGTGAACCCTCTGCCCCTTCCCATCCCATGCCCTAAAGCAAGTGCTCACTGGAGAGCCAAGCACTTCAGCAGTGAAGATCTGCCCTGTGCACTGCAACATGACTGCACAACAGGGAGCAAAAGCTTTTTGGTTTGGAAAGGAGGGATATAAACAGGACTGTCTCCAACAACATAGACAACCAGAAAGCTCAGAGCTGCCACCATGCTGATGAGAAAATGGTTCTAGCATTTTTTTTTCACTCAAGGCAATAGAGATAGGTATTTTATAAACCCACAAACCCCAATTTGCCTGTCTGAATCAAGATACTTAAATAATAAACTGTAACTTGTGCCAGGATGGCTTCCTTGATGGAAACCTGTGCTACTGTCACACCTACAAGAAGCTGCTCTGTGACAAAACCTGAAATTTCTACTGATTGAATGTCACCTACAAGGCTTCATCATGGGAAAATACATGGATCTGCCCATCAGCAAAGCCACAGAGAGCTCCTCGGATTCCCTGCAAGGGATAGGCTGTAAGGTATCCGTGTGGAGTCCTGCTGGAGGTCCTCCTGTTGCTGGTGGCATTGTCCTTGGTGGATATTTCATAGAATCACAGAATAGGGGAAGGGGCCTTAAAGATAATCTAGTTCCAACCCCCCTGCCATAGGCAGGGACACCTCCCACTACATCAGGCTGCTCAGTGCCTCATCCAACCTGGCCTTGAACACCTCCAGAGAGGGGGCTTCCACCACCTCTCTGAACAACCTGTTCCAGTGTTTCACTACCCTCACTGTAAAGAATTTCTCTCTTATTTCTAGCCTGGCAGCTAGCCTGTGACCCTCACTGCTGGAAGACAAAAGGAGACATCTGTAGAAAAGCAGGTCAATGACAATTACTTCCAGCACCCTATGAAACCAGGTCACCAGAAACCCTGTGCTCAGTTCTAGGTTCTTCTGCAAACTTTTCTTGTGTCCTTGGATTCATCACATAACTTCACTGCCCTTGTTTTCCCGCTATTAACTAGAGCACATATTGAAGGCAATTTAGGAACACGTGTAAAGCACTTTGATAGCCTAGGGTAAAAGCCAATTAAGACACGGCAAGCACTTGATGGGCCCAAGCAATTGCTGAAGTAAATGATTCACAAACACACTGTTTCAAGAGTGTCATTAAACCAAAACAGCTTTGCAAGTTATTCACCCGTTTCTAGAAGCTGAATGAAGAGAGGAGATGTTGGTAAGTAGGTAACCAGCAGAGCTTCAAAAATACTTGCAGATATCTGTCCATAGTTTCAGCTGGGATGGAGTTAACTTTCTAACTAGTAGCTGGTGTAGTGCTATGTTTTGGATTTGTGCTGAGAAACGGTGTTGATGGCACACTGGTGGGTTTAGTTGCTGCTAAGCTCTCAAGACATTTTCTGCTCCTCACACCATCCCACCAGTGAATGGACTGGGAGTGCTGAGAGGAGACACAGCTGACCCCAACTGAACAAAGGGATATTCCATGCCATATGATGTCATGCTCAGCACAGAAAGCTGAAGAAGAAGCAGGAAGGAGGGGACATTTGAAGTTACGGTGTTTGTCTTCCCAAGTCACCATTATGCTTGCTGGAGCCCTCATTTCCAGGATGTGACTGAACACCTGCCTGCCGATGGGAAGTAGTGAATGAATCTCTTGTTTGCCTCTGCTTGCCCCTGTGCTTTTTGCCTGTTAAACTGTCTGTATCTCTCTGTATGAGTTTTTTCCCTCTTTCCATCCTGATCAACCTGAGTTAGTCAAAGACATCCCCACTGCAGGGGGGATTGGCCTAGATAACCTTTGGAGGTCCCTCCCAGCTCAATACATTCCATGGTTCTACGATTCTGATTCTCTCCCCCATCTCAGGGGCTTTGTGGTCCTGGCTGTTGGCTGGGGTTAAACCACGACAATGTGGCAGTGAAAAGCATGGTGAGGACACGTCCTCATTTGCACAGTCACGATGTGCTTTGAAAGATCCCTCTCCACCCTTGTCAGACTCTATCTGCAGGCTTTAGTTTTGCTGAGGAACTTCACCCCTCTCCTCGCAGCACAACTTAACAACCCCCACCATGCTCCAGGCCTGGAGAAGAGAAGGCTCAGGGGGGACCCCATAGTAACTTCTCAATACCTGAAGGGGGCCTACAGAAAGGCAGGGGTAGGACTTTTTAGTAAGATATGTGATGGGAGGACTAGAAATAATGGATGTAAATTGGAATGGGGTAGATTCAGGCTAGAGATAAGAAGTAAATTCTTTACAGTGAGGG
>VZTY01021140.1:800407-1080119 GCA_013400935.1 Turnix velox | reverse complement strand
CGGCGGCCCCAGCCGCCAGCCGAGTGTCGTGCGGTGGTCGCCTGGAGAGGTGAGTTCGCAGCGGGTGGTAGAAGGGAGTTAGTGAGGAGCTGGAATTGGAAGGAGAAGGATCGGAACGGTCCCGGGGCTGGCGGCGATGCGCGGTACCCCGGGCTCGGGGAAGACATCCCCTCAGTATCCCCCCCAGCTGTCCTCCGCTTTGCACCTGCTCGTTCCTCTCTTTCCCCCCAGTTTTAGAGCTCTAGTCCCCTTGAGCAGGAGTCCCGGGGAAGTTGGTCGGTGCCGCTCGCCTTTATTCAACGCCTGTCGCGGCCGTCTTCCCCCGTAGCAACCTGGGCAGCGGCCGCCGTTGTGTGCTGGGTCCCGCTGACACTGACCGGGATACCTGAAACATCAACTGCCAACCTTCTTGATGCTTATTCTCGTTCCAGTATCTGCCCAGCAGTCAAATAGATCTTTGGGGTTATTTCCTTTTCAGTGGTTTTAAACCACGTACTGTTGCAAAGGAGATGAGCAGGGAAAAGACAGCTATTATGTCAGAAGGAGATCCGTGCTGTTATGTCATTTCATAATTGCCTCAGAATTAAAAATTATGGCCTTAGCCTGATGCTGGATCTGTGCCAACAGACTCTAGCAACTATTAAGGATTTGGAGTTGTTTGGGGTTTTTTTCCCTTTTCTTTGTGTCAAGGGATGAGCATAATGGCTTTTTTTTTTTTTTGTGGCACGGACCCTACGCGTTAAGTTACTCCAGCCTCTGTCTTTAAATGAAAATACGATGTAACTGTTCTAAGTTAGTCAGCCTGATCCACGCCGCCAAGACATTAAATCTTGGCTAGTGACAATGAGAATTGTGTCCCGACAAAAAGTATTCAGCTGTACTTCTTTGCATGAGCTGGAGCATTTGTCTGCTTGCTGCTTCAAAACTTCTGATTCTGCCTGGAAACTCTTGTTGCTGTTTGTGAGTAACAGACACATAGAAAATTGCAGCCTTTCTACTTCAAACTAAAGAATATCAAATTAATGAGAGGGAAGAGCTTTGCAGTTCAGAGATGCAGCTGCTGTGAGAGCCCTGATTTGTGCCAGCACTGAGCTCGTAATCACAGAAGCTACATCTGCCCTACCCTACTACACTCTTGCAGTTTTACTGCTCACTGTGGTATCATTTGAAGGAAAAAAGTGTGGTCCTGCCAGCTGTTTCCTTTGCCAGGGCTGCTGAGGGCAGCAGGAATTGGAGGAGGGCAAGTCAGGTTGCCTCTGTGGGGCAGAGAAACTGGGCAGGGCTGTCACCCTCAAGGGAGGATGCTCTCCTAAGCCGTGCCAGCAGGGCATGTTCTAATACCCACTAAAATACCAATTTAGTCAGTTCATGTGAGGGCTGGGGCCACTCCTGAATCCTCCCTTGCTATGGTGATGGGCAGTTTCTTCATTTTGCAACATGTATTTGTCAATTCTTGGAAGAGATAAACCTTTGAGAGTCTATCAGGCTGAGTATATCAAAGGGCATATTACAGTAATATATTGTTCTTTAGATTCATAATTTCACTGGCCTCTTATGAGCTAAAAAGCACACAGAAAATAAACAAGGGCATATTGTTCAGAGGGAAGGATACATAAAATTTTTCTGCCTTAGCCATTAGTTAGGAAAAAAAGATTACTTTTAAATGTTTCTCCTGATGGTCAGAGAAATTACGTGGCGCATGTGAGGTCAGTTTTTGCCAAGCAGGCTTTATTTGAAAGGTGAGGCATTTCTGAACTTCTTGGTCACCTTGGAACTAGTTATGAGTGCAAAGTCCTGCCCAAATCTTCTAATTAATTTGGCCGGGGGCCATCCTAATTAACCTTGAGGGAGTTCGGGGGGGGGAGAGCTTGGTATGAAACAATTGTTCTCTTGTAATTTGCTGTTCACAATGTGTTGACCAAACTATGAGCTGCATCCCTAAAATCCTCTGGGTCTCTTGCTGAAGCCATTACACCAGTTTATTTGGGTTTTAACAGATGTTGTTTTCCACTGTTTGAGTGGAAAGGGTTATCTCACTCTCTGCAACCTTGTTATTGTGCTTTGTTTGAAGAGCCATTGGGCTCGTGCTTGCTGGGGAAGCTTACTCACCAGTTCCAGCTTTGAAGGAAGGGCCTGGTCAGCCTTTCAGCAGCCTTGATTTGATCCTTAAGTTCTCTGTGTGAACTGATGGCATCTTTTCACATCTACCTAGAGATAACGCTCACTTCTGCTGGTATTGGCAGTGCCTGCAGAGAACAAAAATCAACAGCAACCTCTTTGTTGCCCAAGTGTATTACAGTGAGGATATTAATAGAATTTGTCAGCTCTTACTCAAATGGTGGGGCAAGGGAAGGGGTTTTGAAATCTGAGCTAGTTGAAAAAAGAAAAGAAAAAGTTAAAGTCAGAGTTTTGCTTTTTGAATGTGCATGTCACCAAGTGCATAACAAAAGGGAAAAAATTAACAGCCATTTAGGAGTTTTAGGATGGTTCTTCATTCCCCCATCACTGTGATAGCTGCTCACCTTGTTGGTCCAGGGGATGCAGGAGTTGGGTCACCTGAGCTCACTGAACCCACTGGTAGGCAGCCCTGCCCAGTACACCTAGTGCCTTGTCAGCACAGCAGCACTTATGTGTAGGCCTTTCCAGTGTCTGTCTTATTTTTTTCCTGTGCTAACACATACAAATACTACTTTGGCATTTATTTTCTGGTAGTGCAAGGGGTCAGGGGGAAATCCTGCTGTGATGACGAGGCAGGACACACAGATGCATGAAAGAAAGATCAAAGGCGTCTATAATACAGGAAGAAGCAGAGGGTCAATCCAGAAGAGAGGGCATTTGATTACACATACAAGGGTAATATAAAAGGGACAACAGCACAGGAGAGGATGGTGGCGTCTAAAAATGAGTAAACAAACAGATGTGTAAGACTGCCGAGAATTTATTTACTCCAGCAGACACAATCCTTATCTCTTTGAAAGAGGAGAAGACCGCAGCAGCCTTGGAGTGCCTCCACAATCAGCCACATTTGGGAGCAGGAGAAAGTGTTTGTTTACGGATCTCTCCTCCATAAGTCCTGCCCTGATGGGCTGGCTCGTCCTGCTGTGATTAGTAGGATGCTGATGTGTGTAATCCTTTTGATCACACAGCCTGGGCTCTATAAGTCATGTCACTGTCACCCCAAAGAAGTTCAACTATGTGATGGATCCCTTATCAAGAATTTGTACTTTGGAATATTTAATACAGCCATTTCCTGAGATTTTTTTTTTTTAATTAATTTAGTTTTTAAAAATGAAGAGCTTTTCTGTTAAAAAATGTGCAAACAGTGGTGGTGATCTATGTAGCCCTCACATGGGAGTAGCTTATAAGTACTTTGCCATAGGTACTTTAGCTTGGAAGATCAACATCTTGATTTTGGGACGTGAACAAATGCACCAGAGTGGATTGCTCAGTACAAAAGTGTCATCAACAGCATGGAAACATTCATCTGAGTCCTAGAAAATATCTTTTTCTGCAGTTCCTTTTTTGGGAGGAAAAAAGCTGGCTAATTATGCTGTATTTTAATAAATGTACCATTTCATTCTCCTGTTGTGACAAACAAAAGCTGTCATTTGAGGAAATGCACCATATGCTGCCAATTGGTGGAAGGGCTGGCTGTGTCTGGAGCACAGAGAGAAGTGAGTGCTCTTAAACAATTGCTCCTTCTCTGAAAAAAAAAAACCAAAACCCTGGACAGTTTACAGTGGAGTAACGTGCTGCTCTGTCATCAGTGGAAGCAAGCTGTTGACATTTTGAAACCAGCTAATGCAAGCAGAGTTATGTGTGCATGCATGGACATTTCCTCTCTCCCTCCATGCATTTACTTCAATTTGGATGCTGATGAGCCTCAGCCAATCAGTGCTCAGTTGGGACTGGGTTGGTCCATGGAAAGTTTAAAAATCAACCTTATTTCACATACAAACTCCCACAAATGTCTTCTGAGAGATAAATAAACTCTTTGATACTCACTCTCCTTCCCTTCCCCACTTCCTAATTTTATTGTAGACATTATATCATTAATTTATTCTCTGGCACAGTTCCTCAGTGATTTCAGTGAGGACTTTTTGCTCAGAGAGTACAAAGAGGATTTTCACTGTCTGTGAATCCCATTATTAGAGAAAAAATGTGAACTTAACTCTCAGTTAATGAGGGTTAAACACAAAAAATCACAGATTTCTTTTTAATTTCTGTGAGATGAATGGGAGAGAACAGCCTGGGAAGACACGTGGAGCCAACATAGAGTTGGCTTATCTTCCAGCAATGACTTTGGCACATCTTCCAATGCAGTCAGCAGAGATGATTGAGCATTTAGCACTAGTGACTTTTAAGCCCTCTGTATGGTGTTGGCCGCAATGGAAACTTTCTTGAAGCTTTGCCTAGTGTGTGTCCATGATCCAATATTAGTCCTTTGGTTGGGACTGTTTTTGTGCTTCCACTCAGCCCCTTTATTGCCTCTTCTCTGTGAGATAGTGTTTACTGTGTCTTAGACTCCCCATCCCTCCCATCCCTGGAGGAAATGCTAAGTTTCTGTTCCTACTACATGGCAATTGCCACCCTTCCTGGTCTGCCTGCCCTTGGCACCCCAACACTCCTCCCCACAGCATAAAGGATGCCAGAAAAGGGGTTGCAAAGTAAGTCACTGGTAACATTTTGTGATAAAGCAGTTCTTCTGCTTTGGAAAGTTGTAGCAGAGGTTCAGGTAAGGTGACTGTAAGACTAGGAATCTTGTACAGAAGTGTGCAAGAGTTTTGATTTTCTGGGAAATGTGTGGGCTGTGCCAATGAAACATTACCTTTCTGGGGCAGAGAGAGAGAAGGAACGTCAAAATGTTTACTTTCCATCCCAAATTCCATGGTGGTGAGGCAGGATCTGCTTCATCTGCACCATTCCTGATAGATCTTCATTCAGCCTGTTCTTGAAAGCCTCTGCTGATGAAGATTAGCAGACTCCCAGCATTACCAGTGGTTACGCATCATCATGGCTAGACAGTTCCTCTTAACATCTAACCCAACCTTCCTTGCTGCAAGCCAGGCCAGTCCTTTCAGTTTTCCACATCCACAGGGAGCAGGACAAGATTATCAGCGCCTTTTATCTGCATGACATACTTGAAAGTTGTTACTATCTCTCGTTCTCTCACCCTCATTCCTCCTCCCTTTTCACTAAATCAGCCTACTTCTTCTCCAGGGGTCACACTTCCCAAAATTACTTCTTGTGAGGAAGGGGCAGGGAGCAGCTTTTCACTTGAGGTAGCACCTGAAACAAGATATAGGGCTGAGAGTAGTAAAGACCCTGACAGGTGATGTTTCTCCTAGTGTATCTCCAAGCACAATTTACATGCACTACTCTTAATGTCTTCTCTCTGCAGGTCTAGCCCCCAAGACTCTTTTTTTCACTTCTGCATTGTATCCTTCTTTTTCAACACAGTGCCTGTATTGAATCTCAGTCATTCTTTTCAGACTAGCTCTCTAATTTATTAAGATTTTATTCTAATTGTAATCCCTGAAAACGCTCACAGCACTCCCTACAGATTTGTAATTGTAATCTTTATTCTAATTTGCAAGTCATTAATGGAAATGCCAAACAGAGCAGGACCCCAGGCTCAGACCTTTACAGGCTGACGCTGGATTTACAAACTATTCCTTGAACTATTGGAAACATTTGTATACCCACCTAGAGTAAATTATACCAAAATTGCATTCACCAGATTTGCATATATCACATGCATCCATCAAAAGCTTTCCTCGTTCCAGTGTGCAACTCCCAACTTTTCTTTCCTCCCCAGTCACTACACTCCTGGCCTTGTCAAAGAAGAAAATTAAATTGATTAGACTTAATTTGTTCTTGACAAGTCTGTGTTTTCTGGTTTTCTCATGACTTTATCATGTGGGAGTGGATGCAGCTGCAGCACAGGGTGGGAAGCAGGGAGTTGGGAGTGCCACTGCTTCTCCTGGGTCATACATACTCCCTCCTGCTCTGCAATAAATTGACACCTGTTATATGTATTTACAAGTAGGATGAATGATAATTTGTCTGAGTCGATATCAAAGCCAGGCTGTTTCCTCATCTGTCTCCTTCCCCCCCACCTTTGTTTGAAGTTAGATAATATGTTTGCCCTTCACCTATCCTTTGAGAATTACTCCTGGCTTGGAGGCTGCCATGGCTTGTTCTCTACTCTGTCCTTACTCCTAGCCTACGCTTAATTAAGCCCTGCCAACCTGAATACATCCAATTTGCATTAATATTCTCTAATCTCTTCTTCCTGTGTTCTAGTCTATCTGTGCATTAAATATCCAATTTAATGTTCATCACAGTGAACATTGTTGTTGAAGGCCCTTCAAGCACATGGATTTGATCTTTCCCAATGGAGCAAGTGCCAGCCAGCCAGTGAGCATGTTGGTGGCTGTTTCCACAGCAGAGGACAGGGACAGAGTGCACCTGGGTGGCTGCATGCACAATAGCACAACAGCCTACTTTTATGACCCCATCTGACTTTATTGTCCCAAGAATGAATAAATTATCAAGGCAAAACCTTACCCAATGTCTTTGTTTTTGAAAAGCTGTCTTGCATGCGCCCATGCAAAACTGAGAAAACAGGAATGACTACGATGGCTGAAGATTTAGATGTTCTCCTGGGGTGTAGCTCAGGGTTACATTTAGACAGAGTGAGTAGTACCATCTAGCATTAAAACTTCTACAAGAACCAGTTTTCCATTACTATAGTCTGTCAGGCTTTTATCACTTGATCTGAGCCTTTCAGGTTGTGTGTGTCTCTCTCAGGCAAAATTTATTTTAATATCGTCAGCTAAACCAATTCAACCATTTCCAAGAAAAACTAAGGGAGAAGCAGGAGAGGAAAAGGAATGCTGCTTTGCCCACATTAAAAAGGGCAAATAAAAGAAATCCTTCAGCTGTTTGATTGAGACGTGCACTGCCATCATGTTTGAGAACAGGGTCTATGGTGACAAGACTCAGAGAAATCCACGCGTGTTCTCAGCAGACTCATCTCTCTTTCTAGCTGCTCTGTTTTCCAGAGATTTTTCTCTTCTCTCAATCAATATCCCCCAGCTTCTGGTTGAGCAGCCCCCTTGTGACACAGCCCTGTGTGGAGGGTTGTGTTCATCAGGCTTCTCCATCCCTTGTGTGAGCAGAGAATGCCTGTGCAGCCTGGCACGGTGGAGCTGGATTGTCCCTGTAATGACAGCTCCTGCTTTCTCCAGGGCAGACAGAGTCTCAGATGTGAGAGCAGAGAGCAGGCACAGAGGTGCCTCTGCTGTAAGTATAGATGGGACAGAAGCTGGTAATTGGGAGGAGAAGGAAGAAACTGGGGGGGATGGATGTGAACTGAGGACTGGTCAGGAAAAGCTGTAAAGTGTGTAGAAAGGCAGGGTGGTGGGCAGTGCAGGAATAACAGATGGACTGGTGGGACCAGGAGATGTGAAGACAGGAAAGGGATGCTTGGGAGGGGGCAAGGTCAGGTGGGTGCAGGAAATGGGAAATGAAGGCAGCAAGGTGCACAGTGCTGAGGAGTTACCAGAGGTGAGAGGGACTGCTGTTCATATGGATGGAGACGTGGAGGAGAGCATGGTGGATAAATTTCTGCAGACAACTTTTTGGTGGAACCCATGCTTTTATTGTGTGGATAGCTGACTTGCCACCCTCAGGATGATGTCCAGTAGTATTAGGTTCTTGGCAACAGTTGCTTTGAATGTACCTAGTTCACTTACGTGGCTATGTGCTTTAAAAATCATGTTATAGGCTCTTCAGACTGGGTGCCTAGAATGGAGAGGGTTGTTTTCACTTTAGTCTGCCTGCATAAATATCTCTGTCTGGCACATCTCTGATATGAAATGGGAATAATGTCACCCAGACGTGAGTGAAGATAAGCTAACTTAATGTGTAACCCATCTAGATAATGCACTTTGTAATTCAGATGTCTGTTAGTAGCTCTGTCTTCAGACCAGTGTTTGGATAGCTGCTGTAGATAAAGGTCAGGAAGACTTCCCATCACCTACCCTGCACATCAACCCAGGCAGGAGAATTCAGTCCTGTAGAATTTAGTAGCCTGGAGTCATGTAATTACAGACTGCAGCAACTCGTGTGTCCATGCAAGGTGTCTTAATTTTGGCAGTTCTTGATGTTTGTATGCTTCATTTTGCAATATGAATCATGTTCTTGCAGTGTTTTCTTTTGTGCAGAATGAGTTACAAAAATGTTACAAATATTTCTATCAGGAGTGGGAATGGTGAATCATGTGCAAGGACTCAGGGGTTATATTCAAACAGCAAAAGGGCTGCCACTTTCCACTTCATTTCAATTAGCAAGTAATTTCAAGGGCAGGAGAGAAGTAAAAGAGGGCAGCCAGGGCTCAAATCTCAGCCACTTCTGGTCCCACACCCAATATGTGGGTGCTGTGCCAGGTCGCTCTCTGGAACCAAAGCTAAAGGAAGGAGCACATCATTGGGCTGCTTGAAACACCAGAACATGCTGCTAAAAGCTGCTTCTGCTGCTGCTGCAAGTGTTGGTGGTACTGGTCATCCTACATGGTGGTGGTGTCTCTCCACAAAAGGCTTGGGAACCCCTGCCACGGAAATAAACCTGCAGATAAAGGCAGCCCATCAATAGAAACCAGGGCCTTTCCCCCACTGATAATGGGTTTCAGAAGCAGCACAGAAGAAACTAGCACCAGATTTCTTCAGGGTTTGCCAGGAGCACTTTGGGATTTTCTCAGGGCCAGCAATGAGGTCCCTGCTCTGGAGCAGAGCACATGGAGCTGAGGTGCTCTGATGATGTTTCTGTCTGGTGGTCCCATTGTGTCCCACTCACCGGAGCTGCAGGTCCCCATTGTGTCTGCATAAAGGGGGGCTGATGCTGGTTTCCGCTGTTCAGCCTGTGCTTGTTCTTTGCATCTGAGAGTGCTGCTGAGAAGTTTCCAGAGAAAAGCTTGGCCCCTGTTTCCAGTGCAATGCAGAGTTGTACCGGCTGATGGGGACAAGTCGGAAACACTGGCAAGATAGCAGGCATCCTCAGGAAGCAAACCCTATCAGAAAGCACTGATGTCATTGGCAAACAAAACAAATGAGCACTGGAAAAACAAACTGTTTTCCAGCGTTGTTGATCTTCACTCAAATTAGAAGCTCTGCACAGACTTTACTCTTTGGCCCAGTCTGACAGATTATTCACAGGACAGCACCGCAGCAACATTTTTGTTGCTTCTGCCAATCCGATTCCTTTGATTTCATGGTTTGGATTTATTTATCTAAGGGAGGATGGGAAAAGCGTCCCAGCACCACAGCCAGGTTTGGAAAGCTGGCCAACATCCTTGTGGACATTGGGTACTGATATGGTTGATGACTTGCAGGCTTTCCTTGGATGCTGTCTTCGTCTCTCCTGCCCCTGGACAGGTCCAATGTGGGGGGACAGTACCTCCCTGTGACTTCGGCACCACCCTAGCTAACAGCAACTTGCCACCACTGCTGCCAGCTCCTGACTGCCTTTGCCATGTGCACAAAGCCTGTTACCATGCAGCAGGTCTAGAGAGAGAGCTTGTTGGGAGGTTTTAGTGCTGAGGTTACCACATAGGCAGGCAGAGGGGTGCAGGCTTCACCAGTTTATTCATTCCCATTGCAGAGCTGAGCACAGCAATAGCATCCCACTATCCCACTCTCAAACAGGCCTTTCCATCACATGAAGCACTGCAGGACTTTCCCTTCCACACGTGGAAAGTTTGCAGAGCAGGAGGAGATGGTCACACCAGTTCTTCATGGTGCATTGCCACTCTGTTGCTCCTCAATGCTGGTGCCAGAAGAAGGATCAGAGTAAACCCTACAGGCTGGAGGTTTCTTGCTCACTTGTCTTTGCCTCTTTGATGGCTCCATGGCTGCAGTGGGAGGCAGAGAGAGGGTTAAGCAGTTCTCCAAGCCAGCTTGACAATAATAGCAGGAAAGGCACATTTCTTCCTTGCACCTGCAAGCACTCCAGTGGGTTTTCTGCTGTTTATGGTAGTCACAGAGAATCTTTCTCTTGTTAGAAGCTGAATAGCTCTAACAAGCAGCCAGCTGTTCCCCTTTTTCTCTTGTACCTGGTTCCTTTGCAGACGGATGGATGGATGGATGGATGGATGGATGGATGGATGGATGGATGGAAAATCAGCCTTTTAGGTCAGCATTTGGAAATAGCTCACAAAGCCTTCCCTTCCTTATAGGAGGGAAGGGTCCTACTCCTCCCTGCTTTCTGCCTAATAGTACTGGCTTGCTTACTCAGAGCACTTACTGAGAATTTGGAGTTGTGTTCTAGCAAGGGACACTCCTAAAATATCTTTGTCACAGAGCTTCATTTCTGTTTTTAAAGGGTGTGTGATGTTTCATGTGTGAAAAGGGAAGAGATTAATTAAGCTCTAGAGACAAACCGGTTTAAGTGCTCAGCAGGCTCTCAGGCTTTTGAAAAACCACTTGTGTAGTCTTCCAGTTTACCAATTAAATTGTGGGTCTGCATTAAAATTGTGCCTGTTTTTCCCCACTGTGGGCTGTCCTGGGGCAAACTGTGGGCAGTGCAGAACAGAGAAGGCCAGAAGGTCCCTGCATGCCCAGGAGCTGCACACCAGTCTGGCCCAGAACAGCCAGCCCGACTGGCTCTGCAGTCTGCCAAAGCATCCAGGAGACAGGGTGGGAGCAGAAAATGGATGAGGCACTGGATAGACACAAAATGCCATAATATATGGAGTGCTACACCTCAGAAACCGGTTTGTATTCTAAACCAACTCTTCTACTCCTGTGTATACATAGCTTGAGAGATTTAATACTAATAAATGTGCAGCAGCCGTCTCAGGAGTTGCTCCATCTAAAGTAAATTATTGTAAACAGCAGTAAACAAAGTTCTCCCTCTCTTCTTATCCAAGAAGAATACTAGAGATGGGTGTAGAAAATGCACTTGCTTTTCATGATCTTTGCAGACAATCTCCCTTTCAGCACTGGGCTCCTGCTCCTCAGGTAGACCTGCTACTGCTAAGGACATACTATTCACCAGGCATGTGAAATGAACTCTTCATGCAGAGAGAATTGTGTTATGTGTGTTAGGTTTTACATAATGAATCATTTTTTTGTATGTGTTTCACTTCTTCGTCCACCTTTTTTGTTCTTTCTTCTAGTAGCAGTTCAAGCAAAGAGAAGTGTGTCATAACAGGTGTGATGTGCAACAACAACAGAGCAGATTATTACTTTCCATAAATTTTAATACTCTGAAAGAATGGGTATTCTGTAATTGCCATAATAAGCTGTTAGAGTGGTATAGACAGTAGAGATTGTTTCCAGCCAACTAACTCAGTTCGCTGAATCTTTGCTCTAATCAGTGCAGAATTAAGAGCTGTCACTGCGAAGAAAAATCTTGGCTGTCCCATGTCTTGGAAATCATTGACACACAACAGACATGGGCACCTCAGGTTATTTCCAGGCATTTTAACAATGGAAAAACACAAATGTAAAAAACACAACATACTTGAGGTGTGATGTGTTGTATTATTCTAGTTGAGGATTACTAATTTTCAGCAGGCTGACACAAGCCAAAAAAAAAAAGCAATCTGTGAAAAAGACTGTTTAGCTGGAGTACTGCATGACAGTACCTGGGTTTCTCATGTGGTTGTATAATTCATTTGTGTTCTCATGCATATTTTGTCCTTGTTCATGTGAACATTTTTTCTTCACTGGATTATGCAGAGCTGTGGGGAGAGGCACATGGCTCTGCAATCCACCCCCTCCTCCTGCAGTCACTTAAAACACTCAAACAGAGCACACCTTTCCATGATTGGAAAAAATGTGTATTTTATGGAAATGCCTGATTCAGATTGTGGACTTACCTCCAGTGCAAAGATTTTCTTTCTTTTTTTTTTTTTTTTTTGAGATCACTTACTGAAGTCTGAAAGCTGCAACCACCAGTGAATTCTACAGTAGAACAGACTGAGTCAGCAGCACCACGGCATCTGCTGCTTGGTTGAGTGCATGGAGGTGTATTGTCTGGGGAAGGTCAGAACAGGATTCACCAGCATCTGCATGCACTTTGCTTCATCTAGTTCATTATAAAGGTGGAAGACTGAGGCCAAAGGATGAAACTTTCAGCTTCAGTAGCCTCCCATCTGATCTTCCTTTATTTCATTAGCTTTCTCTTTGGTTTTGGTTTTGTTTTCCAGTGATGGGTCCTGCCGGAAGGAGCTTTCTGATGGCACGGCAGTGAGCAAAAGCAGCACAATATGTACAGTGTTGAGGACCTCCTGATTTCTCATGGATACAAATTGTCAAAAAATCCTCCTGTTTCATATGAGAAGAAATACGATGGATACCGGCATGAAACCACGGGGAACAGATCTGCTCAGAGAACGCTGAATGGGTTCGAGGCAGAATCAAGAGCTGGGGCTTGCAGCAAGAAACCTCTGGTGAAAACCAACTCGAGCAGCACTGAAAGCAGTCATGGGAGCCAAGGGAGGCAAGCAGGTCCTGGTTACCACCATGACCTTCAGGGTTTGTCCACTTTTCATACTTCAGAAGGGGGGTAAGTTTCAGCATCATGCCATGGCTTTGCTTTCTCTTCTTTTTTGGTCCTGATGGATAACTAACTAACCCTTGATACCACCTCCCTGTAATCCTTTCCTGCTCCCATACTAGTGACCATTGCTATGCAAAGAAGTGGAACATCCATTCACCTTGAGAGAGCCCCTTGAGAATATTTCCATCAGGTGCTGGGAAGCCCAGTCCAAGTAAAGAAACAAAAGGGGGCAAAAGCTCTTACTTTTGCTTGAGTTTTTAAAACCAGAACCCAGTTTCTGCCTCAAACACACCCTGGGTTTTGCTGTAGATTCAACCATGCGCAGCTCACAGTGCGTGTTCTGACATACACTGAGCACTCTCTTTTTTTTAAAGCTGGTCTCACGGAGTAAATATGAGAAGGTGCTTGTATGTTTCTTCTTAAAACAGCTCAACACCAGTGGAAACTCTTGTTGTCACTCCATAAGACTGCTGGCAGGGTGCGGAGTACGTGCGCACTGGGCCAGGCTGGGCAGGAAGAGCTGTGTGTACACAGCGCTCCTCGGCCATTGTTCTGCGGCTATTTGAGTGCTGCAGCCGAACAAAGGAAAGGGCTAGAGCAGGACTGCAAGCCAGCCCAAGCATGACCATAGTTTGGGAGGAAAACCCCCTTCCTCCTTGCTGAAGCTGAAAGCAGGGCAAAACACTGCCACCTTGGTGTCCTCTTACGAAGACCTTCAGTAACATAGGGCAAAGGCACGTGACCGTTGGCTTAGAATCATAGAATAGTTCAGGTTGGAAGGGACCTTAAAGACAGAATCATAGAATGGTTTGGATTGGAAGGGACCTTAAAGATCATCGAGTTCCAACCCCCCTGCCATAGGCAGGGACACCTCCCACTAGATCAGGCTGCTCAGTGCTTTGTCAGCCTGGCCTTAAACACCTCCAGAGAGGGGAGGTCCACAACCTCTCTGGGCAACCTGTTCCAGTGTTTCACTACCCTCACTGCAAAGAATTTCTTTCTTATATTTAGCCTGAAACTTCCCCTTTTCCAATTTATATCCATTATTTCTAGTCCTTCTGGGTTTGTCTGCTCTTTCCCTTCATATATCTTTCCCTTGCAAGCCTGTAGCCTGGAGCAGGTATGGCTCTTGGCTGACTGCAAGGATAAAAGGGCACAAAGAGATGTCACCCCTGAAGAACAGTCTTAAAGCAGCAAGTCCCAGCCATGTTGAAGGTTTTCAGGTGGAACCATTGTTTCTGAAGTATGAAAGGTACTGATTTAAAGGTAATAAGGAGGATCCTTCATGGTGTGTTTTGGATGAAATAACCTAGACAGCAATAAACCGAGGCAATATACTGAAAAAGGCTTCAAAGCAGGGGAAGAGAGTGCACAGGGGTGTCAAGAAGGGTGGTGCTTGGATTTCGAGATGAGCTTACAATGGAACTGCTTGAGAGAGTCCAGTGCAGAGCCACAAAGGTGATGAAGGGATTGGAGCATCTCCCTTAAGAGAAATGGCTGAGGGAGCTGGGTCTCTTTAGCTTGAGAAGAGGAGACTGAGGGGGGACCGCATTAATATCTATAAATATGTAAAGGGTGAGTGTCAGGAGGATGGAGCCAGGCTCTTCTCAGTAACCTCCAGTGATAGGACTTTGGGTAATGGGTACAAACCGGAACACAGGAGGTTCCATAGAAATGTAAGAAAAAACTTTTTCACTATGGGAGTGACAGAACACTGGAGCAGGATGCTCGGAGAGATTGTGGAGTCTCCTTCTCTGGAGACATTCAAAACCCATTGGTGCATTCCTGTGTGAGCTGGTCTAGCTGTTCCTGCTCCAGCAGGGGGATTGGACTAGGTGATCTCTTGAGGTCCCTTCCAATCCCTGATATTCTGTGATTCTGTGCAAGGCTGGAAGTGACCTCAGAAGAGCCTGCGTGCATGCCTGGAGGGGTGGGAAAGCTGCTGCTTTCCTGTCTCACCAGGGACTTCTTCTGTGGGGACTCATGCTTCCACCCCACATCTCAGATATGGCAGAGGTATCCGAACAGTTGGTGTTGGCTAAATACAAAATAACCGTCTCTCATTTTTTTAATGTCTCTGTCTGACATCTCAAAATGCAAAGGATGAAACCTGTCAATCTGTAGCATAGCTAAATATTATATCCTAGTTTTTAGAAGTGGTTTTTTGCCCATAAAATAGGGAGCACGGCCCCGGAAATGGCTTTGTTACACTTTCACAAAAATAGTAATTTTTTTCTTACTATTATTGTTTCAGCAAACCCCGATTCCTAGTGAGGCTCTTACAAGGCACTGGCAGCTCTGAACAGGGGAAAACCTTTCTATCAGCCTCCCCTGGGTAGGCAGAGGGTGCAGAGAGTGACACTGCCCCTGTCCTGCTGCTGCAGGAAGGAGGAGTGAGCCTCAGGGACACATCCAGGAGAGCTCTCAACAGCTTCAGTGCTGGAGTGTGTGTGTCTCAGTTACCTTCACAGAGCTTGACCAAAGCAATTCAGAGCATGACTCAAGCTCCTTAGCCAGGGAATTATCTACCACAATGCTCAGACCACTGAAGTAGAAGAGCTGGTCACCCACCAAACAGCACAGAAGTTATCTCTGTCTTCACAAGCAGGTTTGCAGGGCTGGCTGAGGGTGCTTCATGATGGTGGGGATGATGCTGTTGTCTCTGCTTATTGGGCTTGTTCTGATTAAACCTTGCAGAGGAGGAGACGGAGGAGAGAGGCTTCGTAGCAACTGCAGGTGGGACCATCACACTGCCTGCCCCTCTCCCCACAGAGCAGGGACCTGGTGTTGTGCTCCATCCCATTGTTCAGGCAAACTGTGGGAACACATAGCAGGAGGGCTGTTCTGGCTGTCCTTTCTTAACTGAGCATTAGGAGGCCACACAGGAAAGGTTTAGAAGACGAGATGAGGCAAAAAAACATGGGGAAGCTGCCCCTATGGGTAGAGAGAGTCCACAGAGGGAGAACTCTAACTCTCTCCTGCTTCTGTTCAGAGTAGAGTGAAGAGACACTTTGCTCATCTGTTTGTGTGGGAGGAACTATGTTGGTAGCTAGCAAATTTAGAGATAAATACATGCCATCATTAATGAGATTACCTACTGGAAAAATTAGAAAAGTGTACTGGTGTTTCCCACTGTTGAGGCTTGGAAGAGTGTATGTGAGGATAGGATCCCAAAATAGATCAGAAGCTGACAGTGTGCATAACAGCCTTCTGATTTTTTTTTTCTCCCTTGCTGCCAAATCCTGGAAATCTCTTAATGATGCCTCCTCACTGGGCACAAAGTCTGCTCTGTTGTCTGTGGCCCAACCAGCCTGAGCTGCTGGGTGCTCAGTGCCTATTGTTTGTTTGCTGGCATCAACAGACACAGGAGGTCCCATGGTATTCCTGGCTAGCCCTGCAGTGACTTCATTCTATAGGGCTTTAACTTCACAGTTTGTGCCTTGCTCCTTCACTTTTGTCCCTGTTCTGTAGATTATACAAGGTCCTGTTGGTCTAGTGTTGGCATGGGGCAACCAGACAGCTTCAATTCATTGCTCTGAGAGCAGCATTTCAGTATTATTATCTGCCTTTCTTCTTCCCCCCAGTGTTTTTATGTTCAGGTTAATAAGAATTTGGAGGGTTTTTTAATGGTGAATAAGTTGTGCGACATCATCCCTGGAAATGTAAAGACCATATTTTTCAGACGTTTTCCTAATAGACATGCTGCCACTGAAGCAGGAATCATTTCGAGGAAGTCTGATGGCTTGCGATGAGCACAGTGTCAAACCAAATAACCATAACAGTCCCTGCTGATCATGGAATCTCTGACTCTGTACTTCCTGCTATTTCGGTAGACCCTTATATGATGACAGTTAAAACCAAACAGAGAGGGCAATCTGTCCTTTCCCTCTTCAATGTTACTAGACACTGTTTCTCACCTCCTTTTGTAAATGCAAATACAAATGGTGCCATAGCAGCATGGGGATGGGAGGAAGAGGTAGATTTGATGATCTCAGAAGGTGGCAGTATTTGTTTGGCTACATGCTTCCACGTGCAGAGAGATATATAAATGTTTGTTGTTACAGCGATCAACTTTACAGTGTAGGAGATATTCTGATATATCATAGTGATTAATGAAAATTAAGTCTGTTACTGGGATTCAGTGATCAAAATGTACTTTGTGCTTCAAAGGCAGAACTTTTTATTCAGATATTAAGTCTTAATCCACTTGAATTAATATGAAGAAGATGCTCCTTATCCAACTCTGGGTTTTGAACTTTTATAGTCAGAGGATGAAGCAGGAAAGGAACATGAACACAAGGAAAATGCACGCAAGAAAATGGAAGTGGATCTGGATTGCTTAGTTTTCATTCCAAATTTTGAATTGTATTATGTTTTCACAAGCTGCTATTTGAATAGATCATTGTTTTTAGTCAAAAAGAGACAGATGACACTGTTTATATACCTTGGGGTAGAGGGAAGAGAAAGAAATTCTTGGGTTCTATCTACATACTTGTCCTATTTCTGTCAATTTTGATTTTTCTTTCCAGTCTTATGCTGGTGGCAGCTACGTAGTGTAAAGGCACTTATATTGTTGGACACCTTAGGTACAAGAATAGCAGAACATGGTTCAAGTAGAAGATTAATTATTTATACAGAAAGGTCCCAATTTTATTCACCAGTAATATATTAAATAGTTTGCAGACTGTTCAGAACACACAGGGAATCTATTCTGGGTTTTGAATTTCTAATCTGCAACAAAATGTCTAATGTCTTTCATATTTCACTACTAGATTGTTGGAGTTAATCTCTTATTTAACAGTGTAATACTTCTTTCAAGGTATTTTAGATTTCAAATATTGGTTCTGTCTCATTCAGAACTGCACTGATACATCACCAATGTTGTGGCATCTATCATTTCATCCAAAGCACTTTGAAGAAATTTGTTCCCTTTGAAAGATGAACAAAAACCAACAGTGGAAGTGACATGTTTAATTTTGGCTCTTGCATGAGGATGCAAATCAGGCTTCTCACAGAATATATCTTATGAAATATCCCCCTACCTGTTCTTCTCAGCTCTGCTTTTTAGCTTTCAATTCCTATTAAACATAGGTACCACATTAGTCCCCTTGACATCTATAGATTTTGTTGTAGCAGAGTGCAGAAAGAAGTTCAACACCATCATTTCTTGTTTTCTGGTGTCCATCAAGGAGAGCTGAGGATGTTTGTGCAGCACATGTCTGTCTGCATTTGTTTCTTTTTCTAACAGCTTTGCATAGCTAACAACATGCCAGTAGAGCATCTGTGCCTTCCTTTACTCATATTAATGACTGACTTTTAAATCCTCTCATTAAAACCATAAAGTCATCTGGTTGCAAATAGATTACACAAACCGAATTGGCATAACTCAACATTTGACCTCCTAATGGCCTTACCCATAAGAGAAGGAAAAGGCATCTGTGCAAACTGCCTGGTGACGTTGTTTTTCTTTTTCAGGGTTTATGACAGGCCTCAATTAGCATGGCCTTCCCAGCCCAGGACTGATAAAGATCTCGCCTACTGGAGGAGACGTGGACAAGACTTCAGTGTGCTACTGGGCTATTCCCAGAAAGGCAGTGTGGAAATGAAAGGCCTGGCTGCAGCCCCAGGAACACCCCGGGTCCCCAAGGAGAGTCAGCTGAAGGTGGGGCCAGGTACAGGGTACTTCAGAAAAAGTGGCTTGCAGGAGAGCTGTGAAGTACCCAGTGACTGCAAATGGCAGAGTCTGGGAATAGAGAGCTGGAACCAGCCAAAAAAGGTAGGGAGGCAAATGTCTGAGGGTGACAGGGAGAAGCTGCTTCAAGAGCTATACTCTCTGACCCTGGGAGATAATGTACTGAGCACCCACAGCAAGGGGAAATCACAGTCCTTGCCAAGAGTTCTTTCACCAGAGAGTATGAGGTGTGTGGAAATGCCCTCCCTGAACAATAGCAACAGCTCGATCAGCGTGACTAAAAGCCCCTCGTATCTCTCAAACAGACTGAGTGTGGAACCAGCCAAGCACCATGAAACAGGAGGCCATTTCGTTCCCTTAGTGAAGCCCAAGTATGGGAGACCCATCAAGCCTCCAACCTACAAATTGCAGCGGCAGACAAAGACACTTGCAGAAACTGTGTGTTTCCAAGACCGCTGTCAGAAAGATGAACCCGTCCCCTACTTAGCCAAAGTTAATGAGCCAAGGCAAGATGTTTGCATTCAAGACTCTGCTTTGGAGCCCCCAGTGTATGTACCTCCTCCATCTTACAAATCCCCAACTCACCAAAATGTGACCCCGCATCCCCACAATGAAGTGCCTAACAGTGACGTGTATGCCAGCAGCAATCAGCAGGGTCCTGTGGAGCCAGTTGTCTACTGCCAACGACCAGCTGCCAATACTTTTGAAGCAGGAGATGAGCCTTGCAAAGACAATCACCTTCCTCACGGGAAGCAAAGCCATGTGAGGCACTCTGCTGACTACCTGCGCTCTGTTCAGTATATTCCCTTTGATGATCCTCGAATCCGACACATTAAAATTGCACCACTGGAAGGTCTGCAGGATAATGTTAAATACACTGAAAATGCACTTAGTTACAGTTCTGGTGCTTTGCGAGAGAGAGATCTTGAAGTACAGTACAACAGTGCCTTCTTGGATGCATCAAACTTGTCCAGTTCTGCAAAGGGAGAAAGAACTTCTGACAGCTCCACTCATAGCAACAGATGGTTGGCACCATCCATCCGAGATCAGGAAAATTGTGCCTTGCCAGACCAAAGAGATAGTTGTAGCACAACTAATCACAGCCCCTGCAATGAAGCCAGCGTGGAGTATGCAAAAGGCAAGCTTTCTGTAAGAAATTCACATATGGACAGCACCTGTGAGACTGTTACAAAAGTGAAAAAGTTTGAACCTGGAACTGGGATGCAGAGCAAAAAGAGTTCAAAGAAAAAAATGAATGAAACTATATTTTGTTTGGTCTCTATCCCAGTTAAATCAGAATCCAATCTGCCAGATACAGATAGGAACAACAACATAACTCAGAGCCCCGATAAGAACGGGTTTGATAACAATGGGGCTTTGAAAGAACAAAGTCTCTTAAGTATGTCTTCAACAGACTTGGAGTTACAGGCGCTTACAGGAAGCATGACCAATAAAAATGAGTTACAAAAACAAGAGTTGTGGAGACCAGAAGAGTTCAAACAAATGAATGACCTCAGATTTATTCACCCTGCAAAACACAGAGAACTCAAATACTCTGGCTCCTGGCCAGGTGATCAGTATAAAGACCAGCAGACACAGACCAGTTTCCCTGAAGAACCTAACAGCCCACAGTTTTTCCATAGTGCAAAGCCTGGACAGCCCAGCAGTAATAAATCACCATCTCCAAAGCTCCCAGCATCCATGATAGGGTCAAAACAGGTGGGGTCACCTTCTGATGAGAGAAGCTGCAGGCAGACCACTTATGGCATGAAGGGTCAGATGCAACTCAGCCAGTCTAGCAACAGTGCATTTTCCAGGACCACCACCTCAGTCCTTCAGGCCTCTTCCCCAAAAGCCCACCAAAGCCAGCCTATGTCTGCCCAGGAGAGGGAAACTGGCTTTTTTTCCAGGGGAGACATAGTTAAGGGAGAAGCAGGTGCTCCTTGCAACAGTAAAGAATTGTTTGGGCAATTCCTGTTGAAGCCTGTAAGTCGCCGTCCGTGGGACGCAATAAGTGAGTTAGAAAGTTTTAACAAGGAGCTGCAAGAGCAGGAGGTGAGCACAAGCAGTGAAGAAGATTTGGAATGTGTTACAGCTTCTCCACAGGCAGGTGCCCTTGCACAGAGGAGGGCAACCAGAAATGAGAAGGTGAACCAGGAGCCAAAACACTGTAGGAAATCAGAAGTGGTTGTGCCAGAGGTGCCTATATTTAAGCCAGGAAGAGTTAAAAGTAAGTCTGAAAGTTGGAGTGTAGAGATGGAGCATGGTGGTGAGCTGGGCTTCATTGGCTCACGGGGGTCCTTGCAGCCAGGAGGGAGCAGTGAAGGAGTCGGGCCAGCAGATGGAAGCCTGATAATAGAAATGAGATCTGGGGAAGCCAAGAGCGAAACAAGCAAGCAGCAAGTTTGTGGGGACACTCTCAAGAGAGTTTTGTCCAGTAGCTCAAGCAGTTCATGTCACAGTAATCCTTTCAATAACCCCATCTTGCAGGAGATGAGCGAAGACCAAAATTACTTGGCCTTTGTTAAATTGAGCAAAGGTGCAACTACTGCAAATGATGCAGTGTTGGAGAGAGGCTCAGTAGGACGCTTGTCACTAACAAAGAGGAACCAAGGGCACTCAGAGCCAGATTTGAGGTCAGTGGGACTTGAAGTAGCTCCAGAACTTGGTGCTAATAGTTCTGATCACTCTGCAAATGCAGTGGAAATCCCTGTGAATGAGTCATTGCAGGCAAGAGCTGCAAGAATTTTAGGTATAGATATAGCAGTGGAGTCTCTCCTTCCAGATGACCCTGTTGGGTCTCAGCAAGGCACTAGCCCTGAAAACGGTGCCCAGGACTTGGAGTCATCAGTGGGGAGCACAGTAAGTGACAAAGAAGGAAAAAAAGAGGATTCTTATGAAGGCAGACGAAAGTGTGGCTGGACTGAGAGCGCTCTCTTTGTTGGAGCAGGAGGCTCATCTTTATTCCCTGATGAAGGCCAGACCACCCAGCAGGAAGACAGCACTAAAACTCCAGTAACTGAGCAAGTTCTCGAACAGCCTGCAAATCCCAGCCAAGGTGAGGACCAAAACTTGATTTGCAAGTCATCTGTGTACCAGCATTCCGAAAAGAGAGTGAGGAGCACCTCAAAAGTGATAGAGACACTCCAAGGCAAGCTCACCTCTCCACCTAGCCGGACTGCCATGGATCGCTTAGTGCGAATGAAAGAAGTTGACTCCGTGTCCCGGATGAGGCGTCTGAGCATTAAAAGTGCAGACTCGGGAGAGGAGGTGGATGAGGAGAAGCTGTCAAGGTTACAGGAGGAGAGAGGAAGCAAACTGGCAAGCTCAGGGGCTGTTTCCAAGCGTGTTATCTCTCTCAGTGAAAATGGATATTTGGGTGGAATGGACAAAAAGAAGATTGACAGAGATTTTTCTTTAGGTAAGACCCTTTGGTAGGAGAATTGAATGGGTACTGTTTCATAGAATCATAGAGTAGTTTGGGTTGGAAGGGACCTGAAAGATCATCGAGTTCCAACCCACCTGCCATGGACATGATGCGTTTCCTTATGCCCACATAACACTGCTCAAATAGTACCAGGCTCTAGGCAGTACTGCACCTATCTGGTTATCACCCTGCTTTGCTCTCCCTGTGGAAGAGATTACATGATAATGTGTTCCTTGGTCTCTGTTTAGGAAAAGTTACTGTAAAACTCACAGAGTTTACAAAAATTCACGGAGACTGGAGTGCTCCCTGAGGTCTCATCTCTGTCTAATTGTTTCAGGGAACAGCCAACTTCAAACAGCAGAGTTCAGAGATAGTCACTCTAGTGCTGCGTTTGGGAACACGTGGTGATTTAATCATAGCCTCTCCTTGAATACCCATTTTTTCCCTCTCTAATACTTAAGTAGACACATACTATATCAGAGTTCAGAAGAAACTAAAAATAAAAATCTGATGTTCTTCAGTAAAGCCTCTGGGAAATGGCTGTATTAAGCGGCCTGGAAAATTCTCTCTCTCTCATGAATACTTTCCAGAATAACTATTATCCCCAGGTCAAATGGAAAGTTGACTTTTTCAGTGAACACCTTTTTTTTTTTTTTTTGCTGTCCCTCATCTCTCAAGAGCTCATAAACTCATGTAGTCTGTATGCATCCCCAAAGAGTAACATGAGCTCTTCCTTCTCCAACAGTTTTCATATGGCATTGTGCTGAACAACTGAAATCAGTTGTTGCCATAGATCTGTTTAAAGAGATAAATCTCCCAGGCCACCTGCCTACTCCATTAAATTAATTGCAGTAAGTAAATATGTGGTATGAAAGTTGTTAAATTGCTATTAATCACCTCCCTCCTTTTACAGTCCTCTCAGCAACAGCTGATGCTCTGCCTTGAAATCTGCACAGGTTATTCATTAAACTTCACTGATAGAAATCTATTCACAGTTTTCCAGTACAGAGGGACTGAAATTAAAAAGAGCCTAGTTTAAAATTAATTTATGTATTTCCATCTGAAGAGAAATATTTGCATGATTTCTAGGCATCGACTGCTGAAGTCTCACAGCCTTTCCCCTCATGTCTTTTTCTGTATCCCACAGCTCTGTGTTTCTTTCTGCTCTGAGCTGTGTTTCTTGAGACCACATTTTCCAAACAGGCTAATTCAGCTCCCTTGTATCCATCAGGTCTAGTATGCTCCACATGCATTTCATATGCTTCCCTCCCTTGGGGTTTCTGCTGGAGTGAAGAAAATAACTATGGTGGTGACATGACTTCAGGGATGTATCAAAACAGATTGTGTGTGTTTTATTGGAGAGTTACTCTGCAGTAAATTAGGTCTAAATTTATCCCTCTTGCTGACAATGCCAGGCTTGTATTCTGCAGTGTGTTCCCACTGCAGCAGTTCCCTTGCAGATGTAACAACCTCCCCATGTCTGGATACATGGGGGTCCCTTCCTGTACCACAGAGTAATACTCACACGGGGCAGGGTGGCATCTCTTCTGCTGGTTTCTTCCCATTCAAAGAGACCATAATTGGTTGATGGCCAAAAGATCTTTGCCTTACCCTAATAGAAACACCTGATGTATCTTTCTCTGTTAATCTCACTCCAAATTCCAGACTAACTTACTAATGGCATTGAAAGCCAAAGTGAAACTCTCAGAAAACCATTGTGTTTGTTGCTTTTAAAAAGTAAATATTGCTAAAACCCATTCTATTTGGGACAAGGTTGGGGGATGTTAGACTTACAGTTGCAGCCAGGGCCTGTCACAGAGGCTAGAGTGCTTTGCAGAAACAGGTTTTCACATGTATAATGCAGCTTGGCAGAGGAACAGTCATGTCCCAGAGTAGGAGCTCTGCCGAAACTCAGTGTAAGAAGCTGATCTTACTATGCAAATGCTGCCATTAGAGAAGTATCTCTGAATGCTTCCAAATGCAGTGAATGGCTTTTCTCCTTTGCTGTTTTAAGACAGGTTCCATGAGGTTGCTGATCTAGCTTTGTTTCTGTAGGGAGCATTTCAAATGAGCTTAACCACATGTGAAATAAACATTTTAGTATGGGTTCTAGAACTCCAGTGTCTGTCCCTCCAGAACTGGGATACAGTCTGTCAGTCTCACCCTTTTTTTCCTTGGTTTAGGTGCTGAGGTTATGGATAAGCTTTCAAGGAATAAAATGAACCTCACAGAGGCTCCATATCTAATGACCTCATTTTGTCCCCACCTCTGAAACAGGGAGCACCTGCAGATTTATGGGAAGTTCTATTGGTGTGAATGTGTCTGACCTCAGGAAAATCAGGCTTCTGAAATGTGAATTTGTATTCTTAGGCAAAGCTCACACAGAACTGTTCAGAATTTTGGTACATTGTAGCACTTTGGATGGCAAATTATTTACAATTGAAAAAATTTTACAGCTTTAGAGGCGTTTTCCCACACCATCAGTGCATTAGGCTTAGAAAGTTGCAGTCTGTTCTTGAAGTTGGGAAATAACAGAAGAATCTGAATACTGATAAGCAGTTCTGAAAACATAGGTGTTGCTGGCACAGATTCCTTTCCTGAGTGGCCTATCAATGAGGACAGTGGACAAGAGAAGTGATAAAGGATCCTGCAGCAAGAATCCACCCACTAGCACCAAATCCAGAAGTTCCTTTCTAGCCAGTTCTCCCTTGATTGGAGTCTGAATGCTGCACATAGACACATGCACACAGGAGTAAAAACATCCCTCTGAGTCTTTTCATGCTTTAATGAAGACATTTACTCACATCAAAATTAAAGTCCTGAAGGTGAATGTTTTACTCCAAAGTGTGATATTTGTGTGTGCATCTATTTTCATGCTCAGCTGCTTAAATGGGAGTGCAGTGGGAGTACAGCCCACAAGAAGGACACTTAAGGTTAGCGCAGATATGCAGGTTGCATAAGAGCAGGAAGCAGCACATGGTAGTATGGGCTGTAATGCAAATTTGTCCAGGCCCCTGTGAGCCTACAGTTGCCTCTGCACCTAGCCCTGATTCCTCCAAGCCATGACCATACATCCCAAGGAGCTATGTGCATGAGCTTCATACTTAGCTCTGGTTCCTCTGGACTCTGACCATGTGCCTCAAGGATTTTAGGGTAGCTCAGACATGATGGCAGAGAAGCAGATCTCACAAGGCAATCCTATCCCAGAGCCACAGGGGTGAAGGAAAATGCTTGTAGCTGCTTACTTTATGTCCTTGGGCCTTCAGGAAAAGAAAAACAAAGTGTGGTCTGTTCTTGTGCACTGACAAGAGGTAGGCTGAAAATTAAGACCAATGTTAGCAAGCTGGTCCAGTGGGCTTTAGTGAGCTACAGTTTTGGAGAGTGAAGTGAGACAGTCTAATCACAGGGATGCAGCAAGGCTCTTCTTTTAATCTGAAACCAAGGACTTGCAATCAAATTAAAAGACCCTGATGACTGGATGGCATCATTTGCTTCTTCTGACAGCCTTAAACACTCTGATAATTTACTTAAAGCATTTACTTGATCGGTACAAGGGGGAGCAAATCTTACCTGAATCTGAAAACTAGAAATATCACTTACCAGTCAATGCAGTTGTTCCTACCTGGTCAAGATTTCTTGATTAATTTAATCCAAGTTGTTTCTGAATTACAGTGGTAATAAAGAATTTGGGTCAGGAATGTAATATGTATGCTTAAGTCCAGTATTTACTTCTATTTTTAATAAAATTGAGGGGAAATTTGTCTCATTTTCACAGCTAGCAACATTGAATAGTTTTCACAATGCATTATTAACAGTCTTTTCTTGTCTTTTTTTTCAGACACATATGACCCCACCAAAGTTGAAAAGGTGTGAGGAGGAGAAAAGAGAATTCTGCTCTACTAAGAATGTTTCACTGATTTTTTTTTTTCTGGGTGCTTTTTGTTTGTCTTTTGCTCTTTGATGCTTGGAAATTGCCTCCATTTGTGGTGTTTATGGTGTTCTGATAATGCCTTTACCACTGCCACTAGGAATTAGCTATTTGTATTTGAGACTGTTGTGGAGACTACAGAAAAATCTGACTTCTACATTGGAACCATCTGGCTTTGTAGCATCAAGACTTAATGTCTACTGTTGGCAAAGAGTTTTTATCTGAACTCTGTTTAAGTCTTCAGCAGGTATGATGAAATGCATGATGTGAGGCTTTTGAGCTTTCTCTGTGGTGTAAATGTAAACGTGAGAGATTAGTGAAACGATTTTTAAAAGAATGTGAATTTATAAGCTAAACTTCTAAGTATTTTCAGTCTAAACTTTGTTTAACTTAAGGGATTTTTGGCCATAAGTAGAAAGTGCTGCTGCACTGCGTGGGGGAAGGAATGTGAGAAAATGGTAGCAAAGACTGATGGTGAGATTATTTCTGACTTCCAAAGTTTGAATTTACTCAGATTAAATACTTACTTGCCACCTAGAGAGAAGAAAAGCAAAAAAAACCCCAAAGCTTCTAGAAGATAGAAGACTTTTGTAGTACAGTGTACAGAACGTGTAATTATAGTAGCTGGCAACTAGTATTTTAAACCAATGCAAAGTATACCACTGGCTGTTTTGCACTCAGTATTACCTATTTTTGTTTTGCTGGTTAGAAATTCTTTATATGAAAGAATAGTAGCTGGTTTAAAATAGCCCATTTTAACAAAGTAACTATATTTCTTGTTACAGAATACTATCTATTTTTCTACGATGTAAACAATTGCTAACAAGTGGCAAGTATAAAGAAGTATTATTATTATTATATTTTAAGAAGACTTATCCCTCTGAGTGAAGATGCCCCAAGCAGATTTCACTTGTATATCTTAATGCACACTCCATATTGCCACATACTCAGTAGTACTACCTTATTTTATTCTGAAAAGAGCCATCTATATATATATGTGTGTACTACAGGGTTAATTTCTGGTTTTCCCCACTCAACCCTTGGATCGTTCCTCTTGGAGCCACTTTCTGAAACTCAGCAGAGAACTGTGCCTGGACTGGTGTTGCTGCCATTACATTCCAGTGATGGCAATTACCAAAAAGTGGGTTTGGGTCTTTGTCCCAGTATGTCTGAGCAACTCAGACAAAATATCTGGTTTCTTTCTGTTACTTTATTCCCTTTTACATTGGATTAGACCAGTGTATGAAAATAAATGAGACAGAGTTTAATTCTTCCCTGAAGTTGACTGATGTTGCTAGGGAGGAGTTCAGGTGTCTTCTTGATGGCATTTAAATACATGCTTTAAGTATATTTTATCTGCACACACAAATGCATGAATTTCAGAGTTTATAATAAAGCCTATGCATTCTGCTCTGTGATATTGAATTAGCCTGCAGAGTATCTGTGTCTTTAAAGCCTCTATATCCACCCCTCTGTGTGTTTTTATGTAAGTATCTGCATACTAACATTTTTCTGATGGCTGGTTCATGTACTTCACTGGTCTAATCTACTGGCCTTTTCTTGGTTTTAGCATAATTTTATTTTAAAAAATCCTACAATTCATTGAAATACCTTTTGCTAAACCTGTCATTTGGAAAGAACGATGGGGAAAAACACTCATTCTGTGTTTTGGCAGCGAGAATTTCTTGTCTGTAACACATGATTCTGTTAAATATGGACTATTTAAAGCTTGTTTGAAAAGAAAATGTGGTGTATAATTTAATTAACTCTTGTGCATGCTGTGTAGCAATACTTGTTGACAAACTGTTCCCACCACACTTACCAGATCTGCCTTTCTTCATCACTGTCTAGGACATCTGGGGGCTAGCAAATAGCTGCAAAACACACATTGCCCACCCCAATTCTGCCCATAAAGAAACAGTTCATAAAGAGAACTTCTGCTCTCATCATCCCACTTACTAGTAAATCTGAGATTGAATTTTTTAATTTATCTTTGATTTCTATGGAACTGTAAATTGTCCCCTATAACCATTGCTGCTACCTTCAATTCAGGGCTCTGTGTGCCAGGAGTTCCCTGAGCATTTTATTTTTGGATGGAGGGGAGTGTTGATTCTGCAAGATGTCTGTTTGATCAGTCACATCAAGTAATTTCTTTTGCAATGCACATAAACAGACAAAATCTCAACAATGAAAAAAAAAAGGAGAAAGAAATAGAAAGTAACAGTATTGCAAGGAGAGTTTTATTGTCTAAGAAACCAAAATTAAAACCTAGAAAGTTAGTAGATTCTGTTTTACAGTAGCATGTGAGTTGACAGTGGATGAAAAGCCAGAGTTATTACTGCTTTTAAAATGGTGCATTCCTCCAATACAACTGGCTACTTCATTTCACACACACATAGCTAGGAAATTTGTGGAGTTCTGTTTTATGAATGTGGCTCAGTGTTTCTTCAGTGACCTGTGCCATCATTAAAATACCAGCTCTCAGAATGAGCTGGATGGTAACACAGCTGAGCACCTTTCCAGAAGCCTTTTGCCAGTTGCAGACAGCAGTCAGCAGCGAGCTGCTTTTACACCAGAAGTAGTTAAACACCAGTAAATGGTGACTTTTAGTGCCCGTCTCAATGGGTGTGTAAAACTCAGCTGCAACAGCTGCCACTGGTAGCAGCAAGAGCTTGGAGGAGGAGAAGGATGTGGTCATCTCATTCCAGTGCCTCCTGAAAGGCAGGAGTGTGACTGCAGAGAGACAGTGCAGAACTGTGGTGTGTCTTCATTCTCATTTCAGAGTCAGAACCTCAGAAACCACCTTATTGAAGCTGTTGTTTCTCTGGCTTGTGCTGTGGCCAGTGAAGCTGGGTTTGGATGGCAGGTTGTCAAAGTCCTCAGCTGGGCAGATACAGGTGTCGGGAACATTCCCAGAAAAACATGCAAACCACTTCCCCCCCTCCTCCCCCCAATATTTGGTTTGTACATTTAAGAAAAAGTTTAATGGGGAGACTCCCCAGGAACGGATAGCTGAATAGTACCTGCCATCTCCTTCCCTTTATCTCGTTAAGATACATAACGGACAGTCAGCCTAAGGGGCTGGGGACACTAACAGCACTCGGTGCCAGGAAGATACACAACGAACCCAACTTTTCGAGCTCTGAGAGTCACCCTTGAGCCTCAAGGCTACTTCAGGCCACTTTTACTCGCCCGTGCGGGCAGAGAACGGGGAATCCCCGGGGCGCCCGGCGGCGGGTGCGGGAGGGACGTGGGGCGGGATGCGAGATGCGGTGTTCCAAGGAGAAAGCGCTCCCTCCTGCGGCTCCCCGCAGCACCGGCGGCAAGGCTGCTGCCCCAAAGTCGCTGTTTTCTCATCCCTCCTCCGGCTGGACCATTTTGGACTAAACAGAAGCGTCGCCCGAGGAGAGCCATTCGGTAGGTGTTTGGAATCTCATAGTTCTGCAGCCAGCAAAGTTAAAGGATGGGGTACGGGAAGGAAATCCCTGTGAATGAGTCAGGAGCAATGCCCAGCGATACTCCTGAGCGAGCATCACTTGTCAGCTGCTAACTCAAGAAATCACCTCTAAGTCACATTTCACAACACAAGTTTTATAGAATGGTTTGGGTTGGAAAGGACCTTAAAGATCATCTAATTCCAATCCCCTGCCATGGGCAGGGACATCCTGCACCAGATCAGGTCACCCAGAGCTTCAACAAGCCTGGGCTTGGATGTCTCCATCATCTCTCGGAGCAACTTGTTCCCGTGTTTCACCACCCCCATGGTGAACACTCCCCCCACTTTGCCTCTAGGCAGGTTCCAAATACTGCTTTTTGCCCATCTCCTGCCTCTGCCCCACACCAACACTTTTCCAGCTCATTTTCCCCCACATCCCACACACCTGGGCTCTGCTGGAGACTCCTCCCCTCCCCACCTGTTCCAAATCAGCCCCCTCTGCCCCCTCTCCTATTTAACAGCAGCAGGGAAGGGCAGCAGCCACCATTTGCCCCCCCGTGGGGCCTGAGGGATGCTCCTCCTGGTGTCTCTGCTGCAGAACATCACTGGTGAGTTGCATTTTCCAAGGGGACACGGTGGGAGGAGAAAGGCCGGGGGGCCTGCTGGCCCCCCGGTTGGTTAGGCAGGGGGGGGGGGATGATGGGCCTTGTGTTTCCATTTCTTGCCTTAATGCTCTATGGGGTTTGCCCACGTGTAAGTAACTGCTGATTGATGTAAGTTTTTCATTATACCCAAGTACCCAAACTTACTGCAGATGAGCTTCAACCCCTTCTAAGGGAAAGGCATTGTATTTATGATGGGATAATCTTTACTTCAAAACCCTGAGTTTTCTTGCTTCAGGAAAAACAGTCCTGAAACATCCAGTAACTCAAAAACCATGAAGTGGTCAAGCAACAGAATTAACATCTCACCCTTCAAAAACAACCAGCCCCCTCAAACTTACTTACGTAAGTAATTAGAAATTAGTAAAATACTTGTTTGTTTGCTATCATAAATCAATATTATTATCTAGGGCTAATATTCTGTCACCTTTGCCACATGGACAGAACACTGAATGTTATTTTCATAGTAGACGTTCTTTGGGTTAACATGTTGATATTTTTTTCACTGTTCTTCAGGGGAGTGACTGGAAGTGAAATGTTCTTGCATTTTAAATGGCAGAAGTTCCTGCAATTGCAAAGCAGCTACTTTTGTCTGAGTTGAAGATGTGACTGGGACAAGAACTTGTGAAAAGTGAATCCTTTGACAGAAGAGCATTAAAAGGAAGGGAAAGGACTGACAGCTTGTCAGCCTTTTGAACATTTTCTATAGCACTGTCTTTCTGGAAGACATTGGTGCTCTCTTGGTTGAGGATCAAATGATCCACTTATTTCCCTCCCCTGGCAATAAGCCACAATGCTGCAGCCATAATTTAGTGAGATCAATTGCAAATGGAGCCTACAAAGTTTAAAGTTCTATTCTTCTGCATAATCCCAATAAAGGTTAAAGCTGAAGGTTTCATGCAATTCATTAGGAAAAGATGGGAAATTCTAATTTAATTCCTATTCAGATTCATATGAAAATATTCACTATACCTCCCCCCAGGGATTAAATGGAAGCTGTTTACCATCAACTCTATTTTTAAAGGAAAAATGCTTCAAGCAAAGAAAAAGGGGAATTCTGGTATCAATAGCAAAGCCCAAAACTGCAATGCTACCTCCGATCCATGCTGAAAAATATGCTTGCAATATGGCTTGCAGAACCACATGGCAGGGAGAGGGTGAATAGAACTCGAGTCAGAACTGACCGACATGTCTGAGATCTGAAATAAAAATGACATTTCCCAGCCAAGAGAAACCACAATAGCATACAGATTATAAAATGAAGGGGGAGCTTTTCCACCCTCAACAGCAGCAGTCTCAACCTTTGTTTGAGCTCTGGTCCAGCAGAGGAAATAATCAGAATCATTCCAAAAGCCATTCCTAACCTGGAAGGAAAACGAGGAGATATGTGCTAGACAGTTTATGATTATCCTCGTGTCTTTGTCCTTATACAATGCAGATAATTCTCTACACTGACTTCCAAGATACTGTGGCCTATATCCAAAACTAATACTAGCTGTGATTCCCTGCTCCAACTAGCCCAAAGACTGATTTAGAGGGATACAGAGAGAGGAAACAGAGGTAAACAGTTGCAATACTATTTGTACGATATCAGAAGATTAATGTGCTTTAAGAACACGTACTGAAGGAGTGCTGTTATTAAAGAGAAGACATTCTCCAAATAAAAGTTTTGCATGGATATGCTCCTCTGGGATGGTGTTGATGCTGTGATTGTGTGGTAAAATGGAGCGTGTGCTGTGATGTTTGCATTGCCTTTGAGAAAGATAAATGCTTTGATGAAGTGTTAAAAGGCTGCAGTGGTCTCCTGCTAGTTTGAAACGGGTAGAGAGATTGTGTTTACTTGAAAGATTTACTTTCCCCACCTGTACTCAGATCTGTGCAGACAGCAGGTCACTCATTTCCAAGTTGTATTCTGTTTGTTTGCTACCTTTAGGGCTCGTCCTGCCTCTCTGTGAGAGGCCATTACTCTTTTGCAACTTGGCAACCAGCCATCTGCACTGGGTAGACCTGGGGTGTCACAGCACTTTCCACTCCATGTGAGTATTTTCCACTCCCTTTGCCCATGCTGATATGGCACTGGGATAGTTTAGTTTGGCTGCGTTGCAGTAAAGAATGGCATGCTCTGTATCTGTGCTGATAGGACTTCAAGAAAGCTAAGCTATCATGTTAATATTTAAAAAGCCTTTTCTTTTTGGGTCAAAAACATAGGTTGTTCATGGCTAGAATGCGTAGCTCTGTCTTTTGTTGTTGACTCACAAGCAGGTTTGACTTTCCTGCTATTGAAAAGCAATAGATTCTTCCTGTTGCTCATTAGCTGTCATCAGCAAACCTGTGGAACAGGAGACCAGACAGATCAAGGGGGCAATTTGGCTCTCTTTTAATTTCAGTCTTCCAGCTAATTTTATCTCAGTATATCCTCTCTTTCCCCACTTTCTTGAAGTACAAAACCTTCAGTCCAGCATAATCCCATCTTCCACCCAATGTGAATGCAGCTGCACCTGCATCCACTCTCTCCAATGTGGTGGGTTGATGCCATCTGATACCAGAAGAGAAAAACCTCTTGCTTTTGCTCTTGGGTTATTACCTGCCCAGTATTTCCCATGACAAGCTTCAGGTGGTCAGATGTTCTGCTGTCTGACAAAGCTGGCCAACATAGTCTATGCTCCCTCCAGAAAATTCTATAGATGCTCAGGCACCCTCTGGCCTGCAAAGCAAAGGGGCACCGAAAGTTAAATGGATACAGCTCAGCCCTCCCTCAGGTTTCTTACTCAGTCAGCTAGAAACACCCCTTCACTCCCTCTCCAGCTCAAGTTGGAAATCCACCATCTCACTCAGCCTTTGCTACACAAGCCCACACAGGCCTGACCCTTGGCTAATTGTGTAAGAGCTTTAGCTCTTATCTTACTTTACACACACCTCATCTTCTTTATCTCTTCCACTGACCTCTTACACCCCTAGAGAATGTTTGACCTTTCCCGGGTAACAATGATATGCATGTCCAGGTTCAATTAAAGCTATATTATCTCTTGCTCTCTCTCTCTGTTCTGCTTTGAGTCTTCCCTTTCTTGGAGGAAAGCAAAACAGCCCCCTGGGAGAGTGTCTTTGCACCACAGCTGCACTGAGCTGCTAATGCCAGCCTGCAGAAGTGTCACATCTTGGGGAGGGGGGGGTTATACAGAGAGGAAGGAAGTCAACTCCTTCCTTTTACCTTTTAAAATAAGAAAAAATCTTGTAATGAAAATTGTGATAAAGGCAAATCTTTAATGAAAAAAGAGGCAAGCTCTTAAATCTCTTTGAGGGGATATGCTAGTGCTCTGCAGAAGTGTACTTTCAAGTATTTGCTGTATTATGCTTTGCCATTAACAACTGGTCTTTAGGACATCCTGGATGGAAAGATACTGTTCTAACAAGCAAGCTTCAGCTCTTACCCTTTTCCTGCTCCATTTAGTGTACACAGAATATTTAGACCTACTTGCAGTGTATTGTCTCTGGTACAGCCTTTAGCCTCAGCTTCACCATCGTGGCAACAACAGCAGCAACCTGAAACCCAGTGAGCAAACAGCAGGGTGACCCAGCTAGCTCATGACATTTGAAGCAGTCAGGACATTCTGTGGGCAGGAAGGCTTGTCATTTGTCCCAGTTTCTCACTATTATTAATGTTTAGGGCATAAAGGAAGTCCTCTGCTCTCCCAGGGGTGGGTCATGCTATTAATACCCCAGGTGGCACAGGACAAGGAGGGCTGTAAAACTCAGGATGTGGGTCACAGGATGGCTGTCTGTTTTCTGTCTGGGAGATCACGATAATAAACCCTTGCAGAGAACCCTGATAATACCACATGAAAGGAGTACAAACACTGTGAAGGAGATCTTCAGCTGCTGTAAAATGTCACCACTCTCTTCACTTTGTGATATGCTGCTTTTCTTATTTCCTTCCCTTCTCAGCCTCCTCTCAATTGCACCAGACTGAAAAGCATCCACAGAACTTTTTCAGTTTCTTCTCTCAGTGCAGACACACCTCCATGTTCCTACAACACCTTCTTCACTCCAAGCAGCTCTTGTTACAAATCAGTCAGTGCAGCCAAATGGTATCAGCAGCATGCCAAAAATACAGGGCCCTTTCCCCTGCCCCCAGGAATCATTCTCTGCAGGGAGGTGGGGTGGAACAGTCAAACAGAGGCCACCAAGCTCCTGGGCCAGATCTAAAACAGAAATGCTCCTTATGTAAAAATCATCCTTTATTACCCAGGAGAAGTGGAAAACAAAATTGTCAGCTTGTAATTAAGAAATGTGCACATTGTGCCTTTTATTGCTGTGTAATTTGCATTTTCATTATAAAACAATTATTAGTGTTTGTGTTTTAATAACTCCTGGGTAATGTTTTTGATAACATATTTAAAAAGAGGATTATGGGGAAATGGGAATACTGAGACAATTATGGATATGTTTCAAGGCCTCTAAAATGCTCTTTGAAAAACTTCTGTTTTCTCCCCACAAAATTAATTTTAATTTTTTTATCTGTTTACACATCCAGATTCCCTCCATCCCCAACCTGTGATACCACAACCACCAAAGCCTGCCATGCATGCAGCTCTGTGGAGCAAATTGTCTATTCCAGCTGAAGTCATAATTCAGTATTTGGTAGATCTTGGTGTCAACATCTTTATCTGTACAGTTTTGTTGACTGCTGAGAAATTATACTGGTTTAACTATGTGAGTGAATCAGTGGAGTTTTGTAATATAAGCACACATTTTACTTGGCAGGCTTGAAAGGCATAACTCATGCCTCATAAGGCAAAAGAGATTTATTTCTCTCTTATATTCTCTTCCCCCCTGAGAGAGGAACTACCCTATTCTGCTGAATCTGCAGGATATGCCCCATGACACAGACTTCAGCTGGTTAAAGGGCTGTGAATGGGTCTGAAAACTAGATCCCAGCCCAGCCTCCCTCCTCAAAGCATGCAGGAGACAGGCAAAGAGTCATGCAAACAGCATGGGAGAGGGAAGCAGAGACCCCTGATACACACAGCTGTTATCTGTGATAAGCTGCATCCTGTGTCATGCTCCATCTCACTGCAGCAGGGAAGGTGTTTGAACTCCAAGACCCTTTCTCAGTTCAATCCCTATCTGACAAACACACAGCAGGCAGCTAGAAGAAAAAAGCAAAGTTCAACCCATCCCAAATGACTCAGTCGCTGAGACTTCTGACCAATTTCCTAAAACTCTGCCTTCAGGATTTTTTTAGGCAGTGCCGGTACATTTGAACCACGTAAATAGTTGAAAGAGTTCATAGTGGCCACGGAGCAGTGAAGCGAAGAGATCAAGCTGAGAAGGGAAACAAAAAACTCAATTACATGCAGGCAGGACAGTAAGGGAGCCAAGATCCTTTCAGGAGAGCCACTTGTTTAAAGCTGCTTCAGCTGACCTCAGTTCTACCAACAGAGAAGCATGGTTGTTAGCTTGCATGTCTCCTTCTCAGGTGGTTTGTAACCACAGCCCTTGTTCTGTCAAGGGTTTGGCTGTGCTCTTCAGTGGAAACTCCTGACAAGGCAGTGGTGGCCCTCCTTCCATGATGTTCTCATGAAGGACTCCTCACACTTGAGAGCAAACATTCGCAGAGACAAGAATGATGACTTGTGTTATGTGCTGCTCTTTATCAATCACTTGTTTGTCCATTCTGTATCCCCCTTGTTTTTACATAGCAGGGCATGACAACTGCTCACAGTTCTCTGTGGCGCATCAAGGATTCAGTCCGTTCCCCTTTCAGACATCTTGCAGCACCTCTTCAGTAGGACTCCGATATAATTTCTCCATTTCTCCCTCACCCAGAGGAGCCACATCAGAGGCATGGCATCTGGGTCATGGCCACCATGTCACTGCAGTCTGCAGAGCTAGCTGCCATCACTGCCATACTCATCACAGCCACACTGTCTCTATCCTTCTTGCAATGTAGCCTCAGCCAAAATCTGAAACCCACACTGCTGCTGGGGCAAGTGCCATTTTGTGCTGATGCTGAGCAGAGGTGGATACAGATTTCTCTTTTGAGGGGAAGGCTATTCTCAGCTTGCTACCACTGCTGGTTGGTTGTTTTCTTCAGAAAAAAAAAAAAAAAAAGTCCATAGGTGAAAAAAACCACCGGGAGTTTTGTTTGCTTGGTTTTCTTTCGTTTGTTTGGTTGATTTTCTTTCGTCTGTTTGTTTTATTGGTGTTCTTTACGTAGGGGAAACCACGATGTTTGTAGCAGTGTCTGAAGCTACTGCCCATCCTGTTTTACCCCATCCTGCACACCCTGTTTTTGGGGGTCGCCCAGCGTCCTTCAGACCAGGAGGCTTTATCAGAGAGAGGGAATTTGCACAAGTGACCTCAGACCTTCCTCCCGAGCACCGCTGCTCAATCCAACCGTCCCCGCAGACACCGGCAACGTTTCCCCCGGGCTGGCTGCGCCGGCAGCCCCGGCAGCCATCGCAACAGCGACACCTGCTGGACCGCTCCGGGAACGGGGTGAGCTCAGCGGCAGCGGGACTGCCCCGGCACGGCCAAGGAGAGAGAAAGGGGCCAGGTCACCGGGCTGAGAGCGGGTCCCAATTGAGGGTCTTTGGGATAAAGTCCCCCCTCAGACGAGCTGAGGCAGAGGGCGCAGGAAGTCTAGTGGCCCTGAGGCTCCCTGGTCGGCTGAGCTGGCGCCACCTTGGCCTGGGGTGGGCCTTGGAAAGCTGTTGCTGGGCTCAGCCCCGACAGACAGAGGGGAGAGCATTTGGCTGCTCATCTTCATCCCGGTCATGGGGTGAGTGAGCAGGCACCTTGTGCTAGAGATTAAAATAGGCTTGAGAGACAGCTGGAATGCAAACAGGCAGTGGTTGGGGTTAGGTGGGAGACAGAACTGTGACATCCAGTGGTGGATGTGGATGTAGAGACCAGGAGGTTAGGTTTGATTACTTAGAATTATAGAAGCATAGAATAATTCAGGTTGTAAGGGACCTTAAAGATCATGGAGTTCTCAACCCCCCTGCCATAGGCAGGGACACCTCCCACTACATCAGGCTGCTCAGTGCCTTGTCCAGCCTGGCCTTAAACACCTCCAGAGAGGGGGCATCCACAGCCTCTCTGGGCAACCTGTTCCAGTGTTTCACCACCCTCACTGTTAAGAATTTCTTTCATATATCTAGCCTGAATCTACCCCCTTCCAATTTACATCCATTATTTCTAGTCCTTCCATTACATATCCTATTAAAAAGTCCTCCCTCAGCCTTCCTGTAGGTCTCCTTCAGGTATTGAGAAGCTACTCTGAGGTCCCCCCTGAGCCTTCTCTTCACCAAGCTGAACAAGCCCAACTCCTTCAGCCTGTCTTCATAAGGCAGTTGCTCCAGCAGCTTTGATCATCTTCATGGCCCTCCTCTGGACCTGCTCCAACAGCTCAATGTCCTTCTTGTGTTGAGGACCCCAGAACCGGACACAATACTTCAGGTGGGACCTCACCACTTGCTTCTCTCGTTGGTGCTGTGACACACTATTAAAGGCAGTTTCAAGGTCTGGCACACCTAGAAAGAGAAAAAAATCCAGAAAACCTTCCAGTGGAGCTCATGTTTCCTTGGGTTTATCTATGAGGCATGTACCAATGCCTGTCTGCCCTGAAACCACTTTCATTGTAACTTTCATAGGACAGGCCACTTGGGAGCATATACTTGACCCCGACAGCCCCCTTGAAGCCTGTGAAAACACATTTTACAACACATGGCTCAGTACTGGTCTTTATAGATGATCAGACCTGCTGTCAACTAGTTTGACCTTCTAGCATCCCTCAGAGATGTGGGTTCTACTTTACCAACTTTCCCGAAGGTTTGGGAACCCACAACTACACTGTGAGAAGATTTCTCAGGCCCAGAGAGCAATCAGCAAAACATTTACAAAATTACTCAGTGGTGTCACCACATTTACTGGTTACCACCAACCTTTTAAAACATCTAGCTCTACTGACATCTGTTCCTGGTACAGAACATAACACCTCTACTTCTACTTTTGCCAACAACAATATCATTGACATTTGGCTCCTCAGTAAATCCCTTCAGAGCATTCTGCTCTCCTCCCATAGCCATCCTTCATCCTTGCCCTTGGTGACATGTCTGGTTTGTTCCCATTTATACCTTGCACTCTAGACAAAACCCTCAGTTCTTAATTTCTCTTTCTAGTCTGGGATGCCAGTAATTAGTTATCTGTCTACTCCTAACTAATATCATGCATGTACTCAGATACAATTTCTCCTACTGTTATTTAGTAGCAAATTATTTACACAAAATAGAATACTTTTAGGAGGAGAAACTGACACATAATCCAGAATCTTGACTAAAAGCCAATGTGTGGCAGCCAGACTCTTTGCTCTGCCTGGTACGTACACAGATTATGAGGTTGTGTTTACATACTCCAGGCTGCTGGGCTCTTCTGTCGAAGAATGATTTTTCATTTTTAATGAGTATTTCCAAAGACCTAGGTCTGGAGGCACAGTAACAAGAAACTGTTTTCAAAATTGGATTAATCACAGTTTCTTCCCACTTGGCAAACCATAGCAGCCAGAGCTCCATAGCTCTTTTGATTCTAGCCATTCTATACTCCAGTCCCAAATATGTAACCCATATTAGCATCTGACTTTGATACCACAACTGAATTGTCTGATCCCAGTCCTGTGGTTTCAGACCCAGAATGGGCAAATTTGACATTTCACATATGTATGGAAAATAGCTTGAAGGCAGTGAGTAAAATGAAAGTCTGTGGAGGTTGGCTTTGTTTTACGTTGCTGATTGTGTCAAGATGGAAGGGGATTGGGCTTGTTAGCTTGATGCTAGAGGAGCAAAGCTGTGTTTTGGCATTTCTTTCACTGGGATTTGGGTCCCAGAATGACTGGAAACACCCACAAGACTGAACAATTCTCCAGCTGCTTTTTAACCTCACTCATGCCTTCCTTATGCTTTTTTTTCAAAGTTTGAAAGAGGAGTTGCCAAATCAACTCTATTTTTCCTGAAATCCATCTCAATCCCAAGTTTACCTTAAACTTCCTCCAGACTTTGACCTCAATGAATCTCTGCTGTGAGGAAGGAGATATTTGTATTGAACCATGTCACAAGCTAAGATGGGATGAAGAAAGAGAAACATTTCAAGAGTGCAGTAGCATGAAGGAAAATTTTCACCCTTGATTCTGCTGTAAACAGGTTCAGTGAACTTGGCAATGGGCTTTATTCTTTTCCATCTTATAAAATGGTGAAGAAATTTGAGATACAAAGGTAGGAAATGGTTGTGCTAGCACTGTATCTTTATGCATATGTTTTCCATTCTTTCTCAGCTGTTTTTCCTAAAGTGTTGGGTTTTCAATCTCTTTTTTTGCCTTAGCTTGGAGATGGGCAGATGCCTTGGTCTGTCTCCTCCTCTGTGGTGACAGAAAAGACAGGCAGTGCCATCACATTGTCTGTGCTGCTCATTACACAGTCCTTGGAGTTTCCAGCCTTTTTGTCAGTTACACAACACAGCATAACATTTTTTTGGAGATGAAGGGCAAGTCCTTTAGTTCTGCTCAGGTGAGAAGAAATATCTGGCAATTCTATTCCTTTTTTTTTCTCCCCTTCTACCCTCACCTTCTGATATTGGCATTGATGCTGAAGAGGGAGAAAATCCTTAGTCATAACAGCAGGACAAAATGAGAAATTAACAGAAAAGATTTAAAGTCCTGCAAAGTGAAACTTTTCTTGTTGCAAAAACATAGTAGATCAAACTCTCCAGAATGATTTACCTGACTTCTTTCAGGCTGACTTTTTTTTCTACAGGGAAATGCCCGACAGCCACCACCTCTGAACCAGTATTTCTGAAATCATGTCCTATCTCACAGAAAAAAACAGGCACAGCACCCAGCCTGATGAATACTGCATTTGATAGATAAAAAGACACAAGTAGCTCCCTTTGAGCACTTGGAGCCAGGGATGGAGGTGTTGTAAACATTTCTCCACTGACAACTACAACAAGATCCCTGTTTCTTTTCCTTCTGCTCCCACTGTGGCAAATGCCAGATTTGAGGCTGGCCCTCTGGCCAATTCCCATCACCTTCAGGCTCCTTCCTACCTGAGCCAGGCCATCTGATTTCTTCAGTTTCTAAAGGGCATGAAATTCTCTTACACTGGTTTTCTGCACAGATTTTCATAAAGTGAATGTTGTTTAAACCTATATTCTCCTCTTTTTTTAAGATCAAAGGCTTTGTGACCTTCACTGCAGATGGGTCTGTCTTTTAATGTGTGAGCCAGTATTATTTTTAAGATCTACACAAACCCACTGCAGGGAGCTCTTCTGTCCTGTAGTGCAAGAGACTTTTAGGGAAATACTTAACAGTGAAAACTAAATCCAGAAGAACAGAGTTAGATGTAAAGAAGAGAACCAAAACAGCATCTGGAGTGATGAATATTCACACATACCTATCTCATGTTAATTATCTAAATCAGAACCTTTTTTGAGTCACTGTTTCAATTTCCACATTTTAGCCCTTAAAAGGAGAAAAGCAGGTAAGGAGAGGAAATTGTCACACAAAAAAAGGTGGTGTCAAACAAACATTTGTCCTTTCTTTTCCAAACTGGGCCTTCTGCAAATGAACTACAACATGTTTGAAGAAGCCTTTTGTGGACAAGGGGAGCTGATTCATGTAAGCATTTCTTGTCACCTTGATTTAAAAAGTGATCAGTTATAGTGTTTGAATTAGTCCTGCAGATTTTTAGTGTAGACTAGAGGTCTAGTGACTCAGTCTAAACAAATTGTTTGCTCAGATCAACCAAGAGACACTATCACTTTTTGGCTGCAGATTTAGTGCAGTACAACTCTTGGTGTCAGTCTAATCTCAGGGAATGTCTACAGGGAAGCACAGAGGATTTTCTGCAGTCCTAGGTCTTTACAAAACACCAGTCCTTGTCTTAATACCTTTGAACCCTGTGTGGAGAAACTCTTATATCAGGTGCTACTTTGGAGAGGTCTAGGACCTATACTTCCTAATTGGGCTGAACAGTTTTCACTGGTATAAAATGCTTGTTGTCTTTGTGATTTTGCCAAACCTATGAATGGACAAAGAGATTTCCTATGCCAAATATGCAACTTGAGCTACTCCCAAGATCCAAGTTGAAGATGAAAACCAATTTTTTTTGAGATGGCCTGAAAAGACTTCCTGTACACCACTCTGTTCCCCCTCCCTTCTTTGGGTGGGGAGTGAGGGTGAGATAGATGGTTGACACTTCTTTATGTCATAATGGACTGATGATGTGACAACAGTGCATAGCATAGACCTTAAGAGCAGCCTTAGAAACACTAGAGCAGTCTTCAAGGTACATTTACAGACCTCCATTTTAGCACATACCATCCTCTCTGAGCAGAGACAGAAGGGGAGCACACTTTGCAGCAAGGAAGTGTGGGGATAGAAAAAACAGGAGCAGCTCAGAAAGCTGGATGCACCCTGTTCCTCTGCCTCTGTGTAACACAGCTCACATCATTCCAATACTCTTTGAAGGATACTGTGAGTATATTGTTCAAAATGCTAAGACAGAGTGTAATAGCATTATTTCTGGTATTCCCTAGCTTTTGTATACTTGAATGTCTTGGCAACTTTTGTATTGTTCAGCTAATAGAAATTTATGTGTGATAATATGACACTGACAGGCTGGAATGCCAGTGATTAGGGAAGCTTCTTAATCTTTTTCTGACTTCCTAGTTCCAACACGGAAAAAGCCCAGCCCTGAAATTGGGTTTTCAGACACAATTGATCAAAAACTAAGTGTTTAAGCCTTTATCTGTGGATGCCTTGAGGGATTGTCCAAGTTAAGCACTGTTTGTCAGCCAGCTTGCTTTTGAAATGCAGGATCTTCCTCTCTGCTGCACAATCTTTGGAGATTTGCAAATGAAAAATGGGATTGAAGCATCAAGGCTGATTTTTCTGGTGTCCTGTTGCTGTTGGCTTGCCAACAGAGTGTTACTGGATACATATACCTGAGTGTTGCCGTGTGATTAGAGCAGATTAAATCTCTTGGAATAAAATTGCATTTGGATGATTTCTCCTCTTTGTCTTTCCCTTAGTGAATTGGCCACAAGCACGTTATGACCATTTAGAATTGCTTGATCAAAATTACTCTGTGGCTAACTCCCTGGTCAAAAGCAATTTGGGAGCAACCTATATCTTGGATGCAGTTAATTGGAAGTTTACTGAGTTGAGTCATAACAGTGGTTTTGCTCCTCGTTCTCCCGGTTGGGTAAGTGAAACTTATCTTTGGAATTTTTTTGTTTGATCACTTCCATTGTTCAAAATTGCCCTTTCCTGTGAACTTTTACGAATGTTGCTTAAAAATGCAGTACTTGGCATGAACAGTAGACTCTGTCAAATCCAATGCTCACTCAAACACCTGCAAGGCCTCTGGAAACTTGCTCCTGATTTCTGGGGAGACATGAACAGCTTAAAGTCAGTAAATGCTTCAGCTTACACATCCTTTTTATTAAAATGCTTATAAACTTCTTTGGCCTTTGTGACATCCCTACAGTGAGTGAATCACCTCCAAAGATGTGAATCGATGTTTCCAGAGAAAGGTTTGTGTGCATGAAGCCTGGCCAGGGGAATTGCTTGCTTGTGAACAAGATACCCTTTGGAAGAGCTGTGTGTCACTTGAGGGTTACTACAGCATGTCACATACTGCAAGAGCAAAATAACTATAACATAATATCATAAATCAAAACACAGCAATTTCCTGTGTTGACTCCTGTAAGTCTCTTAACTTCTGGATGAAGTGGATTCTGAAAAGCTACAACAGGGCTGGTACTAAGCTGTGCATTACTCATTAGGTTTTTTTAATTACATGAATACCTTTTATGGTTTTTCAGAGACAAAACTGAGAAAAATTAGAACCTTCCACAGTTTTTTTGCTAAAACAGTTTATCTTCTCTTTTAGTAATAGAAATCTAAAGGGTTCAGTAGTGGAACAGGATATTTTTCTCAATTGTTCTGCACTCTAGACATAAAGGCTGTTTTAAGGGTAGGGGAAGGAGACTAGAAGAATTTTGGTTTGTCTTCAGGATTTCCCCATCTGGATCCAGCTGCTGTCGTGCTCCTGCCTTGTAGGTAGCACTGTACATAGCTGTGCTGTTTGTATTCTGCCACATGGGATTTGTCAGTTAATCTTAATTTTGGGCTTGTGGAGCAACTAGGGCAAATCATCCTGGCTCCCTTCAAGGTGTATGGAAAGATGGGTGCAACTGGAGAGCATGTTTTTATAGGCATGCATTTTAGGATGAGAAACAATGTGCCCAAGACTCCACTACTCACATTGACACTGTCTGCTTTTGCTAAATGTTATTTATTATGCCATACTCAGATGTCTAGCACACATTTGCACTTTCCTTGAGCTTCTGGAGTGCAGAGAACAGGAACAGGAGTGGAAGCAGGAGCAGAGTGGTGTACAGAGCACCACAACAACCTCAGCATCATTGTGTCTTGCTGTGACATCTTCTGGGACACCAGCAGATAGAGGGAGATTAAATTCTTTCTCCCCCAGATCTGTCTCTTGTTTCCATACTAAAGTATTCTCACTGCAGGAACCTTGCTCGCATGCATTTCTCCCTGTAATTCTTAGGTTTTTGTTTCCTCTGTAAATCACATGCATAATGCACTATAGAGCCCCATTTATGAAAACAAGATCTGTAATGAAACCCTCTTAACACCAGTAAATCTTCTTTTAATGAATTGGGCCTGTAGCTTCAATTATGAAGCTGGGCTGTGACGGTTGCTGAACAAGCTGTGCCAACAACAACACTGAAGCAGATCATTCTCATAAGAGTGTTAGGGGAGTCTCTGGAAAGGCTTGGACACTCCCTCTTTTCCTTCAAGCACTTTCACATCTGCACTGCATTATATTCCCATCCACATGATTTCACCAGGATCTCCAGTATTCTTGGGAGTATTTACATTATCAGAAAAAAACCCACTAATTTATTTGTTCAGTCTTCCATATAAACATACCCATAACCCAGTGTGTGAAACAGCTCACATTTATCTGGTTTGCTTTGTTTTCAAATGGACCTACCCTGGATTTTCAGTTTTACAGTGTGTATAAAGAATTAAACTCTTTAATTAGATTGTAGGCCCTCTGGATCATATTTTTACCCCGTACAGACTACTTTGCCTCAGCATTCTTAGAAATAGAGCATGCCCAAGTAATCTATAGGAGCTGGTTGGGCCACTTACAGGGAGGGGCAGATATAGTGGCTTCCACATGGACAGCTGATGTGGGAAGGCAGAGGATTTCTATTTGCTCGATGCTGGATGCTGTTTCTCTTCTCCCTTGTGTAGTACTTTTGGGCCATCCATAAAATGGTGTTGCAGAGCCCAATTTTTTCTCCTCTGAGAAATTACCAGTGGACACTGAGATATGAGATGCTTTTATCCTTCTGGCCTTGGGCATAGAGAAAAGGGCAAAGCATAAAGCAAATGCCCATCCTCAAACCTTCTTGCCTTCCACTATGACCAGTGAGATTATAAAGGAGGGACTGATCACCTGCTCTTGCTCTATGCAGGTTCTGAGATTTCCAACTTTTATGTGGAGGCCAGGACAGTTTTCACCCATTCTTGCCTTATTACAAGCTTTTCTTGCTACTTGCTTCTTCTGTTGCCCTCATAGAGAAGCTTTCTTCAGTGATCTTGGTGCTGTAGTAAAACTCAGTATTGCAGAGGACCTCTTTGGCTCCATTTCATTTTTAGACAGTCTGCTCTTGTCCTGTTCTCTGTCTGCCTACAGCAGGCTGAGTCATGTTGATTTAGTAATGGAAGATCCTTTGATGGAGAAATGGAAGAAAGACATATTAAAACAATAAATTTCACTTAGTGCAACTCTTAGCCTAAAGACACCTGGTGTGGTGGGCTTTCATCACTGAAAGTGGATGCTGGTCTAAGGAGAGCTCATGCAGCATATAGTGTTGCAGGGTGGGCTGCAGGCTGGAATGATGTTTAGATTGATGATAAAGGCAGACACCCAGCTAAGGAGATTGCTGAGCACAGAAGAGAACTGCTGTGCTTTTTGTGTGTTGTAGTAACCCCTTCCTCTAAGTTTTAGGGTTTATTATAACTGGTAAAGAAGAAAAATATTGTGAATGTGTGAACAATTTCAGCACAAGCTTCTGCACAATTTTGTTACTGCATTTGTTTCTTTGAAAGTCCCTGGTTTGGTCAGAAGTTCCAGTTTGGGGGAAATCCTGAAAGATTTGGAGAATATTTCTCTGCAGCTTTTGAGATTATTTAAAAAAAAATCCCAAAAACAATAACAAAAAAAAGAAGAGTGGAGGTTTTTTGGGTTCACACTGAAAATTCAGAGTTTCAAATTAGGTTACTGCAAAGGTGTATTTCTATGCATTCCCTTATTTTAATGCAATCTTCCAGAAATTCTGACAGAAATTGTAACATTCTGCAGAAAATATCCCTTCCACTTAGCCTTTCCCCAGTCCACAGCCCTAGCTTGGCTGGGGAGGGGTGGTCATTGCCATGGGTCAATGCTGGCCACCTTCTCCAGGTGCTGTTACTGCTGGAGGAAAGTCAACAGCTGTCACCCATGTGCCTACCCAAGAGCAGTGGAAAGGCTGCAGATGTTTAACCTCTTAAAGGGGTTTGACAGAATAGGTGTGTGAATGTGCATTCAGCATGGCCTGGTGGCATCCACATAATACTTGTGGTGCTTGGGAATTTGAGCACGGATATTTCCCCTGATAGCTCAGTTTCTGAAAGCCAGCTGGGGGCACATCAGAAAGGTCAGGCATTGCTCATGAGTCAAAAATGAGACAGCAATAAAGCTCAAACTTTATCTATATATCAAACCATAAATGTTCTGGTCTGGAAAATCATTCTTCTGGTTTAGAGTAACTATTAAAGGCCCTGGACTTGGGGTCAGCTGCATGACCCAGGAGGGGGTTTAAGGAAAGGGTGTGACTGAGAAAGCAAGAGAAAAATCCATAGGACTGGAGCCAGTTTTAGTCAGAGGAACTGCCTTGTTATTGTAGTACAGCTGCATGGTGTTTTTAACTATAAACCATGTTTCTGACTCAGGCTGAAACATGCTTGGGTGCCGCAGTGAAAACAATTTACAAATCCCATATGAGCAGCTTTTGAAAGTCCTTTGAAAGTATTGTTGTGCCAGCAACAGAGCTCTTTTCAAGCTCTACTTTGTTCACAACTCTTATTTCTAGAAGTACAGCTATGCAAACAACCGACTGTGAGGATGTATATTTACATCACATTTCCCACAGCAAGGCTCCATTCACAGCCTCTGGTAAGTGAAAAGTTGCCTAACCATAAAGGGAAACTTGCTCCAAGGTGAGAAGCTGCCTCTGAGAAGTTGCCACGAGCAGCTGTACTGACACTGAAAATCTACACCTCCAGTTCATTCAGAGTAACCTGTTGGCATTGCTGTGCCCTCTGCTTCACATACACTTGCTGGAGGTGTGATTTTATGGTTGTAAGAAGCAGCCATGCTGGAGGTACCTGGAGGTGTGCTGCCCACTGGAAATGGATGTAGCTACTTGAGCAGCCAACAGGGAAAGTCAGGTCTAAGTGTAACTTTACAAACCTCCTCCATCTGCTTGGAAAATTCTAGCTAGTGAAATGTATTCCAAAGGAATCTTAATCTTGATTCTCCCTCAGTCAAAAAGATATCTGAGTTTGCAGTCTGCTCCATCAGACACAATGCAATGGTTGGCCAATCAACAGCTTGTGGAACTAGCAGAGGCCTGCTGTAGTCACTTGCACCTCATAGAAAAATGGTTCCCACACTTCAGATGAGCTCCTATTGACACTTCATAGCTTGCCTTGATGGAAGCCTTATCTCATTGTGTGGAGAAGCCAGAGACATTTCATTTAATGGGCTTCATCCATAGACTTCATTTACTTGTTACCCACTTTTATAGGAGTAAAAGTGGAACACAGTGTGAATGGAGCACAGATTATACTATTAAGTCTATCCATATTTCCCCTACAGATAGGATTTCTAGTGCCTCTAACTCCCCAAATTAATGACGAGGTTAAACTGTGCCAGAGAAATATGGGCTAAGGTTGAAGTTGCAGCCAGCCAGTATCTAGCTAATAATTTAAAATGTATTATTCATGAACACTTTATTAATGTCCACATTAAGTCATTATAATTCTTTCAGTGCCAATGTCCCTGCTCCACATGAGAGGTGTTTAATATTAGCTGCTGTTCAGCCCTTTCCAGCCAAATAAAATCAGTCTTAGTTCACTCTGTCTCACTTAGATCAACAAACATGGAATATAATGAACTCATCCTGCTCTATGACTTATCTTGCCAGGATGGGAAAATGAATGTAGCACAACAAAACATTCCCCAGTGCTTTCCTTTGACAATGCACAGTCCAACTCAGCCATGGGGGACTGTTTGCCAGGGCATGTAGTGATAGCATGGGGGGGAATAGTTGTAAACTACAGCAGGGAGAAGTTCTTTACAATGAGGTTGGTAAGACACTGTAACATGTTGCCCAGAAAGATGGTGAAGACATTCAAGACCAGGCTTGGTGAGGCTCTGAGAAACCTGTTCTAGCGTGGGATGTCCTTGTTTAGAGCAGGGAGGTTGGACTGGATGACCTTTGAAGGTCCCTTCCAACTCTTTCTATGAACCATGACCACACTGTGGGGTACTACATAGCCTCTGGGCTCCTCCATCCACCTGTACGGAAGAGCTGTTGTTCCCACTTTCCCCAATTCCAGCAGCTTTGGAAAGCAGTGGGGCACTGCCACATGTGCTGTAGTTTGACTGCTTTCCAGAACAGCTCTAGGAAAGATGTTTCCCAGCAGCATCCTCTTTCCTGCCCTGTAGACCATAGGTGGATATGTGGCTGCTGGGTTGGAGGATGTGAGAGACATCCTGATGCTGGCTGGCAACACAGGAGGTCCAGGCTTTGCAGCAGTAAGGGGAAAACAGTTCACCCCTTCAGCATGTTCCACTCCCAGTGATGGGGACAGGAAATTCTGAGTACACCCATCCTCCTCACTATTCAGAGTCTGAAATCAGAACACTTGGGACATTTTTAAATTGTGAAAGAAATGCCAAGAACAAAACCATAGAATAATGTCAGGTTCTTCTGATTAAATCTGAATTTTTTCCACTATTATTTGAAAATCAGAAGCAGACAAAACTATCCAATATGTTGTAGATAACTTGGCTGCAGAAATATGGTATTAGCATACACTAAAAAAGTAAAAGCTAATATGATTAGTAGATAATTCTAGTGGAAGCTTTGTCTGTATGGCATCCACGTGTTGGTCTTTGGAGCAAAGAGCAGCTTTTTTGTGTATCTGTGAAGCAGGTGGCATAGGTCTGAGCATCAGGCTGCAAATGTGGTATTGCAAAATTGGCAGTGACCCATCTGTTGGCCCATGTGAATTGCTGCTGGGGCTTTGTGCTTCTATTGATCCAAAGCTTGATGATATCCATAGAGTTTCATACCATTGAGCTGGTTAGGCTGACTTGGAATCAGCATCCAGATATGTCCATGCAAAACCAGGGTTTTCAAAGCACATTGCAGCTCCTGGAGCTCATTACAGCTGTGATTACAGGGCTGGTAGTTGGTGCTCTACATACTGCAGTCTGCACAATAATGCATTGGAGACTGGCTCTCTCAGGCCTCCCAAGTCTCAGTGTTTTTGTGGTTGATGTTTCCCAGGTGCTTTAACCTAGCAGCTGCAAATCCTTCTTTCCCCATTTCTTTGGCAAGGTAAAAAAAAAATAAAGGACTTGATTAAAGACTGTTGAAGACTTAATACCTGCTGGTATGATTAGCCCCACTGAACTTTCTTTTCCCAAAGAAAATGGAGAAGAAATTGCATTCTGCTGAGTTTTCACGAGAGTTTGGGAGGGGAAGGCCCATAATGAAAACATTATCAGCAATGGTCTTGTGAAGAACAAACTTTGACATCACTTGATCCAAATAGTCCTGTTAAATCCTGTTAAATGTTTTCTGTGCATCCACAGAAGGGTATGACAGCTGTGTCTCCATGTCACTGCAGCCTGGGTTAAGTTACAGGTTATACATATACTACCCTCTGCTAACCTCCTCCCTGTGAATCCAGCTTGGCCCTTCAATTTGGATATAGCACTTTCTGGCCTGATCTTTAGTATTTTGATGTAAAAAACATGTTGTAGCTCATCTGTCCCAGGATTCTCATTTCCTCAGTGGGATCTGTTTATGTTCCCTTTCCTGAGAAAGGCAGTAATTGCCTCATGGTGGTTGAAAGTTTGCCACCATGGCTGGTCTCTGCCAAAATAGCTGTCCCTCACCCAGGAACAGGCTGTGCTGTGCAGCTCCCAGCCATGCCTCTTCTGACCTCCAGCAGTCACCCCAGACCACAGCTTAGTCATAGGAATTGTGACAAACCTGCAGAAGACCAGCAGTTTATCCATGATATTTCATTAAATTTCACCACATTTCATTTATTGCAGCAATTTTTATGTCGTTTTCAGGTGACGAGGAATCTCACTTTATGGTAACTCAAATCTTAACTGTAACTCAAGATTCACTACTAGTGTAGATCCAATCATTACAGAAAGAATAGCCATGCATTTAAAGTCCTTCCACATACTTAGTTTCTTCTCCTTTTCTTGGTGTCAGACTCACCTGTCCCCTGATACTCCATGCTCTGAGGTGGATGATCTCACTCTGGTGTGGCTGGGGGTGTTGCAGCGATGTGGAGGTGTCTGGAGGTGTCTTTGTGGCAAGGAGTATTATGGTCAGGTTGATGATGTCTCCTTCCTCAACCTAGAATCCACTTGGGGTCACTTCCTTTAGTTTGCTGTAGTGGTTTTTTATACTTTGCTCCACTGGTCTCTTTTATACCCTAAAATCAGTTTGTCCAGCTCCACTTCTATTGAACTGACTGTAGGATGGATGTCTATAGCTGTGGAATCACCTCTGTTCCACTACACCTCATCCTGTGTCTCCACTTCTCAATGGCTGTCGTAACAGCCTCTCTGTCCTCCTCTGCATTATTATATTAGTCATAGATACCCCATTCTGCAGATAACTGCTATCTCTACCAAAGTACACTTGTAACATGTAAAGATACACAAAAGTAAAACATGCTATCTCTGCACACGCAGTCACTCAGAGAACTTGCTGCCAAATGACGCAAAACAAACTCAGCAAAGCTGAAAGCAGATCAAGAGCAGTTCAGACCGAGCACAACCCTAGAAGCCTCACTTGTGAGGCCTTACAAACTCAGTGCAAAGCTTCTGATCTGCTTCTGCAGGAGGTAGCACAGTCCGGCAGAGATACATCACTGCCCGATGCTCTGCTCAGCCTCACAGGCAATAGTTCTTCAGTGCCTCACCTCAAAACCAGACCATTGGCTTGAGTCTGCTGTCTTTGGAGCATGCAAGGATGGGTGACAGTGACATGCAAAGGTTACCAGCATTACACCAGTCTGAACTTGCTGTGTTCATAAGCAGTTTGAAAGCAGCTAGAGGGGTTGTGCTGTCATGGGTGATGGAACAAGTATATCTTGCTTGTATCCTTTAAAGAGATGTGAGTGGTCACGTCTGCATTGGGTTGTCTTTCACAGAGTTAAGAGTCACAGGGCACTTGGCACTTCTAACCCAAGCTGTCAATAAGTCTCTTGCCCTGGCAGTGCTGCTGTAATCAGACCTGTCCAGCAAGGAAAATGCCACTTCTCTTTGCAAAATGGCCACACTTCCCTAGGTAATAAATGAAGTGAGTCACTGTCCACATGAGCTGGCACTTATCTTCTGCTCCTTGCTTCTTTATTTACTGCATGTGCGAGCAGCTTGGCACATCAATATTGCAAATAAAATACCAAGTAGATAGGTGATCTTTTAAGTTTGCATCAGGAAGGGAAAGAACTTTTAAGCTGAGGTTTCAGCTCTTCTCTTCCTCCATTCAAATCATGGCATGCAGCTGCTCAAACAAGATTTGATCAATGGGTTTTATGCAGCTCCAGACTGCAAAGTCTGTTCAGGGATTTTTTTCTTTTCTCTTTCTCCCTCTTCCTCTGTCTCTCTCTTTCAATAGTTAATTTTTGCATCAAAGGCTGGTTGAACCTTTTGACTAGTATTAAACCACTCACTGGATTTAGTGGAAGCTGCTTAAAATCCTGCATAATTACTTATCCTGTCTTTGCATATATGTTTTCCTTAGTGACCCTTGTAGCGTGTGGAATGAATGTGCTTCTTGAAACTATTGGGGCCAGTCAAAATGCTAATTAGAATGGAAAAATATATTGTATCCATCCCACATGTTTAGCTCTAAAAAAAATGCAAAAAATCCTTAGCCTTAATATTCTAAAGATGTCAGTTGCTTCCCTGGGATGATGTCTTGTGAGCCCTAGCAAGCCTCATCAGAGAGAGATTATTTTGCTAATACTCCCCTGATAATTAGATCCACATGCACGCATGATACACCATAATCCCTGTCTTCCTTTTCAACTTCAGGCCTGTGACAGTGGTTTATGTTGAGTTTCAGGGTGTGTTTTAAAATATAAAATAACAAAAATATGCCTACTAAATCCTGAAGCTACAAAATGAAGCCCCCGAGCTAAGAAGGATCACTGCCCTCCTGACAGTCGTTGTTTCAGCTACTACACAGTGGCTGAGCCTCCAGTCCCACAACCAGATGCTGCATCTTACCCCGTGTGCAGCAACTGTTAATTAACCAGCAACTAATCAAGAGATTAGTTTCATCCTGCTCCTCTGAGGATAACCCAGTGCCTTGGGCTCCGCTAGGGCAGGGCCAGCCCACAGAACTTGTGACTGCAGCCCTGCAGCAGGTTGCCATCACCTGGGGGAGCTGGTGAGGATGTGGCTGTCCTTCTGCCATCTCTTGGCATTCCCCATACCCCAATATCCTCTGTGCCACCCTTCTGTCCTTCCTGCAGATAGTCCCTACCCATCTCTCTCCATTTTTCACTTCCCATCCATCCATGCAGGATGCTGCATCCCACTGATTGCCACTCTGTTGGCAAATGACATTTGGGAGCCCAGGAGAGAGCATGTGTACACAGAGGGACCACAGGGTCAGTGCAGTGGCACAGGTTTGGGCAGTGAGGCCGTCTGGCTGCTGTGACACCTCTGGAGTTTCTCTCTCTGGTACATCAGAGAAGTACAAGCTCTTTGAGGCAAGAAGGACCCTCAACTTTGAGAATGTTCTAGGGAGGGTATGTGCAGTAGCAGTGCCAAACTGCTGCTCTGGCATTTAGCAGTAGCTAGAAGAGGCTTATCAGTAAGGCTACAAGGAAGACTGTTAATGTTTACCGTGAGCTGAGCAATTAGTTTTAGCCTTACTCTTGGAAATGAATGATTTTAAACTGCACTCTCCACATCATGGAGCCCCTTGCAATGCCAGCACTTAGCTATGGACCACTGCTCAAAGATAAAGGAGGTGAAACCACATCACTGCCCATGGAAGGAAGGGCCTGCTTAGCCCCTTCCTTTGGCCTCCCTCCCTGCACCTCACTCTGTGTCCCCAAAGCCACACATGTGCCCAGCAGCCCAGCTCATGGCTCTGGCATCAGTCAGTAGAAAATAGGTACATGGGGATGATTTCCACCTCATGCTTGACCCCAGGGAAGGAGAATTTAAACATCTGTGCAAGAACAGAGAATCTTAACGTTTGGAGGAGGAAAACACTAAAACATAAATAACTTCAGAAAATTAAAATTATGTTAAGAAATCAAGTCCAAAGGTTTAGCTGTCAAAGTGGAAAAATAACATTTCATAAACATGATCCCCCTAATACAGTATAATATGCTGTTCTGTGTCACGCAGCACAGTAATTTGCTGTTCAGCTTCACTTTCTGAGCAAAACCAGAGATGAAGATTGGCATGCTCTGATGGGAGGGTCAGGGCTGTCCCCACAGACCCAGACCCCAGAGAGGACCTGGTATCTGCTGTTACTCCTGGCATAAGCCTCTTCAGCCACCGGGTGATCCTCTTGAATCACTTTTTAACCAAGTCAAGGAGACTTCTATGGCAACAGCGTTGTTTGTGTGTGAGTAATGAAGGATGTTTCTAGTGAGGTAGTGAGTGGGGAGAGAAGAAAAGACATTCAGCCAAGACTGCTCACACAAGTAAAAACCAGATTTCCTCCACATCTTTCTTCGGGGTAAGTTTTTGGAGAACCAGAGCTCTAAGGACATATAATTACACTTGCTTCCTCTAGAGATTTTTTTTTTTCTTAGGCAGTGGGGCATTGCTGTTTCTTACTCTGGTAGAAGCCAGCTTGCTCTGCAGCCTGAAGTTCCCATGTATCAACCTGCTACTGTGTTTGTAGGGGAGTCCCAGTGCCGTGTGAGGCTTTGTCCTCCCTCTGCTGTTTCTTTCCTTCTCCCTTTGATTCACAAAGACCTGATTTTGCAGGTTGTATGGCATAGCCCGCTGCCTGTGGCATGAAGAGATTTGTTGATTGTGCACAGCAGATTACAGATTGTTTTTCCATCTTGACAGAGCTATATTTAGGCTGACCAGTAACTGTGTCCTCAGCTTTCTAAAATAAATGAAGGTGCAAGGCCCTGATTCAGCAGCTGCCTGTACCAGCCCCTGCAGCCTCCGGAGGCTTTGAACAGCCGCTGGCAGAGAACCAATTGCAGGGCCAGGGTTTCCTCTAGAGATTCTCCTGCCCCTATCTGCCCTTGTGTCCTGCCTGCCAGCTGCTGACCTGCACTCAGGTTAATATAGCTCTGGAACAAATTCAGCTGAATTACAGATTAGCACCTAGACAGAGAGGACGTAGCTCCTGGGGTATTTTCCTATTTTAATCATCACCCAATGGCCATTTAGGGTATAACTGCCCTCCTTTGACCTCTGTAGGAAAAAAGTCAAACAAAACAATCTTTTCTACTGCAGGAAGCAGAATTTGGTCCCAAATCTGTGTTTTTACCCCTGGGATCCTGCTATAAACTGAATTGAGGGAAAGGACTGTCATTTTCAGAAGTTGTTCTGCAAAAATGGGAGAGCCATTCACAAGCAACTTTCTCCTTGCTCAGTGAAGACTTTTTTCTTTATTGTGGGCTGGGCACTTAGGACCTAGTTAGAAATTTCAGTTCACAGAACTCAAACCTGAAGTCTTAAATATGTATTCCCTCATATTTCTAAAGTACAAAGACCTGATTTTGGCCTGTGCCTTTTAGCTGATGATTGCTGTGGTCTTAGCACAGACTGTAACCACAATAAAGAGTTCACAGCTAGGAGTTTGTTTCAGCTCTTTTTTCTATGAAGACTTTAGTGTGTTTCTATAAGGCTTGCTGACATTTTATGGACTGGCTAGTGATGCTCTTGGCTTGTATATATTAGTCATGAGCTGATGCTGGTAGCATCATTCTGTTTGCAGAACAGAATTCCCACTAGGCTGGCAAGAAGCAGTGCCAGTAGCCAGACTGGTCCTGAGGAGGGTTCACTGCAGAGTAGAGTGGAGGATCTCTGACAGCAAACTGAGTTTCATGCCTAAATACAGCGACATTCTCCTTTATTTCAAAGTCAGTTGAGACAGTGTTAGTAATTAATTGCCTCTTCAGTTTTTTGTGGTTGAAATAGTTAGGATTTTTATCCAGCTTTCAGTCAGACAACACTGAAATTGAAACATGCAAAACTTTTTTTTAAATTCCTGGTCTCCTCCAGCTCTGTGCCAATTCTTATGCTGAGGCATAATTACATTCTCTGTTTTTACCAAACTACATGTAGCCAAAGTGTGTGTGGGTGACATTTATAAATGAAAGCTACCATTGCTGTGGTCATGTAGATTTTGAACATCACTCAGCTATTCACCAAGGTGCAAACTTGCCAAAATCAGGTAATGCGAACATCTGAAGTTCAAAGCAGTGGTCAAAGTCTTCCAAATTGCAACATTTCTCATAAATAAAACTGCTGTAGTGTATCAGCTGGAAAGAATTCAGTGCCTAATCTGTCCCATCATTGACTGGAGTGATGGGGACACTGCAATTGGAAGGGTGCCATTCTGTGAAGCTATCATTTCTAGGCTGCAAATTAATGTGTGGAGATTTTCAATGGTTTTGTCTAATCAGCTTTTTTTATTGTTTTCTTTTTAAGAAGTCTTATGACTTCTGCTCCAGTGATCTGGCCAGACCCAAGGGTGAGGGGGCTGAGAAGCTTCAAATCAAATCAGATGTGAGAGCAAAATAAATTGGGGTGTTCTTGGCAAGGCTTCTCAGAAACATAGAAACAGATGTAAAAAGAGGCACAGAAGGAACAGCAATGCTTCAGCTGCTCCTAATGAGAGCCCCAGCAGGGAGTTGATTAACCCTGCTCAGGGGCTTGCAGGCTCCGGGTGAAATGGAGGAGAACCCAAAAAGGCAGTGTCAGCACATGCAGGAGTTAAAATGGTTCTTACCAACCTTGTGAGCCACTACCACATGCTGCTGTGGAGCTTATCCCACAGCCTAGCAAGGCTTTGCTGCCTGTCTTGTGAGCTCTTGTACACTAACCATGAAATGTACGGTTCAGCTGGTTTGGGCAGAGCTAAACTCAGGAATATGTCTGAGAAAATGCACTGTCACTGTCACCAGCATGGCCTGGCCTGCCATGGAATTCAAGCTATATGAAGGATTCAAGAAGAGTAATTTTCCAGTGGTGGCCATGTTTGGGGGCTGTCTGGCCAATGGTGCCAGCAAACCCTTTACTGAAAAGGAAAAAAAACAAAAGGAAAAATGTCATAAGACCCTCCTCAGCAAAAAGGTTGCTGCTGCCCACTGAATCTTGGCTGGAAAGTTTCCCATACACTTGAAGCGCCTGTGGCTGTGTTACTCATGCAAGGATGACAAAAAGCCTGCACCAGGGGCTGGGCTGTTTCTGACTAGGGGTAGGGATAAAGCTGCCTTCTCCCAGCTCCTCCTTCCCGACCAATATTGAATGGGGGAGAGGCCACTGATAAATACCCTTGGCATCCCAGGACTGGAAAGTCGATGGGGCAGATTCGTTTATGGAGCCCTGCTGAGGAGGGCACACAAGAAATACACATGCTGAGTGTTTTGCAGATACCGAGAAGTGGTATTTTAGCAACGATTTTGAAATGCAAACAGAGAGAGGGGTTTACTGTGTAACATTTCCTGGGTGTGAGGTAATCTTTGTTACAAAAGCAAGTTTTCACTTGTAGATTTTTTGTCATTCCAGTTTAGCCAAACTCCAGGCTGCCTGCATCTGAAATACTCCCACTCTGTCAGTTGCTAGAAAAATAAAAGGAGAAGTTCTGACTGATATGAAAGCTCTTTTCTTGCCTTTTTTGGTTGAGTGTCCTACTGCAATAGTTCTGTCAAAACAAAGGGCACTTCCTAATTACTAAGCAAAACTCAAAACAAAAGCCATGAAGTATTCAGCAGGGTAACCCTTGCTTTAAAGATTGTGTTTCTGAGCATGGTGTCACTTTCTTGTGTGAGTAGTAATTCTCTCAGCTACTGTGATGGGAGGTTTGAAATGCTGATGTCCAGCAAGTAGGTGGAGAACTAATTAATAATGCAAAAGTTTGTCATTTAACTAAAAAAAAAAAACCAAACAAGCACAAAAATCTACCCAAAATTTCTCTGTAGGTTTTTTTTTTTGCTGAAAACCAGGAATTTGAGTGAGTATATTCTGTTGTAGTAACTTGGAGGTACTGTGGCTCACATGTCTCAAGCTGTTTCACTGCAAACTCCTGTGCTGAGCTAAGCCTGGCATGGTGCCCCAGGGATCAATGCCTCCAGAGCCCAAGGGGCTTGGCAAGCTGGGGGGGATCCAGGGAAACAGAAGCACAGAGCTCAATATACCAGCACTTTAGGAATGGCAAAACTTGTGAGATTCTGGTTTCTTATATTTCTAGGATTTGACCCATACAAAGCCAACAATATGAAGACTGAAAGGCATTAAAAATACAATATTCCCTGGGGGAATCAGACTACCTGGAAAACTGCTGGTCACCTGTAGCAACAAAATCAGCATGCTGCTGTGCTGATCCAGCAGAAGTACCTGTGTATCTGAAGATAGTTACAGGAGTTTCCATGTCTTCACATTCTTGACCAGAAAGGGAAGGCTGAGCAAGGACATAGAGGACCACAGTGATATGCATGGCGAGTCATGAGCTGCAACAATGACAAGCAGATGGCCAGAGGTAGGTGTTTAGTGTATCTGTCTCATGTTCTTACAAAGTGTATTTAAAGTATCTATATAAGGAGCAGCCGAGGAGCTTATAATCTATTAAGTTTGACAAGGAACATTAGTGAATATAATATTGTTTCTGAGTGGTCTTGCTTTAGAACCAGTGTTGTAACAGCTCTGCCCTTTTCCTGTTCTCCTTGCTAACTGCCATTTATCCACACTTTTTCTCCTTCTTTTTTTCCCCTGCATTTCTTTTCATTGGTACTGGTACAAATTCTATCTCCTGCTAGACTACAAAAGCCAGAGAGGAAGCTTGCTAGATACCAGGGGATTTAGCTAATGGGAATCAAAATGCATTTCTATTAATTGTTCAATGCTGAAATGTGCTAAAAATATCCACATAACAATAACAATGTATTTCATAGCTTATGTGTGACTTCATATTTCCAAAGACGCTGGTAGGCAACAATCCTTGCTGAAGTCCCTGGCAGCAGAGGACAGCTTGTATGCACACTGAAGTAGAATGCTATAGACATCTCATTTTCTGTCAGAATCCTGAACTCAGATCCAACACTTGAGAAACTGATGAACTTCCGCATCCTAGCAGAAAAATTCTAGTTTCTAGGGAAAAGTTATCTTGGAAGAATGCTGCTTAGACTTGTACTGCACCCAGGGGGTCCATGCTGTAGATCAGAACCAAAAATTTGCAGAGTATCTGCAGATGTCTCATATCAACATGTTTTAAGAGTATCTAGAATTGCTTTAAGTCTTTCCTGTCAAAGTGATGTCTCTCTCCTGTTAAAAACAGTAAGAAAATAAATTAAAAGTAAGCCAAACTATACAAAAATGAAATGCATTATGCCAACTGTACTACAGCATCACAGAAGATACATGTTTCAATCTCTGCATAGTTGCTATCCATGTATTTAAGAGTTTGGGCATGGCATCGACCTCTTTTGGAAAAGAAAAAAATAATCAAAAAGAAAACCCACTCCGGATAACGAGACCACAGAGCAAGTTGTTATTTGAAAAATGGTTTCTCACTGAGCCGCTGTGTCTGCAATGGGTTGAACTAATCCCCTGCCCTGAACACCATCAGTATTGATTTTGACTGATCTTTGTGATTCTAGACTGTCACGCTTAGCAAGAAAGGAGTCAGCAGTCCCCAAAATACCCCTTCCCCAGTCACTGAACATCTGCCCTCCATCACTAGTGTGCAGGGAGAGCAGCACTCCCACCCATCTCGTGCTGAGCTTGTGGGTTATGGGGCAAGAGGAGAGTTATAAGCATCTTACAGCAGCCATGCACTCTGGTAAAGAGTGACTCAGCCAAATAGTTCAACTCTGGTTGCCCTTAAAAATCAGAAGTGGGGGCATGTATAAGAGTTACCATTAAAACCCCCAGGCTTGTCAACACAGACAGCGGGGCAACTGAGCTAGCTGGACTAAGTCAAGGGAATGCAGCACAAGGGCTTGTGTGTCTTTTCAGCTTGCATGTACACTGACCAACCCAAAGTCAAATCAGTTTAGAGCCTGTTAAGAGCACAGCACTTAAAAATTATGCTGGTTTAATGAGCATAGATCCTAACAAGACTTGCACTTGAAATATTATTTGAGACCTTCAGTAATAAATCCAAGAAACTATATAATGAAAAGAATTGGAAAACCTGCATTCTCATGTGCCCCTCTGAAATGTTTCACACCCTTATAATCTTTTCTGTGAAGTTTGTGGAACTTTAGGGCCCCTATTATTAAAGCTGTTAGAAGTCTTTTTTATTAAGGAGAGGTGGAACCCTTTCTCTGCATCACTTCACACTGAACAAGCATCAACTCCATTTGATTTCACATTATTCCTTTCAAAAGTGACCCGAGCTCAGTCTGACATGAAATGAGAAAGAAAAGGTCAGAACCATAAATTTTTGCCCTTGCTGGGTGAAAGCAGACTGTGCAGTCAAATCCCTGTTAGTAATGGCAGCTATACTTCATGGTGGTGCAGGCAGTGCTAAAGGGCACCAGCAGTGACATCTTTCATCACTCGTGCTAAAATGCTCTTCACTTACTGCCTCTTGCGTGGGCTGCCAGTGAAATGAGATGTAAATTGATCTGTTGACAAACAGGTTAAATGTCAACACCCTCAGTGGCAGGTTGTTAGGAGTGAGGGCACAAGATACTACAGAATTGTTTCAAAGGGGCGAGTGCTGAAAGGTGAGCAAAGTAGTCATCAGGGTTATTTACTGTGTAAGTACCATGAGTTGACTGGCTGGATCCAGCTCAAGGCAGACCTCTGCCTAATCTCCCTTTTCTTTCAGTCAGTCCCTGCTTGTCCACATCCTTGTGGTTCCCCTCTCAATGTTGCCATTCAAAAGCAGGAGTAAGAGGATGTACATGGAAGCACCAGGCCCTCTTGGGACCAGCGACTGGGGACTAAAATACCTTCTGCTTGTTGGAGTCTGTCCCAAGGGATGGTGAGAGCTTCCCACAGGAGATGTTAGATATTGTGCAATGTGGAGAGACTATTAAATGTGACATTCCTGTGTGCTCTGTCTTGTTTGCTTTAGAGGGAGGCTTTTTAGTCAGACTGGTATTTATATTGTTTTGCAGGGATTTTATTATTGCTCTGAATCACTACCCAAGGTTTGTGTTAGGCACAACTTAATCAGTGCAATTATTCTCATTTCCTATTTTACTATAATAAGCTTTTTGAGACTGTGGGAGTTGTGACTGAGAGAAGCAAACTGAAAAACCTCTCTTTATCTGATGCTGAAATACACAGTGCTTTTCACGAGGAGGAAGCCAGAGTGAGTGACTGCTGCTTATTTCCTCATTGACTTGGGCAGAAGAGGGAAAATGCTGCAGAATTATGTTAGGAACATAGACATACCTGGTGGTACTCATGACTGACTTACTGTCTTCCAGGTAAAAAAGTTAAAGAATACCAATTAGGCAAATGACCCATTCTTTATGTAAAGCTGTTGTTAATATGTTGAGTTTAATATAGTCATACCCTGTTGTCTCCTATTAAAATCTGCTCACTCCATGGTGTGTAAACATGGCAGTGTATGTAATGGGCAGAATTAGACCTATACCAGTCAGTTTTTGACAATTCAGTATTTTTTAATGATTTTAATGATTTAGTGGAGAAACTATCCCATGAAAGGAAGTTTGCATGAAATAGTTAAAGGGAAAAACAACTTCTAACAAGATCTGAGCAGTGCTGAAATCACAGGGTTACCCATCTTAAGCCGATGGATTTGTCACTTCCTCCCTTGGCCCTTTTCCAAATGTAGATGCCAAATGAAACAAAACTAATAAATTCGCATGAAAATCTTCATAGATAATGTCAAGAATTAAAAAATCTTCATGCAGAGCATTAGGAATGCTTGTTCCTGAAAATGTAGTTTCAGTATAAATAGTGAATATATCTCTCACTGGAGAAAAAAAATGTTAAAAAATAAAAAGAAAGCATGACATGTAAGGTCAGCAGGGACTTCTGTGGAAACATGGTTGGGTTATGTCCCAATCAGTGATGTTTCTTACAACTAGCCCTGAAATAACTTATTCAGCTAAAACAATACCACTATGAGATGGGAAACCAGGAAAAAGAGGGAATTCCTGACGCTGAGCAAAAAAGCAACACATACACTAGGTACTTTCTGTACTTCAGAACACATTTTATTTGGTGCAATAATTAGCGGGAATGTTGTATTATTATAAAGAGATTTTCAAATATGAGGATTAAACGTTGCTTTGAAAACCACTAATAAGAACTTACATTCTTGTGTAATGCCAAATAAAAATGAAAGAACAATGGGAAGGGCCTAAACTTTGAAGCCATAGGGCACAACCTCTCACCTCACTACTGGAGAAACCTTTCCTTGCAGCATCTTTTCCTGTTGTCAGCTTCAGGCTTTGTTCTGTGGCCATGGCTTCTGGCTTTTTTTCTGGGCTGCAAGTGTAATGTGGAGTGGTGGTTCCTTAGTCCTCATTAGAAAAAATAAGCTTATTGTATATGTCCCAGACATACTGGTCATGAATCCCACTTGTTACACTACATGATAGCTTTCAGTGCCCTGCTGGGCCTGATCTCCAAGTGCTTTCCATCACATTTTAAATGTCTTCTCCACCTCCTTCTGGCTTCCAGCTTCCTTTTGTGTTTTCCCCATGTTATACTTAGGGCTCCTTTGTTTTTCTGGCTAACCAGGTGACTCCATCTGGCTTCTTCTTAATCTGTTTCATTAATTCCTTGTGTCTCTCAAATTGGGCAACACAGACACATACCATTATTTGATACTCTTTTATTGTTTGCAATCATAAGAAAGGAAGTATTTTTCTCTCTTATATAAAATTTCTTTCAGGATTGCAAAACTGCGCCCCTGCTGTGGTTCCAGAATGCTCTTTATCTATCTCAGGCTATATCCCTGTGTGCCTCAAAAATGGCTTCATCCTATATTAAAGGCAGGAACCTTGGCCTGGGACCTTGTTCATCTGAAGGATGATGCTTGAGTGCTTTAAGCTTCATTATCACATCTGTTTTGCTTCTGCCTACCCCTGCTTCTCTTTCTCTTCACATCATGATTTTGTCCATTATGAGTTTATCTTCCCTTTCTCTGCCCACTCATCCCTTCTGTCTGGTCCTCTTGCTCTGGTTCTGTCTCTAGCCATATTCTGTACAAACCAAGTGACTCTGTGACAGGACCTTCTCCCTGGATGTCTATTGAAGTCCAGAATTTCTCACATCTTCTTCACATGCTCTTCAGGCACATCTTGGACTTCTCAGTAGTTACAGGAGACTTTTTCCAGTTCACACTATCCATATCAGCTGCCTCTCAAATCCAGTAACAGCAGTAAATATTTATACTGTGCTAAAGAACATCATAACTGGTATTTGGGCTGTATTGAATTGTGCAAATTCAAAGGGAATAATCTTTGGCCTGACATCAGGAGCTGCAGAAGGTGGGTTCAGCAGAGAGCCTTGGGGCAGTGTGAATCAAAGGGCACTTGTGTGGTACCACAGAACACTGCCTTTTCTAGGGGAAGCTTTAGAAACTTCTGTGTACTGTAGATTTACAGCCTGTATTCTGCACTCCTGACACTGGGCTGCCACACAAATCCCAGCCAAATAACTCATACCACATGCTGAATGTTGGTTAAAGAACACCACACATAACATAAACTTACATAAACTCCTGAGGTTACCAAAGACTTAGCTTCTCAGAACAACAATGTTTAGCAGCCCTAAGCTCTAAGACCATATCATGAACTTCCCCAGGAAATACCTCATCACCTTCTGCCCTCACTATAAACATTGCTTCTTTGATGTTATCTTGTCTTAAATGTATAAAAACATGTGCATGTAGTTAGAAAATTCAAATCATTGCATGTACTGGAAGAGAGAGTAAAGGAAAGTGAGCATGTGAGGAGCTAATCCCAGTGGGGACCTCAGGATGGAGACATGTTTGGTTATGGTGCTGGAGTGTAAATTCAGCGCAGGGAGAAGAGAGCAGCTGGAGGAAGTAGTAACTTTGTAGTGGTGACTTTGAACTGATATGTAAAGGGATTCTACAAGGTCTGACTCAGGGCTTTTGACTGGTTTTTGCAATTAAGGAAAGATACTCCATATCTTCCTACTATAACAGGCCCTGTTCGAAGTAAAACAGCAAGAACAAATGCAACAGCACATAGCACAGCCTAACAGATAATACTGTTCCTGCAGCTCTTCTCTGCAGTCAGCTGTGGCCAAGTGCAAGACTTCTTAATGATGGCAGTGGTAACCCTAGGACTTGAAAAGCTTGTCTTTATCAGTGAAGTCAGAGCATGTCATTAGCAAATGTATGTGGAATCTGTGCTGTAGCACATGTTTGTATAGCCATTTCTGACAGTTAAAGATGTGCTGAGTTTCCTTGACAGAAAACAGATATTTTAAAGAAATGGCTGCCATTTAACTAGAAACTCCTGGGCAGAGCCCTGAGGGAAACAATTCCCACGACCTTCAGGGAGGGGCAGAAATATTTGTCTCTTAATAGGGCTCCATACTGTAAAAAAAATCTCCTACCCTGCAGTATACAGGCATTTTTAACACAGCTCTAATGATGCAAGTCCTGAGAAGCTGCATAAGCCATTTGTGGAAATGTATTGTAGATAACACTCATCTTTATTATCAGACAAAGAAACTTTGAAATACTACTCTACAACAACAAACTCGGAACAAAGACTGAATCCAGGGTTTTCTGTAATGCAACTAATTTCATCATATTATGCTTTTTAATCATAAAGTGACAATTATGTTGATTTTCTCGCCTCATTTATTCAGCTGACTGCTAGCCTTGTGTATCTGGGAATTCTTACTTCTACTCTACATGGGTTTTGCTTTGGATCGTATCTAAGTTCACATTTAATGTATTTATTTTAATGTAAAGCATGTTTTACTGAAGTAGCAAAATGTATAACCCAGCTGTCTTTATTCAGTGCATTCAGTTCATGCTTAAGGGTCTCCGGCTTGAATTAGCTCCTTATTCCACATTGCTGGATTGTTTATAGGCTGCACATGTCACTGAGCAATTGTAAGGACAGATTTATTTATGGGCTGCCCTACCTGGGAGTGTTCCCCAGTGGCAAGACAAGAAGTGAGCAATGGGAACTGAAGTTGCAAAGGAAGTTACACCATCTGTCTCAAAAGCAAGATGCAAGTGTGGGACAAAGAAGGGATGAAAAGAAGCATTCATAAAAAGCTGATTCATCATTAATCTGCTTGCACTCAAACACAGACAACAATAGGTTGTTTTATGATAAGGTGCTGCCCTTCCAAAGCTGTGTTCCACTTCGGGAGGGGGATCTTACAGTGAGCTTCGGGTGACTGGCTTCATTTCACCCAAAAGCCTGTGTTGAAACTCCACTTCCTGTTTGTAGTGGGCACATACATGAAATGTATGTTCTGGGGCAAATGGAAGAGGAGAGAAGCTCCACAGAGTCCACTTCCACAGATTATACTTAGAGTGGTTGCTCCTGAAAGGCTTTTTGCTGGCTGAGCTGGATGGTTGAAGCATCCACTCTAGCCCTGCTCATGAAGTCTTGACCTGGGGAACCTCGGGTTCCTGAGAGGCTGCTGCATCCTTGGAGAGGGAGCCCATAGCTCCAGCAGAGATGAACACCTTCATAGCTCCTCTCTTAGCAGTGCAGCATCTGACCACACTTAACACCCTAAGGTCCTGTTTCAACTCATCATTTATACCTGTGTAGAAGAAGACTTGAATGTGCACATAAATACCCAGACCATAAAGTCAAAGGAGTTCAAGAGGGCTGGAGTTTTTCTTTATGCATCTAGCAGCTGCAGGTCAAAATCTTTCAAGAAAAGAAAGGCATGTACTCTTTTTACCAGGTCTGCTTTCCAAGGGCAGTGAGGCTCCCGTGGTTTCATTCTGCCTGTCAGACTCCCTCTCTTGCCTCCAGCCAATGCCTTTCCAGCTGTTGTGTCAACTGAACCAGGTTGGAGCATCATGAAGGTCCCAGAGAGGTTCTTCCTCCCTGTCCTGTAAGAGCTGAGGGTTGCACAAAGAACAGGGACCCAAGTAGGCAGTGCCACTGGGGAAAAAGTCCCCAGTGAGTGCTTGGCAGACATTCTCTTTAGATCACCTGCTGGCAGGTTATTTTATGATTATTTGTGCAGGTGGATTGATATTTACACTAGAGAACATCTTCAGTCCAAGCCTTCAAAGGGAGACATCATGCTGTTCAACTGCTCACTAAGTTGGATTTTCTGTGTTGGGAGTCCAGCAAGGAGAAACCTCCAGCATTTTGACAGATTTTAGTGTCAGAGCAAAACAAAACCAAAAGAGGTCTCCATTTCTCATCATGTTTTTCACACCTGAAATGAGAATCACTGGGACACGACGCTCTGACAGTTAAAATATGATAATATTGGAGGCTTTGTTTTTAGATAAGGAAGCATGGTAGGAAAATAGCATGCATGGGAGAAAATTTCTGGCAGAGCATGTAAATAGAAAATACTATTGATGGAAAGGAAAAATTCAGTAAAAGGAAATCATGAGAGGACAAGGAGAAATCAATACAACTGCTTGGAAAAAGAGAAACCATAAGCAAATGAAGGGAAGGGGAAAAAAAACAAAATACAAAACAGAATAAAAAGAAAGTGGAAGAGCTGGTATGTGGGACTGCTGAGTAATGGTCCATGCATGTACCATGGCTAACCAGCAGACCATGTGTAGTTCAGCCATTTAGTTCACCTGCATCCAGTGAAGTCTGATATTTCTCCTGTCTCTCCCATAATACATAGCAAATAGCCATGTGTGCCAACTCCACCAGTGGCTATCAGCCTATGACTACAAACTTGCAGAAAGTAACAAAGAAGAGGAAGATTATCATAACAGCTTTCAACTAGCCAGTAGGTTCCTCTATTCAAAAATACTCATAAAGGGTTCAAAGAGTACACTTGTGGTGTCCTCTGTCCAGCATCAGTAACCTAGTGGATTTTAAATTACTAGTTAATCCTGATATGCAATTTCCATGTAGCCAAAGATGAAGTTTTCCAATCACCATGTTTACCATGAACAGCAGGAAAGAGAAAAGGCTGTGTCACAATTTGTGCCAGTTTTGCATTGTCAGTTGTCATTTGTCTTTCCGAACAGACATTACAGGAGGTTTTGTGCTCAAATACAGTAACAACACCTGAATGAATATAATGGTGCCAAAGTGAAAGGAGGGTCTACAGAAAGCCCAGTCCTCTGACTGTGGTCTATTCCTTTCCAATTAGTGGCTTTCTGAAGTTCTGCCAGTAGCCTAACATCAGCAGATAGAGTCATACTGTCCATAATTAGATGTGGTTCACCAGTATTACTAGGAGCGCACAGTACCCCTGTACAAAAGAGAATTCAGGAACAGTACATTAGTGTCTCAGTGACATTCAGATGAGCTGTGACCTCTTTAAGCCTGTATGATATGAAGGCTCATTACGCTTGCTGGAGTTGTAGAACATCCCCTTCTTCCTTTCTTTGGTGGTGACTCCATTATGTTCCTGTGAATGGGCTCACACAGTGTGGTGTGCAGCTGAACACAGAGTGCTTTTCTGCTGGGTGTTTCGTGAGGATACAACCCCAGCTGCAGCTGCAGGATAGAAGAAACCTGACTAACCTTTAGCTCATTCTTGCTGTAATCCCAATGCTGCCTCAGGATAATATTAATCTTTGTAGCTTGCACTTTAAATCTTGGTCTAACCATGTTTGTAAACTTAAAAGGGAACTTTTGAAAAGGCTAAAAAAAGATCTTTGATTACACCCTGATGTGTGAATGGGCTGCACAAGAAAATGAGGCACTCAGACACCAGAGCCCAGGAGCATTTAGTGCATATTTGCACACCCCTTTAGAAATCTGCACTTGCTCAGATTCATTCAGATGGTAAAACAAAGACTTTGTAACAAATCCTGGTTATTTTTCTGGCTGCATCCCTGGGACTTTGCAGTAGCATGGCTATCCTAGCACCAAAACTATAATCATGAGACACAGTGGCCAGATTAAATATTGGGGTTCTAGCCCAGTTAGACTCCTTCAATCGAATCATGCTTGAGAAGATCAAACTCCCTTTACCCACACCACTGCCTTGCACCTTTCATGGATAAATTCATCCACAGTTTTAAATTACAGGTCCACATCTCAATTTTCTTCCAGGTGTATTTCCTGGCTGCAGTTCACATGGTATATTCCAAAGGCAGCTTTAAATTTGCAAGTTAGAGCTTCTGTTTCTAACAGAATTTCTGAGTATGGATCCCAGCACAGAGGCCATACACCCCAGTACTCAGTAGGTTCCCTAGATATTCTTCTGGGTTTAGGGTTTTGGAGTGGAACATTTCTACAGTAAAATTTATGCATCACTGAGCAAAAGCACATTCTAGTCAAGACTTGAAGGCAGTAATTACAGAATAAACACTGATTAGCAAATTGGTGTCCAGGACACCAGTATCCACCTGCTTCTTAGGAGAGCCTCATCTGCTGGAGGCCACAGCAGGCTTCACAGATAAGTCCTTTTAGAAAGCCTTTCCTGTATCTTGGGGAGGCTCATCATTTCTAGGGTTTGTCAGAATTAACATGCAATAGCATAGCCTTGAACATCTCAATGATAGTTTTCCCAGCCAAAGCAGAGTGTGCAAGACTTCCACAGCAGGATACCATCATACATCCATGGGCAGATTCCAGCTGTCCAATGCAACAGGTTCATGTGTCCCACCACTGGCTGTCTGCATCTGCAAGACCAGATCATGAAACAGAGAGGGCTGTGGTATCAAAGCTATAGCCTGGGATTGTGCTGCCCAGCAGAGACTTGGCACCAAACCAGCAACCACCTTCTATTGCTTCAGTATAGTTGCACAGGCTCACATCCTGCTGTAAAAACATTTCTCTCTTGGGATCCAATATGGGAATTTCTCATGTCAGATTACTAATGGTGTGCCTCAAATTGGCAAGTCACTTTTCATGTTGATAATAGAGGCCAAGGCTAAAAGACGTGCTTTGCCCTTGCTGTGCAGCATCTAAGGATACAACAAACTCAATCCCTACCACTGCTGTAGCCAGAGGAGACTCTTTTTTTTCCAAAGGGCAGAAGGACCCTGCTGCTGGTACTGAGGAGCTGGTTCAAGAGTTGGACAGGGCATTGCAAACGTGCTGCATGCAGCTCCAGAGCCCTGTGTGGAAGGTGATGAGGCAAAAGCAGGAGCAACAAGACTTTATTTTTCAAATCCAGGTTAATCATCAGAGGGAGAAAAAAATAACAGCTTCCAACTTGCGTCCTAGCTGAGTATCAGATGAAGCCCATCATGCAGGGACTTTTTTTAACTCTAGCTGCCTTACATTGAATAAGGAGAGTCCTCCCAGAGGACTAGTGCTTTGATAATCTGCTTTATTATGTTCCTCCAAACTCCTTTCCCTCTGTAATCAGCCCACCGGTCACTACAAAGGATCAAAATTGCCATGTATAAATACTGTTCTCCTTGTGAGAAATTAACATCTGATCAAAGTTTAACAGTGTGAAACACATTTCTTGTTTTTGCAGTAAGCTTTCACGTCCCTTGTTGTCGATCCAAGTTCATGGAGGTTTATTTTCAAAGCAAATCTCTTGTTTTCATTCCACCAAAGAGCTGTTATAAAGCCAACTGTTGTTACTGCTGTAGTGGGTAACTTTATTTCTTTCTATTCTCTGCTAGAAACAAATGTCTTTCATCAGGTAAATTGTCATTGTATATGTGCATTCCATAGACAAGCCTTGGACACAAAAAGCAGTTAATGGTTTTTAATTAAATAGAGTGAGACAGGATACTCTAGGAGTGACCAAGGGATTACTTGTAGAGGAAGTTTCTCTCATGACTAATAGTGACTACAAATAAGATAGGATATTACAATAAAATTCTGCTGCTGACAAAAATATTAACAGCAAACGATGACAGAGCTTTCATCTGGGACTAGGAGAGCATCTGGAATATATTAAGACTGTAAAATTTCCCTTTAAGAATGAATTGCTAAAGTTAAATCCAGCCACCCAGAAACTATGGCACTCAGAGCAACTTAATATTTTTTTTTCATTAAAAATTACTTAGAGAGATTTACGTCTTCCCTTGGTTGACATCGTGATGTTCTGCTTGTCCAGACTTTGAGTCCTGAAAATATGTATGTGATGAGAAGGAATGGAGGAAAAAACATGGTCTTCGATATGTCCTGCCTATATTCATATGGGAAAACAACCCAGTTCCAGGCATTTTCCTGCAATGCAATCAGTCAGATGCTCTTTGAGACCACTCTGTGCAGATACCCACAGCTTATTAATACCATATGTGAAGTTGATGTATTATGTATCTAGAGATACAATATGAACATGAGATATTGACAGAGATAAACAGGAGAGAAGTGGGATGGGCTGGAAGGTCATTTCAGAAAACAAAAAGGCAGTGTGCTAAAGAAGGATGAGATTGTAGCAAGGTTCCTATTTCCCATCCTCTTTTCTCCCTGTTGCCAATTCCCGTGACATCTCTTGCTGCAATCTTGTCTTAATTTAGTCTGTGAGTTCCCAGAGACAGAATTTATCCTGTAACTTGTATATATTGCACACAGTACAAGAAGTGCTCTTGTCTTGCTGGATCTTCAAACATTGTGTGTGAGGCAGCCACAGCATAAACAAGGGAGATGGATGTCTCTGTGGCTGAAGTCCAGAGCATGGGCAGTGGTCTTGGGTGAGGACTCAATGCCCTGCTCTGCTGAGGCACCAGCTTTAACCTCGAGCAATTAGGAACAGCTAGACCTTGGATACATCCCCCCATTTTCATAGTAAAATGCAGGAGATGACCTTGGCCTTGGTGACTTTGGGAGCTCCCAAAAGGCAAGCCAATGTGTGTAGAACAAACTGAGAGAGCAGTGCTGTCTCTGCTCCCAGCAAATCAGAACAAAACCTGCGAAAGTTCTCAGAGTTTCATCTCACTCCCCAGGAGGCCTCAGTCATGGAAATCCAGGGGAAATGGTGGTTCTTCTTCCATTTTTATTTTCTTGCTCTAGTGGGAATGGAAATAGGAAACAGTCCTTGCTAAACAGTTACTTTGCAGCAGCCAGTATTGCAAAAGGTGGTCAGAAATGAGCCTTGCCCACGCACTTTCCTCCCCTTTGCTATTTCTTCCCCAAGCACTATTCCACCCTGTGGAGCTTCCTGGCTGTTTCTGGAGGAGGTTTGGTGAGGTTTCTGAAGCAAAGCTCATCATGTAGAGCAAGGGAGGCCTCAGTCTGCCATTGGTGTAGCAGTGGTAGGTCGTGGTCCCCTTTGGATCCAAATACTTTGTGGGGAAAGACATTCATAAAAACAAAACAAAAAGATGGTCTAGAATAAAAGCCAACTCACTGAGTGGCTTTGGTACTACTGGGTAGCTACTTTTTTGGCATTCAAGAGGGAGTTTTGAAATGCCAGCCTGCAGTGTTCAGAAAGAAAAAACCCTGTATGCTTCTCCCAGCAGGGATCTACCCCATGTCTCATCCTACCAAGAAGCTGGCAAATATTATAAAAAAAGAAAAAAATGCAAAAAGAAAATCTGATCCTAGAAATGTTCTGTAAAGAGGCAGCCACAGATATATGAGCACCCACTGTCACCATCTGGCCCCATTTCTGGACATGGTCATAAGGAGGTGACGTGTGTGTGTGGGAGACAAAGTAGGGGAGCTGGAATAAGCTACTTATGTCCTCAAATTTTCCTTTCTATCAGTACGTCGTTGATGCTAATGGCAGAGAAAGAAACATGCCAAATACAACAGCTAAAATCAACACCCTGAAAAGCATAATATTTAGGCAAAGATGTGTGTGGTGGGGCCAGCTGGCACCAGCTGCTAAATCTGCAGCCATGAGAGGCTTGGGGCTCAGGGAGGTCTCCAAGAGAGTGCCCATTGGTGTCCTGACCCAGGATCATTCCCCTGCTCCTGTGTAGGTGTGAGACCATGACTCCCACAGTCCCACTGATGGGGTGAGCACTTTCCCTTCCTTCAAACCACTTGCTCTTTGAAAATGGAAATGAGGGTTAATACTGATGACAACTCCAGGGTGGAATGCATGGACTTGGCAAGCCATGGGTCAGAGAAGGGCCGAGATCACCACTCCATCAGCAGCTCCAAGGGACTTGCGGGAGCTCAACATCAGGCTGGAGTGAAATAGGGGCTTATGGAAATCTTGGAACTTCCAGGGTCCCTTGGAGGTCCATCAAAGAGAAAGAGGAAAGGAGCTCTCCCTGGTGGGGTTGATGTAATGTGATTTCCTTGTCTGCACTTTGAGAGGGCTGCTGGGAGGGATCCGCAGTGTGGCACAGGGATAGGAAAAACCTCCTAAGTCTTGAGGAGGCAGGATGGGAAAGGGGAATAAAATTCCCTTGCTTTGATGTCTTCTCTGCTGACATACCTGGGCTCTAATTTGGGGCTATGTTGTAGTCCTTTTTTCCCCACTGTGAGGCTGACATTGCTGGGCTCCCCTGACAGGAGATTTCAGCTGAGGAATAGGGTGCCACTGTTAGTGGCGTGAATGTTGCTCTTTGCTGGTAGTAATTAGTAGCTTTACTCCCTGAGGATTCACCTGCTTTATCTAAGTTTATGGATGTGGGTGACAAATAACTTGTCAAAACTTCAGTAGCTAAGTGCATAACTTTCAGGTTGTTTGATGATCTTCTGGCCTTAAGATCAATTAAATCCATGGCCTTGGAGCTACATGATGTTCCTTCCCATCATTTTTTTCTCTCAGCCTTGCTAGCCTCAGACCAAGGGTCTGCTGAGAAGACCAAGATATGAGGCCAGGATGTACAGAACTATTAGTGGTTTGGGATGACTAGTGGGGATGTCTTTCAAAAGATATGAACATTGGAGTGTGCTAAGCACCTGCTCTCTGGAGTCAGGCCAGTTCAGACATCAAGCAGAGCAGATGCATATCCAAGGGCTCAGAGTTACTGGCCCCAAGTTTCACCAGAATTCTCCTGCCACACAGGACAGACCCTGTTGTGGCACAACATCTCCTGTTGGTGAAGGTGGTGCTGCAACACAAGTCACTGCACTCAGAAAAAAAGCTCAATTTGCTTCTTTTTGGTGGCTGTCTCAGTCTGAAAAGTCATAAAACAGCTTGTAGTAACTCCACAGCAAGTTTTTCAGAGAGATCTCCTGAACTTCTCAGTATCTGAGGACCCTTTTTTCCTGCAGAGCTCCTGGGAGCCATTGCAATTGTTCCTGTCCTTGCTTTTCCTTGCAGCCTCTGTTTAGCTAACAATTCCTGTGTTCATTTTTCTCTTTGTGCCAGGCCTGAGCTGCAGCTGATTGTAACAATATTTCCTCATAAGGCTGTGCTTAAAAACTAAGGAGCTTGTATTTGTTGGTGCTGGATGGTGGCATGTGAGGCTGCACAAAGGAAAACAGATGTTTGAGATGTTTGCAAAGGTGCTGTCATGAGACAGAACAGGGCACTTGGGTCTGACATTGCTATTTACTTGTACTAGAGCCTGTTCAGTCTCTGTAATAACCCTAACCCAGGAAATTTCCATCAACTCCACTCCCTGCCTTTCTGCTGGCTCTGCCTGCTATCAGGAGAGAGGATGGGGAGACTTGCCCCCACCTTGAAGAGAGTCTGACCAGCCTCTGTCACCTTGCCAAATCATCTTCAGCTGTGTTTGTCACATGGGTGATGTGGAAGGGGGCAGCAGAGCTGTTTGCAGCCACTTCACGGCTAGTTTCACCCTCCTCTGGGGAAGTGATTCAATCAAAGTCCACAGCTTTAAACAGTGCAGAGATGTGCTGGATCCAAGCCATTAAAATATTTCCACCACACACACATATATGGAGACAAATATCCCATTTACTCAGTTCAGGGTGATCTGTAAAGTGGGAGGGCAAGTTCCTGCCTCTCAGGAAGCAGCTAGCTGTCCATCCAGGAGATTCCCCCCCTAGTAGACACCGTCCACCACATTCCCCAGAGAGCTTCCTGAGAGCAGTGTCTGCCTTTGATGGACATCCTCAGGGCTGCCCATCTGCACACTCCTGCCAGAGAGGTGGGGTCAATGCATTGGCTGCCACAGCTAATGGAGCTTGCTTGCTGCTTATCCAGCCTGGTTTAGAAACAGAGCTTAAAACCTGTTTGCTCAGGAGGTTTATTATAGTTATGGAAGCTGACACCAGAGTTACACTGAGCAGCAGGGCAGAGGGTAAAACAATATTTTTTTCTTAAGTTAAAGCACTCTGACAAGGGTAAAATAAGTAGTCTGATCTGCCTGCAACTTGTTTGAGTGAGGGGTGCTGAGGGGATGAGTTTTCTGGAGCCCCAGGGCCTCCCTCATGCTTCCTGTCTTCTGGAGACCCTGGTGATTGCCCTGATGATAAGGAAAGGGGATTATTTCACTGGCCAGCCAGGACTAGGGAAAATGTCCCTGTTAAAAGCCTCAGAATATAAGACCTTCTTTCTTCACATCTGAAATCTGCAGCCATGAAAATGTATTTGCTGGAAACATGGTGCCTTATCATACAATATTGGTATGAATGAGCTGGGTAAAAAGGCACAAGCCAGGTATTTTGGCAAGGACTTCTTTTGAACTTGGAAATGTTTGCTGCTTTAGTGATCAGCTGTGCTACTCTTCTTTGAAATAAGTGCTTTCAGACTTTTAGGTTTTGAGTTTGGTATTTCTTAGTTTGCCTTCTTGTTTTTCCCTTCTACAAACCTCAATATTAATTTCCCCTGGAAATAAGACAAAGGCAGATTTGGTAAATTTGACAAAGGCAAAGGCAATTTGGGGAAGAACCATGTTCTGAACTTGGGAAAGCAAGGTCCCAGGGAGTGAAGGGACTTGCCCCAAAGAAGCTTGTCCCATCCTGTAAAACCAAATGTCCTCTGAAACCTCAGTCTTTTGTCTTAGTTGCCATTTTCTTGCAAGTATCTTGGACTCAAGTTACAAAGTTCAAGCTGGGTTAATCACAAGGAATGCAGCTCTTCCTGCTCTGCATGCAGGGATGTCAGTTAACAGCAGCTGTGGTGTCCTCTTGGATACCCCATGCATCTGCAGGAGTTTCAGGTAACATCTGGTTTTTAAAGTCAATATTCCACATGGAGATTAATGATTATCTGCCTGCTGTCCTGGCTTCCAGTCAGTTCTACTTTGTTGACTTACCCCAGGCTCAACAATGGTTTGTTAATCTTGCCTTTGTGTGTACACAGCAGCCTTATGGTGATTATCTACTTCTTTCTGTTTTGTTAACCAAGGTCATTAAGGTATCAAGTACTTTGTTATTTTGGGCTGCTGGTAGCATGCTGCAGCCTTCTGGAGCCTAGTTGTGGTAGTTAGGAGGGTGAGGTTAAACTACACTGTGTGGGAAGTTTCTCACAGGGAGAGGTTTGATACTGCGAACTGTCACATCCCAAGAATTACTTGGGTTTGGACTTGAAAGATGCTTAGTACCTGCAGTACCCTGTCCCTTGATCTGCCATCAGAGACTCCAGAGCTGCCTGGAGACTGTGCAGAGACAGCATCTGCCTTCTGCATCGTTGCAGCCTGAAGAGCAAATGCCCCAGACCTGCCTGTGGAAAGGTGGGTGACAGACAGCTTGGGCAGGGTTGTACTGTTAAGGTGGCTGAGGGTAGGTAACTTGTTTGGGAAAGCTGTTCTTGGCAATTCCCTACAGCTTGTTCCTGGAAACCCATAATTCAAAACATTTGTCTGGAGGATGGTTCGTGGGATAACCACAGGCATTTGTATCATCGGTCAAATATTTCAGATGCATCCAGATCAGCTTTCACAAATGTTATTGCTGCACCCCAGGCTGGTGGCTCTTCTGCTCAGGGTGGTGAGACACTGGAACAGGTTGTCCAGAGAAGCTGTGGTTGCCTCATCCCTGGAAGTCTTCAAGGCCAGGCCAGTTGGGTCTTGGGCAGTCTGAGCTTGTGGGAGGTGTCCTTGTTGGTGACAGGGAGTTAGAACTTTAAGGTCCCTTCCAACTCACACCATTCTATGATTCTAGAATTCTTTCCAGGCACAATGGCCACTGCCTCAAGAATGTGAGGGACTGTGTGGCAGATCCTCCAAAGGTTTATTTTTTGGGAGATAACCTTCATCTGAGTAGAAACAAGGGCTTTCAATAAAAGCTGAAAAAGTGTGAAACTCCATCAATACAACAAAGATAAAAACTACATTTCCCCTCATTGTGTTGAAGGGGCCAAGCTTCCAGCCAGCTGGAGAGGAAATAAGGAGTTTATATTATTTGCAATGTCAGTGAGGACCAATGTACAAATTTCCTGTCTGGCACCCTCTGTGGATTAAAAAAAAACTCTGTCAAAGAATATATTTCCCTTTCTTTCATGTTTCTGTTGGGAGAAGATGGACCTCAAGCAGAAGGGTCACGGAGGCTGTGACTGAGAAGGTGCAACAGGAAACTGAGCACACGGGAGACCAGACAAACAATCAGAAATGTCCATGATGCCAAAGCAGCACAATTCTGTCCCTTCCAGCTGTGGCCACAGTCAAAGCCCTTGTCAGTGTTGGAGATCTTACAGATAAGCCATGCCATTTATTCACAAACCCAAAGATTTTTTAACATATGCAACACTATGCAGAAAACTACCTCCCCCCAATGTTTGTTTTAAGTTTCAAAGCACTGACATGTAAACTGAAAGAAAAATGCTTTCTTCTATTTTAGGGCTTACTTAGCCAGTTCGGACAAGTAGAAAGCATAGATCATGCCTGCTGGAAATTTTCAATGTCCCCCTGCATTCCAGCATGGGGTGTTTCAGCCTGCTGCCACCAGAAACAGTGGGCAGGGAGAAAGCAAACACACATTCAGCAAACTGCACTTCAGGTGGATGTAAAATGAAGCAGCTGGTAGTCAATAGCAAACTTCTCAGCACAATGCATTGTGAAGGAACCAGTCAGGAGTTCAGGAAGACCCCAGGCCAAGGACCCTGATAGCCCAAGCATAACTTTCTCTCTGGTTTTCAGGGAAACCCACTACAACTAAAAGTAGCATTATCAGCTCCATCTTCTTGTCCAAAATTACAGCTTTTGGGTTCGTATATTAGGAACTTCCTGCCCTTCTCCAGTGTTTAAGGCATCCTGGCTGCTGGATCTGCTGTCTTAGTGTCTTGGAATAAACAGCAGAGCAGTCAGGTGCCCTGTTCTCTGGACAGTTGGACTCACCAGAAAGCATTTCAGAATAGAGAGGGGAAAGTATCTCAACCTTCTTCACTTGAGAGAACCTCTGAACCAAAAGAGCTGAATTCCACCCATTGTAAGTCATCATGAATTATGGACATGACCTAAGCCAAGTGCTTTCACTTCTGTAACCAAACAGATCCTCTCCCCTGCATGAGCTACACTGTGACAGGAGTCTTGCCCCTCTGAAGTTGTGTTTGTGCATCTGTCATCACCCCTCTGCTTTTCAGTGAATCTCTCAGGAGACCTCTTGTAGGGTATTCCCAGGACCACCACTGCATGGTGGTGAAAGCTGATGGCCAGGAGCAGGGTGGCCAGGTTGAGGGAGGTTCTCTAGTTGGCTTTGGGAAGAGGGTGCACAAGCTAGAAACCAGCTGCTAGCAAAGGGATCTGCAGTTGGAATAGCTACAAAGTTTGTTGGCTCTAGGGTCTTCCAAGCCCATTAACTTCTGGTGTGGAGTGGGCTCATGTGTTTACCTTTCTGAGAGATGAAAAACAGAGTGAGATTTTGCAGCACTCAGATTCCTTGAATTTTTTTTTCTTTTTTTAATTTTGATTAATGATGAGGCATTTTGGCAGCCTTCTCAGATACTCCATAACCTCAATTTAATCAGTCACCATCTAGTGCTTACTTTGCCTGGTCTCAACTGGCATGAATCAACTACATGAAGAGACTGTGGGCCTCAAAGGTCTGGTGGACCAGACAGTTGACTCCACATGGAGTCCTTGACCCTTGATTTCTGCAGAGGGAGACCTTATGACAAATGTCCTTACATGGAACCTTAATTTGTATTCTGTGATTTCATTGTTGGCATGTAGGGCTCAAGGGATAAAAGGATACAGACTTCATGTAGACCTGGAGGCCATCACCATTAAAGCTGAAAAGTTATACCATCAGTACTGCAATTGTGAGAAGTTATGGAAGTGGGTTATAAAAGTTGAGATTCACTATCCCACTTAGCTCTCTCACTGCCTCTGCTGCACTGGGTGAATAGATGGTGAGAGACCCCTGGGCTGGCTGTGTCTCATTAGCAATACAGTGTAGGTCAGGATGGGACTTTAGAAGCAAATATCTCCATGTGCTTTTCACAGAGGCATTTTGAAGATTGTAAATTAGATCCCTTTCAAACAAATCAGAATGTACTCAAGAATACACCCAACAGCACAGGTCTATGGGACCACATCCAGCTGAAGCAAAGCAAGACCCTCTTGAAAGGCTTAGTGTGTCAGCATGGCCCACAGCATAAACACAGTGATCAGTGGTTTTTCAGACAGGTCCTTCTTGCCTAAGCTTTAGATATCCTATCCTCTTCAGACAATAAATAGAAATGCTAACCTTCCCAACAGCCTAAGAGATTTACTCCAGATGTCAAAACATAATCTGAGGAGTTTTTTTGACATCCTGTATGTGTCCCAAGTCTTGTGTCAGCATTAGATATCTTGGTTCATTTCTGCAGTTGCTCCTGTTGATGATGATGTCTTAGCATCTAGTTTCTCACCCTGTGGTAGTGCCATACAGGAATATTTTCCTGTCACTCCTGATTTAAGCCAGTGTCACTGATTTTAATGTTAGGGAATTCTACAGCAAGTTGTGTGTACAAGAAAGTCTTCTGTGGTCTGACTTCTCTATTTCAAGCAGTAGACAGAAATGCACACTGACTGTCCTGAGATTTTAGGTCTGCTACAGCCATTATTCTTTCTGACGGTGATAAAACAATTTGTCCCTCGTTCATACAAGAGAAGGACGTGAGGGTAGTAATGAAGAAGTCAAGGAATGAGTAGCTGATAGAGTTTAAAATTTAATGGTAAATGACATTTAGTTAGTGATAAAAAAGATTTGTTCATATAACCAAACATTCAGTTAACTGCCATGCAAACATCTTACAGTAGGTGTCCTGGGTTCCCTTTTCCCTGCAATTGCTGATCAAACAAAATACCATTTTCTTTGAAGATTTCCTTCACGGAGGACTTTTTTATTTAAAAAAAATTATGGGAATATTAACATACAACTGGTACAAAACTATTATCCAAGAGAATGCTCACATGCTCTTCCCTCTGTGAAACACTTCTGTTATTCTGCAGCTGTCAGAGGCAGGATGGGCACATGTGATGTGAGAGATGATGAAGGGATGATCACTCATCTTTCCAGATCAGGCTTGGACCTGATCCATACAGATGTGTGGTAAGACTCTTCATAGCCAAGAATCATCCACCTGACACTGATTTTTCTTGAAGAACACTTAAGCTTCTGGAACAGACTGTCCACATGTGAATTTGACAATGTCAGTGGAAAAAAAAAAATTCCTTTTGTCTTATTCACTGCTGTCTTTGTAGCCTTGTAGAATGTTTAACAAACAGACTGTTCAGCAGTTTTCCTGTGTTCACTTCCACATTTGAGAAACATCAAAACTCTGCTAGGCTGGAGCAATTTAAGCACTTTGAGGAGGCTGTGGAAAATCCCTGATGAGTAAATATATGAATTCTGGTATTTTGATGCTGCTGCCACCATCTTCCTTCCTTTGCTGGCACACAGCACAGAAATTACACTGCTGTGCATTTCAAAGAAACTTCTGAGAAGAAGAAATACATTATTAGGACCTCTTGCAGCTCCTACTCTATACATTCTGCTCTGTCTTCTGTTTAGAGGTTGATGATACTTTAAAGCGTGCAGCAGCTCAAGTTCCTTCATGTGCTGTACAGCTACTTTTTGTATGAAATGGTGGAATGCAGGAAAAAAGAGATGATCCTCAAGTCTTTAAGGACTGAAAATACCAACTGTGATGCTGCACTGATCCTGGTTAACATATCCAAAAGGAATTGAAAACATGGTGGAGTGGGTTAGATTCTCTAGAGGGTTGAGGTGTCTAAAGCCCATTATGGTCCTTTGCAATCTCTCCAATACACCAGTGGAGTAGGCAGTCATTTTGAAGGGATACCTACATGTGTTTATAACTTCTTTCCCAATTTCTCTGACTCTTCTTAGAGTAGGAGGAGGATCTCAGGCACCTTCACTGGTAGAGATCTCTGCTTTTAGTTTTTAGGCTCTGGGGGCAGAATTCCACCCCTAGGATTCACAGATAGATCTTGCTGCCTTTTGTGGGCTGGAGCACACTGGCCACCATGTAGCATCTCAAGGTATGAACCCCCATCTTCTGCTAGTCCAGATTAGCTGTCCATGTGCATGCTGCCACCCCAACAGACTTGTAGTTACAAACATCGAGTGGGTCATGCCACATAAAAGTGCAAGAATTAGAGAATCAGAATCTGGACCTTGAGTTCTGGACAGTAACTACAAAATTCCACTGAAAAAAAACTGGAAACAAAAAATTATCCTTCAAAATTAATAAAATAAGCCCCCCATATAAAATAGGCAGTATAATGCAGGTTTAAATACATCCAATAGACTAGAAGTAGATGGGAAAAACAATTATGTGCACTAAGGGTCTGAAATGGAGACTTGGCTGGAAGTCTTACAATGGAAAGATTTTTCTTGCAAAACACTGACTACAGCTAGCTGTCTTGGGGAAACTTCTGGCCTTCAGTTAAGAAAAAACAACTGAAGAAAAGAAATGGAAATATAATTTTAATAACATTTAACATTTTTCTGTTTGGATACCATCATTCTTCTTCTTTGTATTATAAACAATAACCTCTTCCCAAAAGCTTCTTTCAATCAAAGTCTTTAACCATCTTGTGTTCTTTCACAATTGGGGTTCATTTGCAATATTCATTCTGGAATGAAAGAAACTTCAAAGTTGTAAAATGTTCTCTGCAATGAAAAATCTAACTCCTGGATTAGCTGTTACTTTCCCCCACTGAAATAACCTTCAATTACTGGCTTATTCTTCTACTTATATAAGAACATGTTTCAGCTTTTGAAGGCAAAGGACAATTGTTGACTTGAACATTCTTCTCACACCTTACAATATGTCTCTATTGGAATGCAAGCACATTTTACTTTTTTGATATATTCCATGTTCCTACAAATAGTTAGATGATAAACATGTGTCTAAGTCAGATTTATTAAATTTTGGCAGAAGTTTTGAAAAGTTGCATTAGGTTATTTATTGAATCTGTATTTAATTTTTATTTGCCCAACCCTCAGATTGAGGCTGAACATTTCCCCAGTCTATATGGAATCCCTAATGAAGACAAGTAAAAGATTTAGAATTTTTAATCATGTGTCTGGAGGTTCTTTTTAATTTGTGGGAATAGTAATGAAAAACTATGTCCCCAGGACATGCACAGAACTTTTTTGACAGTACATCAACTGGGACTGCATATCTGAGGATAAATAAATGGGGAAAACGGCTGCTTGACAGATTCCAGGAGAGAGAAGAAAGAGAAGAATACAAGAAGAGCTGGCATTTCCTCAAAGAAATGATAGTAAGGCCACAAGGACAAACATCCCAATTAGGGTAATGACCAGCTTGGCTGAAACAGCAGCTTCAGGAGCTACAGGGAAACAAAGTATAAACTATACTGTGTGAATTAATCATAAAATCTGAAAAAGAGAGACAAGGCTGAGGCAAAAAAGAGGAAAGAGCGAAACAGGAACACTTCAAAAAGAGGTACGACCTTGGTGGCTTTGCAAGATAGCCCACAGCATTTGGGACTTTGACTTAGTGCTGAGAAGTGGCATCATTATTAGACAACCTGATATGGCTGACAAGTACCTGTTGGTCAGCCTTGTCAACCTGACATGGCTACTACAGGACCTATTTGACATGCAAGTACTTCCTGAGGAGAAATACAATCACAGTAGTAGCTTACAACAGACATCTAGAGGAAGAGAATGCCTTTTTGTAGATAGACTCAGAGAAGAAAAAAGGCCAAGAAACATCCTGCTTCACAGTACAGCACAACTGCAACTATTGGCAAAAGACTTAAAGTTATTGAACCTTTTTTTTTTATTTCTGTCTTTGCTGCAACCAAGTGACCAGCATGGTCCCTACCAGTAAAACAGGGGCAAGACTTTGAACTGTAGTAGTTAATTTTAATACTCTGGAATTTTTTTAATCAATTGCAAGGAAATAAATAGCACTCAGCATGGCTTAATCAAGGAAAGAATTTGTGAAATAAAGTGAATTTCATGCTGTGAGGGGCTAGCAGGCCTTGTGGGCAAGGCCAAGTGTTTTGACTTTCACCAGGCACTGAATGGTTCACCTTGCTGCTTTCATAAGTGAGACGTGGAAACACTGGAACTGGTTGCCCAGAGAGGCTGTGGATGCCCCTTCTCTGGAGGTGTTTAAGGCTAGGCTGAACAAGGCACTAAGCTGCCTGATCTAGTGGAAGGTGTTGGAACTTGATGATCTTTAAGGTCCCTTCCAACCCAAACTGTTCTGCGATTCTGTGATGCTATGTGGTGTTGATGGAGTGAGTGGTTTGCTTAACCTGTCTTTGATGATGGGTTAGAAACAGGGAATAGCAAAATTTTAGGAGTAGCAGAAAGGACTAAAGGATCATAGAGGTGCCTTACCTTCTGTTTTAGTATGTTTCTGTGACTTTGTATGCCCAAGATATTACCTGTTTTTTCCTTCTGTTCTTGTGCCACCCTGAATCCCAGGCTGTTTTTCCTTGTCTGACTGACAAGGAGTTCTCCATAGTGCCTGTTGAATTGTGTCACAGGTGTTTCTTGGTTCCAAGTGACATCAAGCTCTGACAGCCAGAGGAGTTTCTTTAAAGACATTACATTCAAAGACAAAAGGAAGAAGAAGAGAATTGTTATTTATCCCCACTTTTCAGACAAGAGAAGGTAAATGCTCCACAGAATCCAAAACAAAGCTGGTAACTGAACCCAAATCTTCTGGATACTTGGAGAGTATCTTGTGCACGTGACTACATGATTAATCATGAGGATAGGACAGGTTGTCACGAACCATGCATAAACTACACGTAAGCAATTGCCATCTTCTGTCTATCTTAAGGTGAGTGATCAGGAGTGATCAGGCTGAGGTTAAATTGTGAAAGCCCAGGAAATACTCCTGGGTCTCAAACAATCCAATGAATCCAAAGTTTAGATCTCAGCATTGCAAGCTAATGAGCCTTTCAAAGCTCCCTTCAGATTGTCTGGAGCCATTCCCCAGCCACAGATTTAATTCTCTCTATACACTCTGATAAATGTAGTCTATTTAATATTCTACCCACAATTTAGCTTGAGGCTACTTGAAGCTATTATTTGGGAGGGTTTTTTTCCGGTCTGTTAATTATACCTGCAAACTGGCAAACTATCATTTCTGACGTAAAGCTACACATGATGTGTCCCCAAGCCAAATCACACATGAGCTTAGGCTGGAAAGCCAGCAGCTAGCAGCCAAATGCAGCAAAAGCTGAGCTCCAGAGGTATCCCCTGAGCACATATAGGCAGCAGCCAAGGCAAAACGAGAAGATGCCAAAATGGCAGATCCTAAAAGGCTTGTTTAGTTTTTATGGCAATCCTTTACTCAGGCAGAATTCTTATTGGTTTTAGGGAAGTGAAGGCTTTGGAGCGTAGATTTGCAGTGCTTATAGGGAGAGGACTGCAAATCTAGAAGCTCCTCTATGCTGACTGGTTTTGATGGAGATGCTGATACCAGGCTGGGCTTGATGCACAGCACTCTGACATGGGTGCAAGCAGGGGTCCCTTGGGGTGATCAGGACAAAAAAAAGGCAGTGCAGACCCTTGATCTCCTACCATTCGTGAATTTGTGAACCATTGGTACAGCACCCCAAGGTGACAGAGAATTTTCTCTCAGCACTTCCCTTGTCAATAGATTAAGTGAAGACCACCAGTGCTGCACATTCTGGGTAGTCATGCTCACTGCGGCCAGGGCATAGGACAAGGATTTGGACTCAAAATTGGCCATGAGGTAAAGGTCAGGCCATGTCCCAAAATTCCATCTGAATTTTCCTGGGAAACCACCAGAATTGTCCACTAAGACCTGTCCAGTGGGAGAGAAAAGCAAACAGCCATGTCTCTTCTCCCACATGAAAACCAACCAGCAAAACCACAAGGATGCTTATGAACTTTTCCAGCCCTCACCAGGAAGGACAGCTGGAGCCTAAGCAGTCATGACATTTAGTGAATGCAGTAAGAAATCAGAATGGAATAAAAACTAACCAGAATGGAAAAAAAAAAATTCATTTTTCAAAGTCTGAGTGGAACATTTTTTTTTTTACATTTTTCACAATTTGTGGAATGCTTTCCAAGTATTTCAACTTTCTGGTAGTATAGCTTTCACTTTCTTATTTGCTGCCAAATAAAATAAGCTAAATAGTGGCCAAAGGGTAGCACTTTTCCCTTTCCTTTTTCCTTTTTTTTTTTTTTTAAACCTGAGCTTTCAAGACATCATAAAAATGTGGGAGTTCTTAAATTTAGAAAGCGGCTCAAGGAAAATGAAAATGAAAAGTGATGAGAGGGAGGGAAGAAAAGGAATTATTCAAGAAAACAAATGGACAGGTTCTGATCTGGCAAACAAGCCTTTCCTCAGAAATCTGAACAAATTGAATGGAGGTTGAAGGGCCACCCTCACTTAGTTTGTGTAGCCTCTGACTCCACTGGCAGATCTGCTGTACAGAGCCATGAAGTGATTTTGTGCTGCAATATTTGTGTCATAACTGCAAGTGCTTTTCATGAATACTTCAAATAAATCAGAGGCAACCTAATTTGGCCAATTACTATGGAATTGGTGAAGCCCTTTATATCAACATTTTGGAGCTAATGCAATCCATTTCCTACTTTGCACAAGTAAACTTCTCTTTTCCATAGAATCTAGAAGAAAAAAAAAAATGGCTAGAACTAATCCCTTGGTAGAAAGGCTGCTTTCTCCAGATATCCAAGAGAAGGCATTTTACAAGCAAAACTGTAAAGTCCTATAAACCAAGGCTCCAGCTCCAACAGTGAAACAGGAGGTGTGCTGGCTCCCTGCTTGTGTGATGGCAAATTGATGTGGAGAGAGTGCCCAGGGATAGCTGGACCAGCAACAGTCAGCATGGTGGCCATGCCCTTCTGGGTGGCCCCAGGTGGATTTGGGGACCAAGGCTGGACAGGCATTGCTGCAGGGCTGGCAGGGGACTGGACAGTCCAGCAATGCAAAGCTGTTTTCCCAATTTGGCAGCTGTGATGGGCCTCAGGCTCAGGTCCAGCTGCATATTTTGGTAGTGAATTTGCTAATATAACACAGAAATGTACATTAAAAAAAAATTTAGCTTTTCCCTGCCTGCTTTAATAAATTACCCAACAGAATGATTTGCTTGTAGAAAATACTATAAACTTGACTGCTTTGTGTTCACTGGGCATGCCCACATCACTCTTGCCTAATGGAGAACAGAATCCATAATTCTCTGGCAAACAGCAAGAGGAAGGGGCAAGAAAAGACATGATAAAGGGATCAGAATATTTGAGCACTCCTCCCTTACCAAATGAATCTGGAGTAGAGGCATTGTTGGGACATAAAAGAATGTAAGAGAATTTACAGGGCAACATCTGTTTCAGTGTCAGAATTCATTAGTGAGGAAAAGGGGAACACAGGTACACCAGGGAGATTTGGAAAATCTGGGATTACAAGCAAATGTGTCGTTCAATGTCTGTTGTTTTCAGTTTCTTGCAACTTTGCTCAACAGATCAAAAGAGTTTAAGTCCAGCTAAAGAGTGTATGAAAAGCTTAGAAGAATTATGGTACTCATTATCCTTCAAGCAATCCTCTTTAATGATTTGTTCTGTGGCCATATACAGGATCACAAATGCAATAAAAGTGGGAAATGTTAAAGCAAGGGTCTGGCATGGTGATGTCATCTATACAATAAATGTATGTCAATGTAGGGCTATAAATCACCTTTTTATCAGAATCTTGAGTTGATATGATACCAGATGTATACACACTTCATGAAAATTCCTTAGCTTTGAAGAAAGAGGACAATAAAATGTGATATAAAGTTGGATACATCTACATGAGTACTTCCCATGTACTTCTCGTGAGTACTTCTCATGAGTAACATTTATTATGGCTGAGTGGGGACAAGGCCCTTTTCTTTCCAGCAAACACTCCCTACATCTCAGTGCCAAGCATGACACGTTCTTGTGAGCATGGGGACTAAAAGAATGGCTCTGGGATCTCAAGTAGGATCGCTCCAACAGCAGGCAGACCTTAGGAGCACAGAAAAAGCTCTGTAAAGAAAGTTTCCTTTACCATAAGAGACAGATTTGGTCTGTTTTAAATAGGGAAACTCCCAGGTTTAAACCTCTCATTCTTTCCCAGAACACTTAAGTTTTCTTTCTTTCCTATGTAAAGAGTGAAGTGCATTGTTGTGAAACATCCCCTAAACACACTTCCATGCTGAGGTAGCAATCTTGAGCAGCAAAATCTCTCCTTGTGCCCTGGGCTTCTTTTTAATTCTGTTTCTATGAGATATTTCTGCCCAACAGGAGCTTTTACATTACAATTGCATTTAAAAAAAGAAAACACACCACTGCACGGTCTTGGGGCTGGCTCGAGCCAATGAGAATCTTTCCATTGACGTCATTAAGCTTCTATTCAGTCCTTTAATCTGCAATCAATCAGCCCTTAATATTATTCCACTCAGAACTCCATGCCTTCTTTGGATGATAGAAAAAGCTAAGACCAAATGCTTGTCCCAGCTACCAGGGCTGGCAACATTGCCTGGCTCATGATTACATTTTCAGCGAGGCTGGGTCAGGAGTTATCCTGTGTACATTGTTGTGCTGCTTATCCTTTGTGTACATTCCTTCAGCTTCATAATTTGGCTTCTGTGCTGCACTAAACTGTACCAGCACAACCCTGTGGTGTCTCAGACCCTGCTGGAGCCATGGACTGGGCACACAGCACTTCCCAGATACAAGTTTTGTGGTGTTAAATCCTCCTGTGATATCTTGAGGTGTGTAGTAATAGTGCCAAGAAGCTGCATGAGACTGTCAGGAAAAAGAATTAGACATACATAGCCTTATCTTCCTCAGCCTTTCCCAGCGCTACATTCTGTACATCTCCTTAACTTGTCCATCTCTGATGGCTACAGACATAGCTGCATTTCCTCTTGTGGTATTGACTCTTCATTTGCTGCCATGACAAGGAGCAGCATATCTGTCTAGGATCTCTCATGACAGGGACTTTATCTCTTGATGTGATATTGTGGTCTTTCTGGTGCATCTTCATCTTTCTTTCTTCTGCTAAAATAAAAGGAACATGTGCCCAGCTCTGCCCCTGCAGGACAGTTGCACAGGACTACATGCAACTCAATAGAACTCATCTCTCCCCCAGGATTATGATGTGGCTGCAACTGGGGTGAAACAAATTTCCTCATTTAGCAGCAGATAAGAACATGCAAAACAGAGGAAGCAAAACACAGGGCATTATCAGAGGTGTCTGAAATCCTGGACATTGAGAGGTGACCTCAAAGAGGAGTAACAGAAGGACAGGCTGCAGCACAGAGAGAAGTCCAAACAAGGGCTCTGTGGAAACACACACAGCAGCGACTGCAGAGGTTCCAGGGACTACAAGGTCACAGATGGGAACGGTGGCCTGTTGCTTCCTATTACAGCTATGATGTCACTTATATTTGGAAATCATTCAGCAGCCTTGATCATACTTGCTTCAGTGCTTAGGTGTCCCTGGAAGAATAAAATTTAGCTAGCAACACATGAGAATGGCTTTAAACCTAGTCTTTAAAAGGCAGGGCCTTCAGAGTTAGGGCTTAGGGCAACAGAACTACTGATACTCACCTATTCCTGAAGGTGTAGAGTGTGATCCCAGTGACTAAAATGGAGGCCAAAGAGGAAAACAGAGCACTAAGATCCAAACTGTGGGCCCAGAGAGTATCCACATATCTGAAGTAGACCAGGAACAGAGCAGGCTCCGTGTCCAGCTCCCTCTTACTCATGCTAACTCCTTCATTCATGCTATGGATTCAGGGTTGAAGTGTGCAGATTTGGGACAGGAAAGAAAACTATCATGGGACAGGGAGACTTGGGGCTCAATGCAGAGGTGTGTCAGCCCTGCTAGCAGGTGGTAGCATTGTCTCAAATCAGTGAGCAGATATTGCCCAACTCTGGTTCTGTAGACTCAATCAGCAAGGAGTACCCCAAGGACTGACCAAGAGGTCAGAAAAAAAAGAGAGGATCAGCTAAACCCAGAAAGACACTTAAGCTGCATGGGGATAAAGATGATCTAGGTTGTCTCACTGGAAGTTTTTTTTTCCAGGCAATACATGGGAAATGGGCTATGGGTCTGCCCAGCCTTTCCCTGGGGAGAACTGCTGCAGGCCCTTAGAAGTAAACACTGCTTCTTCCTGTTGAGTTAGGAACCTCTCTGCATCAGTAGCTTCATGACAATGCTAAAGGTTACATACTTGTAACCTAAGACTTAATTTGCAGTGAAGCCATAAATTAAATTATTCTCATCATTCATGGCTTCTGGGAAGATAGAAGCAGATACAAGTCACAGCTAGAAAATGAGGAGTAATTGATGGGACAGCCAGAGGGCTTTGTTGTAGCTGTGCTCATTTTGTGATGTGAATAATGCCAACAATAGCAAATAGATTTACACGCATTAGAAGCACATTCAGCATAACCTCTTGGTGTGTACAGCATGTGCAGGTACTCTGGGGCTGGATGTTCTGCAGTGATATGCTGTATCAACCCCACATATCTCAGTTTCTGAATTACTGCTGAATTCTCCAGGTGCTCTATAACACTGAAGCCCTTCACACTGTAAATCACAGGAGAGCAATAATTTTAGCCTTGCACAATGAGAAAGCTTGTTCTAGAAAACCTTTCCCTCTCAAAGCCCCCACCTTGATTGTGGGTGGTGTGGGCTTGCAGGTCTCCCTACTTTTCTAAGCTAGAATTTAAAGATAGAAATTAAAAACCAGATGTATGTCTTCCCTATTTACTACAGGTGTGAATATAATATAGGACTAAGGTAATGGGGCAGAGAGATTTTCTTTTATGTGGCTTATGGACACAGGAAATTAAAAAGTTTGAGCTGAGGAGGGACAAAATATGTTATGTGCAGAATCATTTCTCGTTCAGTGTTGCAAGGGATCTGTTAACAGTCCAGCTGCTGTCACAAGGGTCCTACCATTTTGAGTGTCCTCAGAGACTTTACCATCTGGACAAGCAAGAAATGCAAATGCCAGTTCACAAGACATGATTATCTTGCTCTCAGCACTGCATGGGAAAACAAATGGGAAATATGAAATTTATGTAATTATTGACTCCTAAAAATTGAGATGAAAAAGTATCCGAAGTTATTCTACAGAATATCATTATTTTCAATCAAGCTGATGAGGTCTGACTGAGCAGCCTGTGTTCAGAGGTGTGTCAGTCCAACAGCCAGAGAAGCCAGTCTTTTTTCAGTGTTGTAAAACTAATGAGAATGGATGATACCCTAATTTTTCCACTTTAATGATGCAGCTTGGCCAACCTCTGCTGAATGAATCTTCTGGGTAAACAGCTCACAAGTGATGGTTGATGCATTGATTCTTGAACCTCTCTGTGAAGAGACAGTGAGCCATCAGAGCCGAGGACCACAACCTGCCTGGGAAATGCAGGAGGGCTGCAATGGGCAGCAGGGTAGTGGGGCATGGGAGGAAGGCTGCTCTGCCTCCCCCAGCCTGTCACCCCTGCCCACTCTGCCCCAGTCAGAGCCGATGGGCAGAGGTTGCTGGGCTGAGCTGCATCATCCAAAAGCTTTTGAAGAAAATTATATCTGGAGCTCTGCAGACAACAGATTTGCTTCTGACTCACTGACTAACTGGAAAAGGAGGAAAAAAAAACCCCATGTCTGGGTCAAACAAAGGAGGAGGATTAAGAGGCAGTGCCAAGGGCCCCGAGGTACCTGGACAAGCATTTCCGCAGAGGGGATTAGCATTAGCACAGCTGGGCTCATGAGCTGACTTTCCAGCTGATTTGCTTCCCCCATCTCCAGCCCCCCTCCCTGGATCAGGGCACCTGTGAAAATCTCCTGGAGCAGTATGGTCAAGTGCTTGCCTGTGCTTCTCCCTCTGGGCAGTGGAGCCCATCAAGCTGCAGGTCGCCTTGACCCAAAACTGACTGCAGGGAGGGGGAGAGGCTCTTTAATCGGTGTTGTCCAGCCTTCTGTTCACAGCCAGCAGAAGGTACATTAAGGGGGATTAGATTTGTGCTGTTATTCTTCTGGATAAATGCTACTAATGGCTGGGCAGCCTTGGCTGGCAGCGCTTTTGGATTTCTATTCTTACATCTGTGAATTTTAAGCTGAAGAAAAGCAGCTGAGGCCACAGGCTGGATACTTTGAGCAAACCCCAGGGAACAAAATAGCCAACAAAACTATCTAATAAAAGTTCTCTTAGAAAGCAGTTATCTCAATGCCCTGTTTAGTTGCCTGTCTACAGCACTGGGCTATGCTTGGCCAGAAAAGGATGGAAGCGGATGCTCAGCCAAGAGGGGGTGAAGATCCACACTGCTCTCTCTGGGCAGGCTTCTGCCTCCTGTAGATGAAGGAAAAACTGTGTGACTGCTGCAGTGTCCACAACCAGCAGGATGTCACTTGCTGTCCCCTGCTGAGCTGTGCTTTGGATGAGGTTTTGGTATTGCCTCTGCAGGCAGTGCCTTTCACAAAGGCTCGCTATAAACTTGGCGAACATGTCAGGGCAGCCTGAAGACAACCAGCAGGGAAACAACCCCAGGTCTGTTTTCTTCACTCTCTCGAAATATATGGGCAGTGACAGGTGTAAAATTACACCGACCAGGCAATAATTCAGACCTGTTTGAGTGCCAATTATGTGTCTTTTTACGACATTGGGCCTCTGCCTGAACACAATGTTTAGGAGAAAAATGTGTTGTAAAAGTGTATTCATTCAAGAGAATGCTGTAAAAATGATCCTTGGTATTGGTCTCACTTGTTTAATCTTCAGTCTTTTTTTCCCTGCTCCTCCTTTGATAAATGAGCTCTGGATGCCCTATGTTGCCTGCACAATCTTGTAGAAAATAAAAATACATAAATCTTAGCCATGTATGGTCTCCAGCCAGGGAAAATAGCTTATAAATCCCAGAAAGATGACCACCCATTAAAACAATGCTGGACACTATTATTTTGATGGTAGAGACTCAAACTACCCAGCATATGGCTCAGTTTACAGAAGAGGAGTCTGCTAATTTAACAGGGTGGCTTGGTAGGCAGCACAGCTTGTTCACCTGGGGCACTTGGTCGGGATGGATTATGCCCCAGTGACAGTGGTTGCCACCAGAATTAAGAGTTTAGCCCGGGCTTTGTGATTTTGTAGAATCATAGAATGGTTTTGGGTTGGAAGGGACCTCAGAGATCATCTAGTTCCAACCCTGGCCGTGGGCAGAGACACCTCCCACCACACCAGGTTGCTCAAAGTCCCCATCCAGCCTATCTTTGAACACCTAAGTTCTCTGGGCAACCTGTTGCAGTGTCTCATTACTGCAGTGTTTCATGCAGTAAGGGATTTCATCCCAGTACCTAATCTAAATGTTCCCTCTTTTCAGTTTAAAACTGTTCCCTCCTTGCAGTCCCTCCCCAGCTTTCTTGTAGGCCCCCTTCAGGCTGTTATGAGGTCTCCCTTGAGCCTTCTCTTCTCGAATTTAAACAATCCAAAATCTCTCAGCCTGTCTTCATAGGAGATTTCTAGCAACCCTCTTGCCTTCATATCTCCAATTTTCTACCCACACTCTTCTCCTCCATTTCCTTGTCCCTCAGGTCACTCGCACTCAGATATTGTGACTCAGATAAGGAAAAAATTAGTGTGTTTATTATGTTTTCTACATCTAAAGGGGAAAGCTCAGCAGTTGTTCCTAAACTCAAGTGTGCAGAATGATTCAAAGTATGCACATGATTTTGTTTTCATATTTATTATTATGTTACACCATATAAAATATTTTATAATATGGTATTATTATACTTTGGAGTATTTTTATTATTGCATATAATGGTATGTTTTTATCTTCAAATGTGTATATTTATCTTTTTCAGCCTACCAATTGGAAAATTAGGCTGGAACTCAGAAACCCTAAAATAGTTGAAACTGTATGAAATGTACATGGAAATGCTTTGTCTTGTGGCACAGACATATTCATAAGAAATTATTTCACACATGCAGTTATACAGCTGATAGACATAGCTTTCTTTTGCTGACACTGTATTCCTTGGTCTGAGGAAGCTGTTTCTTTCCTTACAAACCTCATTTTAGTAACACTTCAAGCCATTTAAGAATCTGCAGTGCAAGCGCAATCAAGGGCTGCAGAGCAGTGCAGAAATCAGGGCCAAGTCTGGGGCTTGCCCAGATGTTTCTGTGCACAGCTGCACACAGGGCTGTGATAAAGAGGTACCTCTTCTGCTAAAGGACTTGCAAAGCCAGACTCAAGGGTCACTCATTCCTATGTGTGGGAGAAAATACACACTTGTTAACATGAAGGAATGATACACGTCTAGCTTCAGACACATATTCTCTGAGTTGCTACCTTCTGCTGGCTCCTTTTAAACTAAGGTGTCCTGCCTTAGGGTTTTTACATGTGAATTCTTGACAAAACTTGAGGTACCCACTCCACTTTGACCTTCTCAGTATCTTTTTAGCCTAGGGCTACCTTTATCCTTTCTTAATTTGCTCCCAAAGCCTCACTTCAGAGCAACATCACTTCATCCAAGGATAACAAGATGCTTCCTGAACTTTCAGGGTCATTTCTTACCACCATCACAACCCTTCCTTCCCTCCCACTGCCATTACCAAAGGCTGAGCTGGAAGTTTATCTGTTTAGTCCTATTTACATTTCAAACTCAGATCAACTAAAGCAACAAGGCTAAAAAAAGATTCTGTGGAGCAATCAAGCAGTGAAAGGGGCTGCCCTTCCCCACAGGAGGAACCTGCTTCATTTGCTCTCCCAGGCATTACAGAGAGGGAGGTGAGGGGAGAGTCACCTCCCCTCTTCTGGGTTTGGGTCTCCAACAGGTACAGATACAGCAATTTGTTGGACAATGGGACTGAGCCTATTTTAGGAACCCAAATAAATACAGTCAGTATAACAGTGTGGTGGTTATGACACAGTTAGCAGTTAATGGCCTTGAAGATGAAATCCTGTGCCTAATTAGCTTATAAAACTGATCAAATTGGAAGCAACATCAAAAACCAGATTAGGAAAAGGAAGCAAAGTGCACTTATGAAAGGAGAAGAGAGCTGCAAAATAACTGCAATAGCTTTTTGTCTGTCCTGTTTGCCTTGGAAAGACTAAAACCTGCAAATACAATTGCCACAGACATTTTCTATAGAATGCTCTTTTATCTATTTGAAGTATACCCCATGAAGTAAATACCTGCTTTGGGTCTGCAGAGAATTTTGCAGTGGTGACAGTACAATCGTTGCCTTTTATTCAAAAGGGGTTTGTCTTGTTAGTGAGGTTGGGCCATTAGATGGTAAATAACAGCTTCTGATAAAGTACAGTGCAGTTTGCTGCAGAAAAATGTAGCATGATTTAATAAGAAGGCAAGGAACTAATCACCCAGTGCAAGAGGAAAGCATTGAAAGTATTGTGGAAAAATCATTGAAACCATGAGGCCAGCACACAGCTGCAGTAATAAAGTCTGTCACAAAGTGGAAGGGACTATGAGAAAGGAGGACTTAGTGTAGGTGTTATTAGTCAGAGCCCCATCTGCTCTAAGCCCTACAGCACATAAGGGACTTTTTAAAGTCTCAGGGGGATACTGGACAACACAGGGCAAGAGCTTCTCTTTTACAACCAGGTTTATATTGAGGAGGTGACGTACATAGAGGTTCCAGCATCCTGCAGGATGCTTTCCTACAGCTGAGAAGGAAGTAGGCACAGAGCTGAACACAGGTTTGTAACTGGCAGGTCTTCAAGTCCTTACACAGACAAAATTTCTTGTATTTTTCATGAGATTTCTGGTTGTTTAGCCCAAGTAGGTATTTCCTATTTGTGTGACCAGCCTGGCAGTCCAGTGAATCCCTGTTGCCCTGATGCTGAGCAAGGATCATATGGAGGCACACCAGGCAGCCAGCACCCATGACAGCTTCCCACTATCCTTTTCTGAAAGCTGCACATCCCCAGCAAACCTTTCCAGAAAAAACAATCAACTTTCTCAAATTCCACAAAACCACTAAATTTCTCCAGAGAAATATGGAAAAAAAATCTCTGAATTATTTAATTATTCTGACTTTTTTGAGCAAAGTTATTTTTCAAACAACCATTTGAGAACTGTAAATCAAGCTGCTATCCCCCTCCTTGTACCTTGTTCCCAGCCCCAAAGAGCCTGCAGACCAGCCTATGCCACGTGACCCATGTATTGTGCAAGCTGTTTTACTCCCCCTTCCACATCAGGGACCCTCTGTCTTCCATGGGATTGCAGAGTGATGAATTAGCTCAGAATCTGACTGGGAGGATATTAATGAAGTTTAATACTGTCTTTGGCCAGCCATAGTGACGACCACTTGATAGCTGAAGAAGCGATTACATTCCATGAGAAACCATATAATTAAACCTAGAGGAACCTCCACATCAAACACAAGAATGTGTCACTACCCCAGATGAAAGTACACACTAGAAGGGGGAGAGCTTTTACAGCCTCTGCTTTTACAAAGGCTCATGTGTTTGAGAAAGAGGCCGAGCAGCCAAGGGGAGCTAGCAGAGAAGATGTAAAAGAAGTTGTTGAAACAAAATCACCTCAATAGTGCAACATGAAAAGCTAGGCAAGAAAGAAAGGGTGTCTGACTGGGTTAGAGGGGTAAGAAAAGAGATTATCCTCTTTTGTCTGGTTTTTCCTGTGATTTGTGAACAGTGCATACCCCTAGTGCCTTAACAGAGGAGCATCAAAAGAAATTCCTTCCTCATCACCACTTTTTCTTATAAAGAAAATAGCCCACTGTTCCTTCATTTGGCTAAAAGTTTAGGTTCAAAGGAGATGACATTGCTGTTGCTGCCTGAGATGCATGAGTGCAACCTCTGCACCATAAGCTCAAAAAAGAAGCATTTGAAAAAAAATGGTTGCTATTGAAGTCACTAGACCAGTATTCTGATTTCACACATGGAAGATATCTGCTAAGGAAGCAGATGCCAATTTTATACAGTCAATCTTTAGAGTAAAACCACACTTTAAATAATGAGGGAGCATGGAAATGCATCAAAGGGTGGAATGAAAGTTCATGTTACTGTGAATAAAGGCTAGCAGTGCTCTGGATGCCTTCAGAGCTGAATTGGTGTGATTTTCTCATAAATAAGAGAAGTGAGCATGGTGGAGTCGTGCCACATTAATTCACTTCCCACATGTACAGACACATGAGGTATCCCTCATGTCCTCTTCACACAAGTGCTTTCATTGTGACAGTACAAATTGCCACTGCTGGTACAGATCCTCATCTGGAACAGGATCCCAGCTTTGCCAGGTCAAGCAAAGCTGAAGACAGGATTCAAGTCGTGCAGGCTGGAAACTGCTCTCATCACCAAGTTTCCAGATGAGGGCAGCTACACTTTGTCCTGCTCCCTCCTCCCCACTGCTCCCACCACATCTCAGTGTGGCCACTCTCTGTTTCCAGGCAGAGAGATACAAAGGGCTGGCTGTGACTGCAGGCTAAGGGCAGGGTTGGGGAGTAGCACCACAGCTACAAAATCCTCAACACACTCAGTGATTTTTCTCTCTTACATTCAGAAATGCAGAGGGGTCCAGGCATGGATGAAGGATCTAGTTTTAGACATCTACGTGCCACAGGGATGCCTCATGTCCCACCTCAGGCTGTCTGAATGTATAGTGGGTCTTCTATTTAACTCTAGGATAAATCCTTGAGTGGGACCACTAAAGTTCATTACAGTTACCAGAGGCAACAGAAGCAGTTCTTGTGGTGAGCAGTTAGAGCAGTTTAGCTCCACTCTGCCTCCAGCACATCACCGTGGCCTGATCAGATATCCAACAACAACATGCAGCCCCTAAGGGACTTTTATTTTATCAATGTACTTTGGGATAATTACCTCAGATAATTTTAAATGAGGCTAAGGAAAATACCTCCACCCTTTATTTTAACTGTAGCTGCTAATTTGTAGCAGTTTGTGAAACAATGGGTCCTTGTATGCCATAAGAAACTTTGATCTGGCATGGGTCTTTTCCTCAGGAGGCTCCAAGAAGAAGAAAGAAGCCCAAATCACTCCAGGAAAAAACAAAAAAAGTCATGTTCTTAAACATTCAGACTTATTTTGAAACATCTACATAATCCAAGCACAGATCAAAGCCTGGATGCCTGAAAATATTCCCCTAACACTGAACATAGGATTACAGTGACCCCATCCATCACACATGGTGGTGGGTTACCGAAGGATCGCGTTTCTGGAGCCACTCAGGATGTGTGCCAAGAGGAGTTTCACACATGAAACAGATCAGTGAAAATGTGTCTTCAGCCTTGCTCTGAATGATGTAGCAACCCCTGGGTCCTCACCTGGCTGCTGCTGCTGCAAGCCCACACTGGAAAGCTCTGGAGCTGGGACCTCTGCCTCGGTGCTGGGCTCTGGGGCTGTGCTGTGGAGGCAGAGACCTGGCTCCTGATCAAAGATTCCTGGGCTCCTCTGGGCAAAGCACTTGAGTGAAGGAGCTCTCAGGTACAACCTGTTATGGTGCTTATCTTGGGGCACTGCACTGACTGATCAGCAAGTTACAACAGTTAAGGTAATTAAAATGTTTCTTGTCAGTGAATTATAGATCCCCTCAGGCAGTTGCTGTCAATGGTAAGAAAGGTAGTGTTCATGTTAATGGAACCAAGGCTGGTAACAAGCTGTCCTCTAAGGAATGTCCTACTTTGGGTGCAGATCTTCTAGAGAATGTTCAAAAAAAATCAAAGGTTTCCTTTATATAGGATAGAAATCCCAGTGCAATCACAGTGTATATAACCATACATCCATAGATATACACAGTCATGCACATTCATGAAAATAAATTTTCTATATATCTTAATATATAAAGTACATACATATATTTGCAGTTATTTATATGAGGCTTTTCCTACTAGAGTAGTTCAGGGCAGAAGATAACTTGGATAATGCTCTTTGCATTGCATTCACTTTAGTTTTTCAAGTGGAAGGATGAAAAGATTTTTTTTAATCTTAGCAAATTTTTGGAGTCTTTGCTTTTGTAGTCTCCACAAGTCACTGGGAATGGGACTCTATCAGCACAGGATGTCAAGGGCACTGTCCTCATCAGTCACAATCCCAGCACATTGCCCTGGAGAAAAATGAATAAAGAAAAAGAATTGTGTTGCATAAGCATAAACCCAGTATAAGCAGATTTAATGGAACATCCCCTGGTGTGAGTACACACTCCTTCCTTGTGTGCTGTGAACACAAATGCAGTCTGTTTGCTTTACCTGCAGCTTATCTGTTTGCAGTGAAACCGTGACCATTGCATAAAAATCTTGGATAAAGAAATCCTCTTCTCCCAGAAAACACTCAAACAAAAACCTATGATGCCCTCTCTTATTTTTCTGGGATGGCTCTGTCCTGAAGTTCACCTCCCACACTCAGCTGTTGTCAGAAAACATAGCTGGGAGGCTGGTGTGTACCTGGACCAGCTTGGGAAGCACATCCAAGTGTTGCTGGATAGATGTGACTACTGCCAGGTGACTAAATGCAGATTTAAGGATCCAGGCTTAAAAACTGGCCTTAGGACAGCGTGTTATTTCTGTTAGAAACAAGAAGCTGGTATCAGTTAGAAGAAATAATAAAGAAGGACGTTCACAAATAATGTAACACCCTTCAATAAACAAGGAGAGCTCATTGGCTCCTGGCCAGCAGCACTCACTCTGAGGCAACTTGAAGATAATGGCTCATTCATGAGAGGTGTTGTGTTGCCCAACAGCCACACAGCAGCAGGCACTGTGCAGGAGTCAGGATCTCCTTTGTGTTGGGGCTGGGTTCTGGGAACAACCTGCCATCCCCCCTCCCTTCCCCGCAGAGCACTACCAGCTGCAGTCCCTGTCACCAAGGCAGCACAGAGGGTAGGGTACAACCTCACAGTACTCAGAGATGTAATGCCTCTGCCAGCCAAGCCTGCAAACCAACAGCCTCCACACCCCTGCTTTTTCAATGCAATATAAACTAAAGGGATTTTCAGAGGGATCTGCACAGAACTCATTTTGACTGTATTTTGCACTGCCTGTGATCTCCTGCTTTGTATTGCTGGGTAGAAATTTTTCATGCTAGGACAATATCCAAGAGACTGATTTATTTGTGAAACTTCATACAAATGATTAAATATTAGACAAACACAATTCTCTCTCAACAAGGTTATAAGCAGATGCCTCAGTTATTGCACTGCATTCCAGGCCCCAGGGACATGGGTCTCATTAGGCAGCATTAACCAATGTGGAGAGCCTTATTAGGAATGGGATTGTCCCAGACCTCCTGTTTGTGATTTCACTTCAGCTTTTTTGACAGCTTATTAATGAGGAAGAGTTGACAAAAAAAATACCATTTTTAAGATGTTCTTGGAAGAGGAAAAGAAAGAGAAAGAAAAGGGAAGGAAGGAGGGAAGGAAGATAGAAAGGTGGAAGGCAGTTGTTAAGTAGCTCCCTTTACTTCCATGTGTAGTTGATGGGCAACAAACTTGACCACACATACATAAATGGAATAGATGTTGGGAAACATGGCACTGAGCAGCCTGATCTAGTGGGAGGTGTCCCTGCCTATGGCTGAGGGGTTGGAACTCAATGACATTTAAGGTCCCTTCCAGCCCAAACTATTCTGTGATTCTATGAAACAGAGCCCTACATTGCATCAGTCACACTCTACCCTCTTCTGGTCCCAGCACAATGAGCAAGTGGCAATACTTTGCATGACTTAGTAGAAACTCAGGGAGTTTTGCCCCATTTTGGAGGTTTCAGATTCAAGAAGCCATCTCTACCTCTAGTTTGGTTCAACAAAGTATGAACTGTTTATGTTCTTTTGAAATCTTTCTCCTGCTTTTCCATCCAGAGGCCACATCCAGGCCTGAAGCTCCTTTTTGAGAAAAGCTGCACAAACAGAGATAAGAACAGGTCTAATTTTATGCCAAAATGATCTGTGGCAAATGGTAACAGCCATATTTATTGACATTCCAGCACTATGACTCACGTGGGATTAGCTCTCAAAACAGAACAATGTGGGCTGAAGAGGTTTACTCTTGAGGGATAAACAGATGAAGGAGATGTATTGAGGATCCAACATGCAAGAGATCAAATTTACAAAAGAATTAGTGCACTAAATCTTTTATAGTTACAAGGCTTTTTCTACATTTTTTTTTCCTTCCTTCTCCAGCATAAGGATGAAGCTTTTGGTCAATTGTGCTAACTTTTGAGAGATAAAAGTGCTAGCCTTTAAGAATTGCATGGGTAACAGCTGTTTACCCTGGTTTTGGGCAAGATAGGTGACTGTACTACTTCTTTTAACTTGACATTAAGTCAAATTGTGACTATTTGTTTACCAAAATGAGACAAAGAGTTAGGTCATGAACCAGAGTATCCTAAAAGTTTTTGTCAGGGTTCTAGTGAAAGGCTACTACCAAATTCAGAAAAACCTCCAAAGAGCAAGCTCATATGAACACTGTGCATGGACAGCTTGCCTATAAGGGCAGATGATTAAAACCTAGGTTTTTCATGAAAAAAAGCTTCTGGCCCACCTATTTTATCATTAGTCTTCATTTAAATTCTGGGGAGCAGTTGCTGCCTTTTGAAAATTCCACAATAACTTCCAACATTTGCTTGAGTCTGCATTCTCAGATGCTGTGTCCTTCATCTCCATTCACCTCCTACCAACTGGAAGCTACCAGCAGATATATATGAAGGTAGGCACTGTTTTACATGCAGCCTGATTAATTTCTTCATGATTCAGCTCATTTCAGTTAAATGTTCTTAGAAAGTGGTGGCTTGGTGTGCTGCTAATGGGGCAGAGCTCCAGTTAGCTGTTGGTGTGAGAGCAGAACAAACCAGTGTCCCATGAAACAGGCAGCTGGATGCCAGTGACACCCAGAACATGCTAGAGAAAGAGCAGATGGCAGTGGCAGGAGGAGCAGTAAGGCCAGAAATATGAATCAGATGTCTCCAGAGGCCACAGCCCGAGGGTCTGTCTGGGTAGGATGGATGAAGAAAAACAAAGATCCAGAACTGGAACAGCAGCAGGGTGAGTGATGGCCTCTCTGTTTTGTTGTTACAGGGTGAAGTACCACATTAATATAGTAGTTGTGGGCAGCAGTGCCTGAGATGGGATCAATTGCTTCAATTAATAGTGGGAAGCATTTAACTTCTTGGAGGTCTCTCCTCCCCCTGCACCATCTCTGATCATGACTGTGGATTCTGTGTGGGAGTGAGAAAGAAAACACAAAATTATTGGGTTGCTTTGACAAATTTTGAGTAGAATCCTTTTAAAAGAAATGAAAGCTTATTTAACTGGCCTGGAAAACATGAATGCATACAATGTACTGCCCTCTTTGTAACTCTGGGAGATTGTTGCAGCATAAGACAGAACAACATTATTCCAAGCAGCCTGAATTTTAAGTCCCAAAGGCTCTGTTGCACTAAAAAAAAATCTGTGGGTAATAGCAAGAGCTGATCTCTTTGCCTTACCTAGGCAGGGGACATTGGTGTCCTAGTTCAGCATCTTCTCAGCTTTTATATGGAGGCTCATGTTTGAGGCTTTTGTGTGGCTGTTCCTTCTGCTTCTGCCCAACTCCCAGCTGGTGGCTGGGGCTTCAAAATGTTTAACACAGGAGGAAACTCCAGGCAGAATCTGGAGAAGAACAAAATGCCTGTCTCTATGCTTGTAATTTACTGATCCTTTCAACTCCCAGTCTGTCTGCTGAATTAGAAGGTGTTGAAAAATCTTCTCCTTACAAATAAATGATCTAGCAATTGAAGATGGGCCACTAGTAGACCATGTTGTGTTTTTCCAGACATGCAATTCCACCCCACCCTTAATGAATTTAAATTCACTTTTAGAGTCAGTTATTGATCTGACTGTCATAAATCACCCAGCATTCTCCCCAAATTTCTTAATCTTTTACAAAGGCACTGAAGCTTAAATGCATGTAATATTTTCTGTGGGCTAACACCACCTTCTGTAATAGGCAGGGGTATAAATATGGCTGCAAATCATCTTTGCTAATCCTTTTCACTCAGTTCTCAGCCTAGCTTGGCTGAGAGCAAAATAGTTTGCCAATCATGTCTCCAAGTGCAGTCCATGAAAGAACTTACACACAGTTCACTTGCAGTGAGGTTACAGTGAATTTACACAGGACAAATGGGATCTTGCCACAGTGGCAAGTGAGAAAATGCCTTGAAGAGCAGTGCTGAAATAATATGCCTTTGCTGCAGACAAGCCATGCTTCCAGAGCATGTAGGGTGTAGCAAGGGTATACCAGCTATGCTATTCCTACTGACCAGTAAGTATTTCTGGCTTTATGGTGTCCTCAGACATGAGCCTCTAAGGGTTAATATAGCATCAAAAAGTTCAACATTATTCCTGTGAAATTTGTAAGAGGAACTGAGAAAACATGAGAAGGGGCAACATTTTTTCTTCTTCTGTCTTTAGGAATGTTTTAGCTGAAGGAGGTGCGCAGGAAGAGCACACAAGTATGGCTGATGCCTGTTTTAAGAGAGATACAAGCTGTGATGGAGCAAACTCAGTTACTGTGAAAAAGTTGAAACCCAAATTTAATCTGAATGTTTCTCTTTCAGCAAATATGTGGAGAGACTTCAGTGGAAGCAACTGGTTGAAGTGGAAGCAACTGGTTGAAGTGGAAGCAACTGCTCCACCCATGAGACATACCTCAGGATCTGTCACTGTCATCAGCTGTCAGCATTTCTGGAGAAGGACCCTGTTTTGGAGGTAGACTATAACTACCTGAAAAGCTGTCATGAGTAGGTTTTTAGATGTATTTTACACTTCTCATTTCCTCCTGGGACTAGGACCAAAAAGGTTGAAGTATCCCAAGAAAAACTGGTTTTGCAAGGAGTTTGGCCACTGCTAGAAACCAGGGACCTGGCAATTTTTATGTGAGAGGATGTTTTACTGGTTCCTCATCTGATGAAGTATGGATATATGTAAATGCTAAATAAACATTAGCTTTCAGACTTATATAGAGTTGGAAGAGACCCTGAATCTGAAAACTATGAATATAACCCAGATCTTTCTTTTGAGAATAGAGGCATGGCCCCCAAAATGGATGCAACTGACACTAATTTCAATCTTCACACTCCTTTACAATGCTGTCTGAAGAATGCTTGAAATAATTCTCCAGTGCTTTGGTTCCTTTGGATAGGTTAGAAAAACCAAGAGAATTTAAAACAGTCTTTCCTGTTCTGTTTCTAATAACATGTACTTTGGAATAATAAACACTTCAGAGCAGTGATTAGATAATCTATGGAATCAATTTATCATTGCATCTTTGTTAGAGCCATAACTGTGGGGAAACGAACCTTCATGGGCCAGGCCATGAGCCAGCTACCTGGCTTTAGGAAGAAACTTTTGGCAGACTAACATTAGACTGTCCACTTACAAGGTTACTTCCACTTTTTTTCTGAAACATCTGTTATTAACCACTGTCAAAAAAGGAATTAAATACAATTAATCCAATGTGGAAAATACAGCGTGATTAAGGTGCAGACATTTCCCATGCGTGCTTTGTGACAATATATTTAATAGTGAAATAACCTCAAAAGTTCTACAAAGCTTTTCTCCTCTACATGGTTGTTTTTTAGGAAAGAGAGATGGACAAAGTCAAGATGGGTCCTGCCTGAGCTGAGTGCTGACCCTACTCTTTATGCCAACAAGATCCTCGTTTTCCTCCCATCTCTGGTTCTCAATCTGTCATGTTTCTCAGGCCAGTGCTAGCTATGACAGCAGAATGAGGAAAAGGATCTGATCTTCTGAAAACATAGCTGGAGACAAGAATCTCCAGCTTTCTATTCTCTGACTTGATGTGACATGTCACCTTGTGAAATCGCTCTCAGCCAAGTTAGGCAGGTAAGAGTGTAAAGATGAGATTTCATTCAGGCTTTTCAGACCAGTTTACAGACTCCCTGTGAATGTGTTTATATCTTTGAAAAAATAACCTAACAGGTATTTTATGGGGATTGAGTAACAAGACCTGGTTATTTACAGAACAAACACAGGTATGGGGTAAAACAGAGAAATGAAACCTCTTGCCCAGGCTTACGTACTGTGGCAGAGGCAGAGAGATGGGAATAGGTCGGGTCTCTTGATTTCAAGGTTAGTCCACAGCTCTATTCCCAGATTTCCAGAAAGTGTCTGTGAGTTAATGAACCTGCTAGCTGTTTGTGCATTCCTGTCATCTCAGTGCTCTGTCTTGATACTTTCTGCTGTGTTAAAACAGCTTGACAGTCTTGAAGTTGGTAAATGAGTGAAGCCAGTGGCTGTAAGCATTACACAAAATCATAAAATGTTCCCCCATTGTTACACAGAAAGGGAGCTGCCACCTGATGCTCAGGTAGTTCAGCTATCTAGGTGGATAGAATTGCCCAGTGCCAGTCTAATAAAATCATAGAATCATAGAACAGTTTGGGTTGGAAGGGACCTTAAAGATACATCTTAGTCTACGAGGTGCAGGCTTGAGATAGCTGCCTAGCACAGCAGCTCCTCACAAAATGTATGCATATGTGTGGACAAAAAAAATTTCTTTACCTAGGAACTTATGCCAGACTGTCTAATTGCCTTGGAGGCAAGACTCTTAAAATCATGAGAAATTCCAGTCATACTTGGCTATGAAGTGAAATTATGAAGGAATCACAAGACCCCCATTTGGAGTTAAAAGAAGAGGCTGTCTGGGGGTAACATGGGCTTGCTGAGATAAAGACTGAGATAGAGGAAAAACTGTGACTGTGGGTGGGTCAAATGGGATGTTGGGGAGTTCCTGCTGGCTGGTTTTCATCCAGGTATACCAGGAAGGATGTGTGGAGGTGACCTGAGGGCACTTCTCAGCTCTGTGTCCAGTTCATTGTGGAAAAACTTGGACTAGAATCCTTGGGCTTTCCTTCAGGGAATCCCCTGTTCTGTTTCAGGAAAGAAAAACATAAACTGTTTTTGTGTTTTTGGCAAAAGTGAGAAAATCTATTGTCAGGGGTGAATACACTCTTGCCTTGCTTGTAGTCCATGGGGCTTGCTTTTTATTATGGTTCAGCTTCAGCAAAAGCCCACCTGAGACTCTCAATTACTGCAATTAATATTGTAGCAATGCCCCAAGAAGAAATGAGGTCCCCACTGAACACTGGGCTGGCCAATTGCATGCAAAGATGCAGTTCCTGGCCTTAGTAACTTGCAAGTTGAAAGGACAAACAATGGTCAAGTTTGGGGGGTAGAAGAGCAGAGACAAATGAAGAGAGGGGGTGATGACAGATGCATGGCTTGTTAGTTCCATTGCTTTCTGCCTCATTTGCTTTACTTTTATTACATAAACCTGCACTTGGGGGATGTCACTAGAAAAATATTGCTGAAATAGGAGACAGGAGGGACTATTGGAATGGGAGGAAAGAGGGGGTGGTTGGAGCCGCTCAGGACCCTGACTGAGATGTGGGGAGAGGGAAGGAAAATGAGTAAAAGACAACAGGAAAAGCTCAACTCACTTATCTGATAGCAACAGGGCAGGAAACTGATGGCTTCTCTTTCTTTTAAGAGAACTTTAAAAAATGCTGTGTACCAGCCTTTCCAGTTCTTTCCTTCACACAGTTGCTACAATGGATCTATGTTGGCTCTTCTACTGTCCTGGGAACTATGCATCTTGCCTCATCTGAGCAGCCTCCACAGAGCCTTGAACCAGATTAGCCTTGAAAGTAATCCTGTAGATGGTGCAGTAAAGTCTTTTGGTAAAAGAACCTCACAGAAATCAAGCAGTCTTAGGCAGAGAATCCAGGCCTTTCTCTAATCCAAAGCCAAGCCAGTAAGCTCAGTCTTTCAATAGGAAAAAAACCCCAAGGAGAACCAGAAGGTGTAAGTCTCCTAGCAGCCCAGTTCATCAACTACCCATCTGAAGACTTGCTGTCAGCATTCCAATTCCTGCTGTCTCAAAGCCACAAGTGCTGTTGGCTTTCTTCCTCCCATGTCCAGCTCATCGCTCTGCTGCCTAATGTTTTAAACATACCAGGAGAAGCATGGTGCTAACATGGCAACTGTTGTTTGTGTGCAGGATGACCGCCTGAGTAAGGTGTATCTATCCTTCTCCAGGGACAACAATCCACTGCAAACCATCTTTGGTGAAAGTATCCTTTACATCTGATTCCTTTTCTCACCCTCCTCTCATTTCAAGGTATTCTTTCATGCAGAACAGGTGGCAAGCATGCTTTGTTACTCTGCTCAGTTCATCACTTTTGTTTAATAAAGTTCATTTACAGAAGTCCATATGCTTTCCTTCACGAAGTGGCTATGGGATATTTCTAGTTGTTTTCCAGAACACAGCTCAGCTGAGTGTCTGCTGCTCAAACTCAACATTTCAGTTTTGAATCTGTTTAGCAGTGTCCTTCTATAATTATGAGATTTATTTGGTGGCTGTCACCATGATAAATAGTGCTTTACAAGACTTAGTGGGAATACAAACCACATGAATAGCTTCCTAGTTTTATCGGGGGTTTATTGACAAATGTTTTCCAGAGCTTGTTTCTGACTCTTGTCAAACAATGGTGCCTCCTTAAGCCAAAGTTTACCCTACATTAAGATTTGTCTGTGGCTGCAAATCTAAAATAGGCAGACAAAAAATAGAAATGAGTAAATTTGCCAACATTTCTGTATTTAAACTTTCCTCTTCTTTGAAGTAAATCCACAGGTATTTAGTAACACTGGCTTCCAGAGAACACAAGTATTTCCCCAGATAATTATCCTTTGGAAACCCCAGCAGTAACTTTTTTTTTTAAAACAATACAGGCAGAGTGGCAAGACTAACAGAAGGAAAGAAAGAGAGACCCAAAATGTTAGCAGCTCGACAGTGAGGAACTGAAGAATCACACAGGAAAAGCCTTGAGGCTCTTTTTCCAACCAAACTAAATAGTTAGAGCCATAATTACTTTGCCTTTTTCTTGGGTGTGAGGCATATAAATCTTAGATGTTTGGGAAATAATGGACATCTTGCACATGCACACTTCAGTAGCATAATAGCATACTAATAATAAATAGCAGGACAAATACTAGCCATAATCATGCTTGCCCCACACTAACCCAGAGCAAAAAGTCTTGCCTTCACACTGTGCACAAAGGAAGAACTTCTGGGCACTGGCAGCCCAGCTAGCTCCTTATGTTTGCCTACATATTTGGTTCTAAAATATGCTAACAAATTATATGAATATAATTCCAATAACATATTGATTTATAGTAGTATTTATCTTAATTATGTATATATGTACAGAATTTGCTTTCTGGACTGCTTTCTACAGTCAGAGTAATCCATGAGTAAGCCAGCTCAGTTAAGAGGTTGTTGACTTTCTCACAGTGCCTGTTGCCCCAGTAGTGGCACCTGGTCTAAATAGATAGGAAAGGACACTTTCCCACTGGTCCCTAAATGGACAGGAGACCTGTGACACAACTAATCAGCCTCACTTCCTTCAATAAAGGAGTGAAATTCTGCTATATCTAAAAAACAGCCCTATACCTGGCAGAGATTCTCTTCTCCCCTGCAGCTGGTGTTGCAGTTGGTGGTGTCACTGATTAGGGAGGATGAGATAAAAATACACCAGCTACGGGAAGCCTATTGGCACTGGGTCAGCCTCAGAGCATGGCTGGAGCTTTTTGAGTCAGGGAGTTTGCACAACAGCCAGCAACAGGCAGTGAGACTGATAGTTCCTCAAAAATGAACACCCATCCCTGAACTCCCCAGAGAAAGGGGTTAAGCTCATCCCCACTGCAGGGAGAGCTGGAGCATTTAGAGAAGGAAAACAGCAGGTGCTTGGTGCTGACCTCAAGCTCAGCTGACTCAGCCCTGACCAGCAGCGTGTGCCAGGCACAGGCACAGGCACACATTGGCCAGAAGGGCCAGTGGGAATGGCAGGCAGTCACCCCAGCTCTCAGGACAGCTCATGAACACCTTCCCCAGGTGGTTCATAACTCACTTCATTTTACATTGACACTAATGCCAGGGCTTTCTTGTGTAAGAGCAAGGGGTAGGTAAAGCCAGGAGCACAGGTCCAGTTTCTGCTACAGTGTTTGAAATAGATGCTATGGACATGGAAGTAGGACTGGGCTCAGAGAATACTTGCTCATGTGAGTATGGGATGAAGGATTCCTCCAAGAGACAAATCTGCCAGTCTGTCTCTGTGGTCTTTTGCTGACATCAAAGAGGAGCTGGTATTTTTGCTCCAATCATGCCTTCTATACTCTGTGTTAACTATATTACCATACCTTCTATACTCTATGTTATGAACTCTTAATATAGAGAGGCTAACAGAGGATCCGTGCCCTAATTTTGATCCCATTGGCATTATTCTTTCTTGGCACAGGTCCAGAAATGTATCTGTGTCTTCTTGGCCTATGTACACACTCATTAGTATTTTTGGATTTCAAACAGTTTTAGATAAAAAAATACCTTCTCCATTCACCTTTAAAAAGGGAGTTTGGAATTTGTTTGTGCTATCTGTCCAGGTTGATGTCTAAATGGAATATGAGTGTTATGTCTCTTGAAACTGTCTGTTTTTGATATAGTTGCTAAGTCTGGTTCTTTTCCTTGTTAAATCTGGCTGCCTTGATGGAGCAATCCACTCTTCCATGGATCAGATGACTAGAAAAGCTGGTTACATTTTTCAAGCAGTTCTCCGTTGGGATGATCAGGTCACAGCAAATGCATTGTCAACTACCCAAATAAAAGTGTACTTTAACTTCAAGGGCTTACAATTCTTTTTAAATTAGAAATTCTAAGAAATTGCAGGAAAAGTGAAAATTACAATATTAGCAGAGGTCCACTAAGATGGGTAAGAGGCTGGAATACCTCACTTGTAAGTAGAGGATGAGGCACTTGAGTTTGTTCCACCTGGGGAAGAGAAGATCAACAGCAGGGATCTAATTGTTGTTTTAACTCTCTGTTGGGTAGTTCTAGAGAAGATGGAAGCAAATTCTTCTTAGAGGTCAGCAGCCAAAGAGGCAACAGAGACAAACTGCAAGAAGGAAATTCCGAGTAGGAAAAAATTCCTTGAGGGCAGCCAAACACTAGAACAAGTTGTCCTAAGAGCTTCCAAAATTGTCATCTGTGCAGATACTCAAAATTCAACTGGACAGGACCTTGAGCAACCTGATCTGATACTTAGGTTAGTCCCATTTTAAGCAGGAGATTTGACCAGATGAATTCCAGAAGCTATTTCTAACGTAAAATACTTTGATTCTAGAAAAAGAAATTTCAACAAGTTGCCAAATCAGGCAAAGGGTGACTGGAATACCAAACTTGCACAGAGAAAAAGAACCTTAATTAGTTTTCATTATGTCAAGTAGTTCTGCCAATACAGCAATCTAACCTATGAATTCTACATGTATTAGTAAGTTTTTATATCTTCACTGGTTGTTTCTGGGATGCTCTGTGTGAAAGCCTATGCCAGAGGCTCCTGAGGTCCATCAGCTTCCCATTGAAGCTGAGATCTTTGCTAAGGTCTCATCACTAATATTTTCTTAGCTCTTTATCATACTGGTTATAGAAGATGCTCCCAAAGGACATGTTTTTGTTTGTCTTTCATTGTGGAATGCATAGATCTTGACTTGATCAATCAGAAAAGTCACAAAGCTGGAAATTCACAGGGCTGTTTCTGTTCAGTCTTCCATTGACATGCCTGCTGATGTCAGCATTTTGCCTGCATCCACCCAGAAATGCTAACTGCTTCCATGAAAGCAGTGTGGAGAATAAGAGACACGTTCTTCTTGCCTGTCAGAGTAAAGCATAACTCTGAAACACACCCTGCAGCTAGGAGAAAAGAGATATAATTGGGGATGAAATAATAGAACTCAGCTCTTTATCAACACAGAGAAATAAATACTATATGATAATTTCTCTCTCCCTGGGGCACATTCTACAAGTGGGGCTGGACCAAATATGCAGAATAATTCTGTTTTGAACTGATAAATAATCAAATAATCATGAATTTAAGAGTTCAATATGTGAAGTAATTTCAAACTTACTCCAAAAAAGACAGGTTTGGGGAGGTGGATTTATTTACTTATTTATTTTAATAGTTCTCTGTAGCCAAATGTGAGATAAGCTTTTTGTCTAACTCCACAGTTATAGTCAACTCAGAGAGACAGGCATGTTTGAATGTTAATTCATTTTATTCACAGATACCTTTTAAAGACTGTGAAGGTTACAGCTGGTCAAAGGAATGCTATCAAAAGGTTTCTGTTCCAGAATGCTGAAATGTAAAAAATTACTTTGGAAATATTTTTTTTTTCTTTAAAAAGAGTGTTTTTTCTTTAACCAAGGAAGTGCTTTGATAATAATTAAAAAGTTATACAGTCAGCTTTATTTCAAGGCAAAAAGAAGAACCTCAAAGAATTATCTTGTAGGTTTTTGGGTTTTTTTAAACTGAAAAAATCTCCTCACTGACTTCTATTCTATAGGTCCAGCACCACACATACTGTAGTAGAGTTGAGGCAATACAAAAATCAATAACAAAAAAACCCTTCTTAACATTAATAAGCTGAAGAATGTGATTTGTTAATTACAAGTATTATTATTCTGTTGCCTTATTTAGCATTTCCTCCAAGTGCCTGTGGTTACAAATATTTCATACATTTTAGGAAAGTTATTATCCTCTTGAAACAGAACATGCTACAGTTTGGTGCTTTTATACCCTGATTTATGATTCTATTTTCAATTTAAGAGTTAGCCAGTCAGGGAAAAAACAATTCTTGAAAGTAAAGACACACAACGTGGATAAATATGCTGAAATGCTTAAAGGAAGCTGTTTCAAAGAGGCAAAGTACTGAAAATTATTTGTGCAAAGTAATCAACAAAGTGTGCAAAAAACAAAACTAAAAACATTTAAAAGCTCAATTCAGATTTTTTCCTTCTCCCATAATAATGGTAAATCCATAACAAGCAGTTCAGTCAGCTTGAGACTCAACTGGGCTCTGATCCAGTCATTACTTTGGTACTTGAAATCAAAAGGGATTTGATGGGAATGTATGAAAGATTATTTTATGTACATTTTTAATTGGGTGACTTCTTCCCTTAAAGAGTTCCTAATTTTTCACACATGTCTCCAAACATCCTCTGCCAATATTAAATGCTCTTCAGATGGATTTTCTGTTAGAGAAAAATTTGGCAGTTACAGCTCTTTGGCTATAATCCAGTAAATCCAGATGAGAGGAGCCAGCAAATGGAAATGTTTTATGTAGATAGTATGTTACTTCTTCATGCCTACAGATTTACACTTTCTTGGAATAAATAAAATCATGAACTTTCCTTTTTGACTTCAGATAAAACCCCACAGTAGCACAGAATCTTCATCCACATGATTCTCTCTCTGGTTTTCAGTTGACCAGAAGATTCATGGCTCAATTTACAGTTGCCTACACATCCCTCTCCCTTTGTCTAACTTACTGTGTACAACTTGACCAAGGCATTTTGGGAAATGAACAGTCATTTGGTCAGATGGTTTGAATTATCCATTGTCTTCCTAGGCGAGATCCATCTTATTAAGTAGGTAAATGCCTTAAGATATTATATCCCCTTACATATTCCCTCTTTTAATCTCCTGAAAAAGGATTTGGGAGAAAGAAAGAGAAAGCATGTGTTAAACTTACTTGAGAAATAAAAGTCTCTGACTTTGGGTGAATAAATTAGAGACACTCCATTCAGAAAGAGAACTGGGATTTCCAAGTCTGTAGATGAATACTTAAGTATGCCAATAATGAGCAGTTGAAATTGTACAGCTGAGCAAAGCAAGACAGCTTTAAAAGGCCCCAAATGGTTACATTTCAGATTCCATGATTTTATGAGAGATTATTTTTGCCACAGATTTAAATAAAGTCTGTTTTACTCCGGTCTATAGAAAACAGTGACTAGAAGAATGGCTTGTACCAGTCCATTGGTGTCTCCTTTGCACTAGAATGTCAGAGAGCTGACACAGATTTAGTGATGGAAAACCCCTGGATATGAGATTAACTAATTCTGTTGCAGAGACAGTCACAAGTACCTCAATAACTTGAGTTATTGAGGACATGCTCATTACAAAAAAAATGCATAAGTTACTTCTTCTCTCAGGTTTGTTTTTTCATGTTTTTTTCTCTACTTTGCCTCTCCTGTGAGTTTGGATTTCTTGGAGTAATTAAAGAGATGAGGCTATGGTAGAACTGGAACTTCTGTTTCACAGGGAGTTCTGATACTTTAAAGGATATCCAGGATGGAGGGGAAATAAACTGGAGAATTTGTAAAGTCCTGTGAAACAAAATGTTCCCAAACATTGCTGTCAATAGAAATATATCACTTTGTTAAAAAAAAACAAAAAAACCCAACCAAATAAAAATAAAACAACCCCAAACAAAAAAAAGCAAAACACAAACCCAATATTTGGGGTTTTGCATGTTTGTTAATGTTAAAGAACAGGAGCTGTTCTGAAAGAGGCATTATAAATAAGAAATATACCATTCCAAAACCTTTGCAATGAGCCTTAATGAAAATTCCCTTTACCGAGTTATGATATTTCTGGTATGAAATATCCACCCTGACATATTTCCACTGATGAATCAGCATTTTTTAAATGAAAAACATTAATTTAGAAAGTGTTTGCCCAGCACAAGGAGTGGTTTGTGGAGCTGCTTCAGAGTATTCCTTGTTTGCTGGTTTTTTTCTGTGAAATTTTACAAAAAGTACCTTAAATTTTATATAAGTTTTCATCACATCTTAGCATTCCTGGCATGTAAGCTAGGAGCACAGTCATCTGAGGGTCACCCATCTCTGTAGGACAGGAAAGGACTGAAATCACCTCCTGGGCTCCAACCAGAACACCACCAGCAGGCTGTTTCTTCCCCATTTTGTACTTTTTTGTGCACCTTGGCAGCAGAGAAAGGTCACATAATAGCAGAAAATAGAGCTTCAAATCTCTATCAACTTTCACAGCTGCTCGCTTTCACGCAAATTCAACTGTGAACAAAGGAGCAGGAGAAGCGACAACGGTGAATTCTGAAGAACAAACTTGCAGTCATTGTCCCTGTCAATGAGATGTTTATCTACACAATTTCTCTCTCTTTTGGCATTATTTCCACTGGGAAAATGATCTTGCTTACCTTGCAGAAGTACAATCATTATGGTAGTACAGTCTTTCCTGGGTTGTCTGAATTTTCCCCCTTTGAGCTTCTGCTTTTGATGATCTGCACACACACAGCACCATGAACTCCATCCATTCACAGATGCCAGCACTTTGAGGAGGAGAATTGTTCAGCATTTCTTATTTCTACTATAAAATACAACATTTTATGCTTCTTTCATGGCTCAGTTGTGAAGGAATGAAATACAGTTATACCTCAGACTGAGGAATCTTATTTGCTTTAGTGAGAGTGACTAAGAAGAATGTAGGGATTTGGACCTCAGTGTAAAGATAGGTGATAATTATGGTTAATAGAAAACCAGAGAAGCACAGGAAGAAGTTACAACCTGAAAGTAAGAGGATGCAGTTTCTAATGATGTGATCTAAGCCTGCTCAAGCCAGGACAAATCTGCAAACCCACAAGCAATCCAACACAAATGTGTTCATTATATAGACCTGTGCAGGACATTAATGTTGTGACTTGTAACATATTTGCTGCAGGTACTGACTTTATTAATTGGTTTTGGACATGGATCTACATGTTATTTGAACACACTGAGGTACTTTAATTGGCTAAAATATAAACATTTTGCACATTAATAAAAATAGATTTAAACCCTGATTTTCCACTGCCCTGTACCTTACACAGCCATTATTTCACAGCAGGAAAAAGGTCTCAGAGTGCAGTTTGGCAGCTCAGTGCTCATGACCTTCACATGACATTAAGCCCACTGAGCCTTTAAAAACTTCCTGCTGTATGACTGGTTCTGCTCTGGCCCTTCCCTACTGTCACAGTAACATGATGGGGTTCAGAGTTAATCTAATTTGTCTCCAGGGATTTTTCCAAGCACAGGTGCTCTCTTGCTCAACTCCAACCCGGACTTTGGGCTGTATCAATGAAGATATATTTGTTGCCAGATCCTACTTTATTCCAGCTTTTTTTTCCCCAGCTGTTAGAGCACTTGGTGGAACCTCAAGTAGCTGAGGAAAACGAGTACCTAAACCTGAGTTTAAAGTACCAACATCTTTTGCAACAAATCTCTATCAATCACAGCTGTGAGCTGACAACTTGCTCCTCAGCATAATCTGGCTAATCATTTCAGCATATGCTTAAATTAAAATCTTCAGTTGTACCTATTTGATTCTTTGAGAGTTCTAAAATACATCACTGATACAGTCAACTGAGGCCTAAATGAATGAATAAATAAAATACAAAGCAGAAAATGATTTGTCCTTGATGTGAGGTGCTTTCACTGTTGGTTTGCAGGACATGCATTGTCACTAAATAATAATCTGATCTTTGTAAATGATCATTGTTATGGAAGTTACTCCTTGGTACCATGTTGGAGCTGTGATTATTGTTTTTATGTTTAGCTATTGCTTACTACCAGATACAAATCTGTGGTAACAGTATTTTCAGGGCTGGGGGAAATGTGTGTGAAATTGTGTTGGCATCTCAGATATCTCAGGCATATCTTCTAAAATATTGTTGTACCTTCTGCCTTACTGCCTGCAACACAGTGGCAGTGTTCTGGATCCCTCTGGAAAGGTGTTCAGTGGTTCTCCCACAAACTATCTATATTCAGAGGATGATTTTTCAGCTGAATGACACCCTAACTTCCATTTTTGTGAGTGGCCATGCTGTTTTTCCTGTCTAATCTTGCCAACCAGTCAATACATAAGAGTGTTAGCAACATCATTTTATAGTAAAGTGCTATTACCATTGCACACGGCACTGACAATAATGATGCTTCTCATATAAAAAAATCACAATACAATCATACAATACAGAATAACTGTTAGGTCACCAAACTACTTGCCATATGACTTGGTAGTCAACAAGAGCTTACTTCATAAAATCTGTCTTTCTATAAAATTTCTGTGTTCAAAGTTTTATTTAGATCTAAAAGAGGTTGAGGGGTTTCATCAGGAGACAAAACATCTCTGTATAGTCTTTTTGTTCCTTCATTAATTCAGTTTGCTGAAAAAGCTCTGAGTTGTACAGAGTGTTACTTGTTTAAATTAGGACTTTCCCATTCAAATAACCTTATTCTATTTCTCTGAAAAATTGCTTCAGGCAAGCCAAAAGTGGGATCTTTATTTCATGCATATGAGATGTGGCTTGGAGGAGGGTGGGTTCCAAGAAGCTTTTCTGACTACAAGCATGCAAGTGAGACTGCAGATATTTTGTTCCTTGTAGGCAGAAGTCACTCTAAGCCCCAGCTTTGCCTTCTACAGTTTTTGCCTCCCCTTCATTGTTTTCTGTTTGTTTTTTTAAAATGTTTTCTAGTCCCTCTCATACTGTGTTGCTATCACAGTAGCATAAGAGGGAAAATAAATAATGAATAAGTGACTAAACTATCCTCATGAAAGACTGCAAGTAACCATCTTTTCCTGGGAGTGCTACCATGATTTATACCAGATGTTTGTGTGATATTGACAGCTGTGGGGCTTGAGAGGAATTATTTTAAAAGAGGCTATTCTTTTCACATATCTTTGAATATTTGCAGTCATGGGTCTTCATGGAAACTCTGTGATTAAGCACAAGAGTGCCTCACTCAAATTATTATTGCTGGTGGATCATTCAGGCCCATCCACTTCTGTCTCCTGCCTTAAGCTGCAATGAATCTGGCTCCAGCTCACGAGACCAAGACAGACATGTTGAGAGTATTACTGGATTTTGAGCTGTGGCCTGAGCTAGCCCATGAAAAGAATGGAACATGGATTTCTGATTCAGTGAGCCTCAAAGAAAAAATGGAAAATTTAAAAACTTTCACAGTTGTGATTTTTCCAAGGTGTTTTGTCTCATGTTTAAATTCGTTTAACAGTTTGCAGCTCCTTTAAAAATTAAGCCAAATACAAAACTGGCCTGCCACTTCCAAATTCACAGTCAAAACATTTTCACTTAAAATATTACAATTAAATACTACATGTTTCTGAATCTTTCTGTGCTATTTTTGCAGCTGAAACAACTAAAAAAATACTCTCAAAATACTCTTGTTCCCTTGAATGTGACTTGTTTAATAACTTGATCGTGCAAAATAAATTCCTTGTTATTCCAATGCAGTGCAAAGCAATCCTTGCTCTACAGCCAAGAAATTTTGCAGCAAAAAGACTCCCAGTGGACAGACTGCTCTCACAACATCCTATACAAGCAAATGTTGTGCACACTAAAGCAGCTAAAGCCCTAATGGCAGATGTTTTCAAATGAACACCTTGCTTCCTTACAAGGCTTTCATAAAGGCTAAGGTGTGTTAAGACATTATCTGAAAATACTTGTATTTTATTTACATTGTTATTCATAACTTGATTATTGTCAATAAGCACTGGAAACACAAACACACCAGTGCAGAACAGCTCCTCTATGGATACAGAAGTTGGAAGGGCATTTGGAAAAGCAGTAAATTGGTAAGCTAAACTACACAAGTGCAACGACCTAAAACAGGGACTGAAGCCTGCAGGGTGCTCTCTGTGTGAGAAGAACCCTGCTTGTAAGTGGATTGACACTAATTTTGCTCCTTCTTTTCTTAATATGTCCAATTCCTGAAAGCAACAACAGACTATAAACTCATGTCACAGTCACATATTCTACTGAGGTCTGGAAGCTGGGGTAATACCTCTTATGATACCCAAATTTCAAAGCTATTTACATTGTAGGTGATACTCTTTATTGTGCCATGGTCACATCCCAGGTAAAGGACAGAACCACCATGCACACAGAAGATGTGTTTTCATTGGGATGCACTTGAGTGCAGCTCAGTCTTGCCAAGAGAAGGCAGTACCTCTGGAGTATCAACAATTAGGTTTGTTTTCGACATTGCATACTGTGAATATTAGATGTTATTAACTCTCAAAACTCTGTTGAACAGCAAACTGGGATTGCTAATCATGATGCTCCCTGTCATTGTGGATCATTATTAATTTTGTTCCACTTGCTTATTAATTGTTTCACATTTTAACATCTGCTGGGAGACTGTCAGATGGTACTGGAAGCCAATGCTGTGTAATGGAGTTCAAAATCCCACATACTGTTCCAGAAGCTGCATTTATATTAATAAATACAAGGTTGGCTACATCAAATAATGGGAACAAAACTCTGTGGCAGACAGGCCCACTGCTTTTGCTGAAATCCTTATGGCAGTACCAGCTATCTTCTGAAGGATATTTACTGAAGCTTTCAACTTTTTCTTATTGTTCTTCAGATGCTGTCAGTAGCTGAAAGCTTCATCATGACCCTGGACTTCCAACATTCCATGGAGTTCGGTGGTTTGGAAGCAGCCCCAGCTGACCAACTGCAACAGACTCCTGCTGCACTGTGCTTTGTGCACTGATTCCAAAGAAAACTAGGTTTTTTTCCCCAGGTATCATTGTCTCATCACTGAGAGACACGCAAACAAGTATGTAAAAAGTTAGATGGTTTGTGATTTGCACCCAAGAATATGCAGTAGAAAGCAGTAAGCTTGTGCAGAATAGAAAACAACTGTAAGCCCAGCATGTCGAAGTATCAGATGTACAGTGCATAAATTATACAGTTAATCTGACTTTGCACAGTAAGTGGCTTTACTATGGCTTGTGCAGTTCATCTGGGCAACATATGCTCAGAGGGTCTAGCTGTGTGGAAGCACTGCATGCTTTGTGGAGCTGATCTGCAATGCACAATGAATGCGTCTAGGATTTCCAGATATCCAGCAGCCCAGGCAGAGCTGCTATTCTGGTAAGGCTGTTCTAGACAGTGGCCAGCATTCCCAAATTCTGCCACAGCAAAATTACCAGGAACAAAAATGGACATGTCTGGGGAAAGCCAGATGTATGGTAGGCAAGAAAAAAACCCAAAAAAACAAAACACCACCACCAGCAAAAAAAAGCAAACAAAAAACCCCAAAAAACATTCTATTTAATTACTATATATTACACTTCTATTATCTACTTTACACCAGAGCCTCAGACTGCTTAGTCACCTCCTCAAGATCTATCAGACATATATTCATAGATCAAAGTATCAAAGCATGCAGAAATAACACAATAAATTAAAGGGTTAAATAAATGTCAAATAAAGGAAGCACATAAAGTTAAATCAAAAGCCAAACTGAAGCAACAAAAACTCAAATAACATAGAACTTCCGAGTTATCAAATCAGGGAGAATGGGCTAAAGAACTTCAATGTGTGATTCCCGTGCACTTAAGATGAAGAAGTGTACAATCAGCAAATGTCCAAGTACTGAATTTGTTCTGCATACAGCTGTGACCATTCCTTTTTCAATACCCCTTCTTCAGAACTGGAGTTACTGACTCCAGTTGTGAGCAGGAAGTTCCTGAGAAGTTAAGGGAGCACGGTAAGCAGGTCACTTGAAGACAACATGTTCTGGGCCAATAACCCCATTCATTTCACCCGGGATTCCTTTTCCTTCAGACACCATCTAAAGTTACTGTGCTTGGTATTGATTGCCAGGGCACTTGACATTTGGTTGCTGTTGTTTGATGAAAGCAGCTACTTAGAATGCTTCCTCTGAGGAAATTCATTTACATACATGGACTCCTTTGTACATGTGCATTTGTAAGTTATTTATTCTGAAACCTACAATATGCTATTTAAGTGTAGCAAAAAAGTAACTATTCTTGTAACAATTCTTGCTTTGGTAAACATTCACTGGTAGCTAGCCCTCCACTTCCATCACCTGAAATAAAATACCTGACACAACTGTAAACTAAATGTCAGCCCTCTTTCTTCTCAGAGAGGATGTCTTTTCCATTCAGCAGAATTAATCAACTTATCTTACTTGAAAAATATTTTTTTCTGGAAAAATCCCAAAGAGTTGGGTTTAGCTGTCTTTAAAAAATTCAATGGAAAATAATATGGAGTGATTCAAATGGAAAGGACTGAACAGTGGAATACAAATCCTGATATAAGATTGCAGATGTTTTATATACAAAGGTTTTTAACCCAAATATTCATCCATGTTATACCAATGATGTGAACAAGTGGAACCAGAGATCAGCAGTAAAGTACAAGAAGTGTATTTCTATACTGTCTGTGAAAATGAAAACAAATCATATTCTACAGCATAGTTTCTTCAAACATCTTTTTCCTAAGCCAATGTCTTCATGGTAATATAATTTAGGTGATGAGCATATTTGGATAAATGCCATGTGGGCTACAAACTATCTACTCCACCAAAAGAAACTGCTGTCCCAACTTATCCCAGCTTCCTTTGCACCCCCTATTTTCATTTTTTCCAGTGCAGTAATTGCAATAGTATAGACATGAGTCAGGAATTACTCCAAAAATCTCCATAGCTCCATTTAGAAAATACACAGAGGTATAGACTGCAACTATCTCCTAACAAGCTGGGGATCTTTTGGGGATTATGTCGCTGTCCCGTCTCCCCACCTGCCCTTTCTCTTCCCTTTATTTTTTTGTTGCTTATGAGACAGATGGTTATTATCAGTTTATTATTACTGTTTTTCCACAGACTTTCTCAAATGTCAAGTGAATCTGATCTGGAGTTCAGGCCCTAATTACACTGGACCAACTCCAGGAACTCGTAAATAAATCGGTGGTGGCTGCAATGGCTGCCAGAGCTCTGTCATTCTGCTCTTCTGAGGGTGGACAGAGACTTTGGCTCATTTCTAAAATTCTACACTTGCCCCAGAGTTTTTCACACCTTCTTTTAAAAGACCCTAAACTTCCTCACTATAGTTTGGCAGAGCGTTATACAGGAAGGGAAAGCTACTAGCCTGCCACATTGTTGAATACATTCATTTAGAAAGCAGCTGAAATGCAGGTACTTTTTTTTTTCTGCTCTCTCCATATGTGGAAACCTCGCAGCAACAGACATATTTCTGTCTCTGCTCTGGCCTCTTTGTTGACTTTAATAGTTTACACTGGGCTCTACAGTGAGGCACATCTTTGTCATATTATATTGACAGTGCTGAGCTACAGAGGTCTGTTACAAAGCTTGCTAAGAAAGTCCCTGAAGTATAGAGATGTCTGGATTCAAGATTGTGAATTTAAAAGGAGTGGGCACAGCATTTATTCACAAGCCTGGCTTACAGAGCTCTGAGAAGTTTACGAGCAAATTTAAATGTTGCTTTCAAGCCTGTTTCCAATCACATTAATGCATATGCAACACAGCATCAGGCTGCAGAATGGAATCTCCACCTAGTACAGGCTTGAACTCAAAAAGTTGCTACAGATCTTTATCTTTTGATACGCTTTTTTTCCTAGAAATACTTCAGATAAGCTACTCAAGCACTTCATGTGAACTGATTCAGGAAAAGTGGTTCCTTTCCTTCAGCCTTAGCTGCAGTTTGATCCAGTCCCCATGTCAGACACTGAATGGTGCAGATGGCAGTGCAGATCACAACTTGCACAACTTCATCTACTGTGGGTTTGTACCAGAATCTCAAACAGTTCCTGAAATCAGAGCTAGTTCCAAGTGCAGACAAGGCCTCATACTGCCTGCTACTTCCAAATGTTTTTAAGATGTGAATACTTGAATGCTGCCAAGGAGGCTGAGGTGACCAATTCTTTACCAGACATTCACTCAAAGACAAACAGTAACAGCATTTCCTCAGTGCTAACCTGGTTCCTATTCATACCAGTCGCAGAAAGGTGAAAGTTGCTGGACTCCATAATAAATTGAGTCATTGTATCTTCTGCAGAGTACTTTTCAAAACAAAGCAAGATACTTCATGGAGTGAAAAACACACTGAATTCTTTGCAAAAGAATGCCATTTCTTTCCTATATCCCCCCCTGGGGAGCCCCATTGTTTAAACAAGTATTTGCTTGTGCCCCAAAGTGCAGATGTTTTTGACTCCCAACATAAATCAAATATGTTTGTGTCTAACACATTAAAAAAGTGGGGAAAATCATCATTTTAACTGACACAGATTAAGATGGTTGGTCTGACCCAAATTATAAATCTTTAGTAATCTTCATTCTTTCCTGGTTCTTCTGAGAAGAAAGGATTCAACAACATCATTGTTCTGCCCTTTGAATTCAAATCCATCTTTTATTCCTATTTAAATGTGAATTTGAGATAATCATGTATCTGGATCACAGATTAAGTTTGCAGGAGAAAAATCTCTGGCAGAGATGGCAAGGACTGTGCCTAAGGCTAAATACAGACAAATCAGTTCTGAACAGAGTTCTTGTTACATGGGCTGCAGGTTTTCAGTTGGAGAAGTTACATCAAGAATCCATTCTGATACTTGAAAACAAATATCACATCAATGAAAAACAAAAGCAAATTTAACATTTCAATTACTTTTTCTCCCTTTCACTCAGACAATATCCCTAGGCCTATGATACAGGGCATTTTTCACAGGATCAGAATTACATCTCTAAATCTTGTCAGTTCTAGTGAGAAGGTGCTGCTTCTTTTTTAAGGCAAGGGAAGGCCTTTGCTAGTTTCAAATAGGGGTGCTGGACAACAGGAAAAATTGTGTTGAAAGGCAGTGGGATAAACTGTATTTCCAAGGGCACTTTTAAAATCCTGAATGTTTAATTTTATATTTTGTTCAATTTTGTTTTATGTCTGACCTCCTTTCCATGCTAGCTTCCCTCCTTCTCTCCCTCAATCAGACTGGAAGGGCACGTCAACACTACTTGATGTGGGTTTCATGTATGTGCACAAAGTAATTCATAACCACTAGGCAAAAAGCATGAGCCCACACCACATCATTACACTGCAATTAAGAAACTTCTGCCTGCCACAAAGCTATAAAGCCCAGCAGCATTTCAAGCTCAACCAACAGTATTCAATTTTGAACTCATCCAGAGCACAAAGCTGCTGTAGTGCTGCAAAGATACTTTCTTGCATCGTACCTTCTGAAATACACTTGGTGTTGAGAGCTTTTAAAGTTTGCATTAGTATGTCTGCACACCTTGAGATGTTCTTCTGCATCTCTGTACAAATTTCACACAGACATTTGTGCATATACAACTGAACGGAACAAAGGCATTTATTCTCCTCAGTTCCACGTGCTCTCTGCTTAAGTTCTCAGGTCTAACACGTTCATCAACTTGCTCCCCTTTCGGTAGTGCTCTATATGGTATGTGCTGTAATCATGTTTCAAGTTACATTTTAAGACTCTCTGTGTAATTTGCTTAGAAAAAAATGTCTAAAGTAAAAGATTAAAATGAGAGAAAGAAAGGTGATTCTACCTTCCAGGCTGTCTGACATCAGGAGATTTCAATGCTCTGTTTCCCTTTTACTGGACAAATGCCTTTGCTGCACCACTGCTGTGAGGTCTCCATCTTCATTATATGCTTCATTATAAACAAGCATGTCAAGAAACAAGAAAAATCTCTCCCTTTAAATAAAGAGTAAGGATGGCTCTGTGCTTACTCCAGCTTGTACTCCCTGTGGTCACAGTAGTAAAGAGGAAGCAGGACATTTAATGCATGGTTTCTCTAGATTGCCTTCTCCTCAAATATGTCTCAGGATCCAGCCCAGCAAGAGAAAACCCTGCAATTTAGTTGAGACAGCCTGAAAATGTTGTGTGGGTGAATAGAGAGAATAAAGTCCCACTTCTCTGAACATACACTACAGAGAAACACTGCCCAGAAATGTACCTAATGTACCTAATCCACATACTCATGTTAACATGTGAGTAATGCTGTAGAGCCCTGTCTAGCTTCTTTCCTCCATGGCAGGTCCTCCTTGACTTGGTCCCCTTTAAATAAATAATAAAACATTCTTCAGGCCATGATGAAAGGGACCCAAAAATCCTCTCACCACTTTTAAGACATTGGTGGGAGAGGCTGACACAGTTCAGTGAAGGGAAAGGTTCAGGTCCTGGGTGTGATGAGGCTGTGATGAGGCCGGCAGAGCTGGAAGCCTGACTCCCAAGTATCTGCCTGACTTGACCACCAAGGTAGAGATGCTCCTTGGTGCCTGCCACTCGTGGAGTGTCTGCGGGGAGAGGTCTCTCAAGGGCAGAGTAAGCAGCGCCTGAGGCAGGGCCCAACACATCCCTCAGGCCTCTTTATGCCCTGGCCCCACCAGTGGCAGCCGAGGGACGAGCGGGTACTGCTGCCACAACCTCAGCCTCCACTTAAGGGCCTCAGCCCAGCGCCGGTGACGTCCCCTTTGCCCACAGGCTCTCGGCAGGTGGCTCCACTGGAGTCGCCGCCAGCTCGGGGTCACCCGCGGGGTCCCGCCGGGCGCGGCCCCTTTAAGGAGTGGAGCAGCGCCGCCCGCAGGCCAGCCCGGGGCGGGCGGGGGGCGCAAGGGGAGGGCCGGGGAGGAGCCGGGCCGGGCTGGCNGCCGGCCCCTCGCCCCACTCCACCCCGCCGGACGGAGGGACGGACGCGGCCGGCGGAGGTTGTGGCTGCCCCCGTGCTGCCGGCTGTGAGGTGAGCGCTTCCCCGCGGGAGGGAAACCCGCGCGACGCCGGGGCGGGCGCTGCCCTCGGGGGCGCGGCGGCAGCCCCTTGGAGAGGTGCCGGGGGCTCCGCGCTCTCCCACGGAGCAGGTTTCCCTGGCGAAGGTGCTGCGCGGAACTTCCCCTCTACCTCCCCTCTACCTCCCCTCCCGGCCAGGGCCGAGCTGTCACACCAGCGTTGGGCTTTCTCCTCGGTGCGGCGACATGTGGAGGGGGACAGAGGGCTGAGTACCCCCGCCGCCGCTCCCCGTGTAACCGGGGCACCTGCCACCGGGCAAAGCGGGAGCGAGCGTCGCCGAGGGGAGCGGGCGGGAATGGCCGGGTCCGTCGGCGGGGCGGTGTGCGGGGACATCCCGGAGCCGGGGGGAGCAGTGAGCGGGAGGCGCGGCAGAGGGTGCTCTGCCATTGTTGCGATGCGGAGGGGCCGGGAGGTTTGGGAAGGAATTTTGTCTTTTCTTTCATCTCGGAGGGGAAAAAAAATAAAAGGCGGCGGCGTCGTTCACGTGTGGCGTGAAGAAAGAGGGACTTGATGGTGCTGGCTGGTTGCAGCGCAGCGGGGTACGGGAGGAGGCAGAATCAACAGGGCGCTTGTTTGATGCACCGAACCTCCTCGGGCCAGAGCTCTTTCCCCGGCTTAAGTGGGTCAGCTGTGGGACTGCAGCTTGCCCTGACTTTGTTGCCCTAACTCAGGAAAACAACGGTGTGTTTAGGAAAAGGGGGGGAAACAATGAAGTATTGTGATTAATGATGGAAAAAAATGAGTGTGCAGAGCTGGCTATTTAATGACACCTTTGGAGCAGTTTTTCTGATGGTTCTTTTTAGGGTCTGTACCTGATTGTGTGTTATGGCTCTCTTAAGGAAAAGTAAAGTGGTCTTGCAAAGAGTGGGGTTACCTGAGTTTATTTCTTGGCATAAGATATGGGAAGCCAATAGACAGTTAAAATTGCCTATTTAGTTTTGATGCTGTTCGGGGTCAACAGTTATTTGTGCTTATTATAGACTGGTTTTAGCTCAGATAGCAGCTCATGTGCTGGTAGATATATAATTCTTCTGTGTGTGCGAGCAGTTGCTCTGATAGCTTGTGGAAATGTTTGGACCTACTCTGGTTATTTTTATTATGGCAAGTGTGTTTCTTTAAGAGTAAACCAAACTGTATCTTTCTGAAAAATGTTCTCAGCCTGTAACTGTCTTAATCTCTTGTGTTCAAAAGGAAAACAAAAACCACTTGAAAATGGAAACCTCTCTTGACTGATTCTCGTGGCTCATGACGTTTGTGACAACAGAACTGTGTAGTCTTACTGCGGTGAAGTGTCATTACCTCAGACTTGAAAGCACAGCTCAAGTTGAGGATGTGCTGTCCTCTGGCTTTGTGTGTTGCCCTATGTAACCAGCCATGGCAGAAGGCCAGCCTGTGTTTTCAGAGACACGGTCTTGGTTTCTTGATGTTCTGCATTCAGCCTCTATGAGACTGCAGTGCGTGGTGTGGAGACTAGAGGAAGAAATAGCAATACTGTGCTCAACTCTTAAAACACAGGTTTGGCAGCTGTTCCTGCTAAAAGAAAGACCTTCCTGGTGGGGTTTTCTGAGGCTTGATGTGTCATCCTTTTGTCCTGTGCCTCTTGAAGCCTCAATAATACCATATTTGCCTGGTCCTTGAATGCATCTGGCGTGGCTCTGGAGTATTTGGCTCTTTTTCAGTTCTTCTATCCTTACATGTCTGAAGACTTCATTGAATGTTATTGTGTTTAGATACATTCAGTATTTTTCTTTGCTATCCTGATAGGATATACACTTCAGTTTTCACTTTAAAGGAGTTGAGTGTAAGTTATCAGACTGAAGAGCCATATCCTGGTGTGAAAGTGTGTGCTTGTAAGTTTATCTGGCCATGGTATCATTGTTAATTTCTCTGACACAGGCAGGACCAAAGTATCCGTCCTATGTAAAAACCTCTGAAGTCACTACTGAAAATCATGGGCTTTGCAGCAATAAAGTTCTGAACAAAATTCCTGTCTCCAGGTGAGTGTTAGATCCTGCTAGGTGGAGCCTGTCTGTATTCCCCTGGGGGAATCATTTCACGCTCTTTGTTTCCCTAGAAAATTTATAGTTCCCAAGTGCACTGCTCAGTTCTGTGTGGATGCAAACTGTGCTGACTCATATGCTGAACTGTTTGCAGCCTTACTTGGTGTAAGCACAAGCACACTTCTAAAATATTTAATTTGTAATGTCCTCCGTGGAGAGCTATCCCACAGTTCCTGGCATAATTCCCAGAAGCAGCAGATTCTGGGGTGCTGGGAGTTTCAAAGGCCATTGGTGCCTGGTGGGATAACCGTCTGAACTAGTTAAGCATAGTTTATGCTGGCACTGGGACAGTTCAGACTGAACAGGTATTTAATCTTGCTCAAAGCAAGCCTGCTTTGAACAATACTTGGTATGTGATTTGGAGCCTGTTTGGACATGGCTGTCAGGAAATCTACATGGTAGGGAAATCTTTGCTATAGCAAGTGAACTTTGGTGGAGGTAGACCTCCTTACAATTATTAGTTATTGCTGATTTTGCTGTAACTGCAAACAGATAAGGGTTTTTTAAAAAATAAGTTTTATTTTCTTATTTCCTTTGTGGAAAATAGCATCAGTATTTTTTTTGTGAAAGAGCTGCTGGTTTTATATTCATAAGTAAGATGTTTTTTAAAGAGGACATCTCAGAAAGTTGGAAACTCACCTTCCCATTGATGCACACAAACACTCTGATAGGTCTTTTAATTTAAAATAAACTCAATGTGTGCTTTGACTGCAAAGAAGGGGAGTGAAACCGAAGAATAATTTCCAAGTACCATTAATTTTGTCTGTACCTGGTAAGAACAGCATTGGCATGTTAAGATAAATACCTTCTCCTTTAAAGTAGTAATTAGTTTAGTTGAGGAAATTGAGTTCCTTATTTTTTCATGGGCTTTTAATTTGGTTTTGGGTTTGGTTTTTGTTTAATTTATCATTGTGATCTTCATTGAGGGAGTAATCCATTATGGTAAGTATAGGGAGTAGCTTGAGAGAGGTTCAATGTGGCTAATGGATAGTCCAGATCATTAACTTTTTGCTCACTTCTCATATGTTGACTGTCAGTGTAGTACCTGTACTGTAAAAAATTATCAGTTAACACTGATGTGATAGATAGCTCATTCCTAAATCCTACAGTTGTTTTAAGCTTCCATTCTTTTCTTGATTTTGAGAACAAGGCTTGAGAGACACTTGAGTAATGGAGGGCTCTCAAACCTAGTGTGTAGCTTAGGGGAGCATCAGACTCCTAATATGAGGGTCAAGGGTTCACGACCCTGTCTATGCAAAAGGGCTGTTAGAGTTCAGTTGATGGTTGGACTTGGTGATCTGAAGGATCTTTTCCAGCCGGGGTGTTTTGTTTTATTTTTGGATTGTAAAATTAATTATTTATTTTAACACAACTGGTTCAAAATTCTGGAGTAAGAGTTCCTGGTATGGATGGAGGTCCCTTGGGGGTACAAGCCATCATTCCCTCTGCCACAACACGGCAGCACTTGCTATTGCTCCGAGTATCAGTGCAGCTGCAAGAGCAAATCTGGACTGTTGCCTTTACAGCTGTAGTTAGTGTTTGAAGATAGCATGCCTGTTAACAGCTTTGCCTGTAGGAAGAGCACTCTGCATAGTATTTTGGTAATTTAAGCATCTCTTCTGTAAGGCTCCACCTGTTTTCCTTCTTTATTCAGTATGTATAGTCTATTTACTTGGGAATTTCTTAGAAATATTGCTTAATTCACAAAACCGTTATCAGAAGTCTGAAATTGAAGTGTACAGGTGTGGAATTTTGTCATAATATGTGCTTACTGTTCACAGTGCCATTCTTGTGACCCATATTTCTAAATCCTCCCTTCTATGATGGCTATTAAGGACATTTTTCTTTGTAAAAGAAAATTGTACCTGCATCTGTTATTGTTGCTATGACAGTTGTCTTTGTCCAGTTTGAGTTATCGTACTCTGAATTGCTCTTAACTGGGATTGTAACATCAATGGCTATGGGCAGAGGAAGCAGAAGAAATCTTTCAATGCTGTTTCTTTCTCTCACAAAAAAATGTTCGAGTTACACTCTTTTTAATCAAGATGCAGTGGGTTGAGACATTCATTTGCTGACTTTGTTTTGGTGCCTGGAATAATTAGGTGCAGTAGGGTGATGGTATGAAGTAGTAACCAGTCTGTAAGCAGTATTTAATCATGATTTGTCTTGAGCAAGACAGATGGTACCACTGATACTATGCTTCTGAGACTTGAAAACTGGGAAAATTGCTTGCAGTAAGGTGGTGCAATTATTGTGCAAGGTCATGCTCAGAATTACGTTTTGTTTAGATGGCAATTGTGAAGCAAGTGTGTGCTCCTTGCAACATTGTATCAGATGTTGTGTAAGCAGCAGAAAATAAGGATCGTCCTTCTCTCTAGGTATAAGAAGTGGCACATATATTCCAACTATTACATGAATGGGCAACACTAGTGTAAACAAAGCTGTCAGGTAGCCCCTGCCCCTGTTTATTCAAAATCTCCTGTCTAGCAAGCATAACATCTTTCTCTAAAGTGGATTGCTAATATCTGTGTAATCAGTGTCTATATTAAGAATTTATATATGGCTATCTTTCTGATCTATCTGGAAAATACTATCACAAGAGATTTCTTTTTACAGTGAGTTGGCAACACATTGATCATTGTACTGCATTTGTTACAAACTGTTGATGGTAAGACACCAGCAGGAAAGCTCTATGACCATAATCTGGACCTGTTTTAAAGGGTAGCTTCTAATACAGAATCTTGTGTGGTTTGGTTCATCTGGAGGACCAGCTGTCAATGTTGGACATCAAACTGCTGCCTTTTAAGATGAAAGCCATATTTTTGTGAATATGAACTCTTTTGTATCTTCTTGTGGTGCCTTGTCTGAGGGAAGGAGCAGCTGTAGTGAATTCATCAGACCTGCATTTGGCTGTTGCTACTATCGTGTTGTGTGTAAACACGTACCATTATTTTGGATAACATAACAGCCTATTCAAAAGGGTCTCACATTCCCCAGCTGCTCCACAACTTTCCGTCTCTGAGCTTGCCAGCTGCTTAATACAGGCAACTGTAGCTGCATTTGTTTCTCTGGTGTTAAGTATTAGCAGGGTTAAAATTGACTTCTTGTTAAATGCTAGGTGCAGCAAGACTTTCTCCTGGTACTAATGGACTTAAACCAAAAGTAGACTGCTCTTACTGTACCAGCACTGTTGAAAGTTTTCTTTGCCACTAGTTGGGTCTGGTTCTGTAAAAAAAAAATCTTACTTTCTTAGCTTTGTCATGAATTTGAAATACAGTTGTGTTTACCTGCATTATGCACCCACAGCCTGCGGGAGTAACTAATCCAAAAGAATTGAGGTATGAAAAGTTGACCCTTAAAGTCAACAGGTTTTCTGTTTCCCCAATTCTCTGAACAAAGTTCAGTTTAACAAGGCATCCTTTGGGGTCTTGTCAGCCAACACTTTCATATACTGATTCTTCAAATGGGTTTTACTTCAGAGTCAGTACTGATCTGATTGGATGCTGAGAAGAGAGTAGGGGTCCTGAAATGCCTTGTGTCTTCAGTGAGTGCTCAGTCCAGGTGAAGGACCATGAACTGAGCCCTGCCTTATGTCTTGTTTTCTTTTTTCATCCAACCTGCTCCCCCTGTCATGAAAAAGATAGGAATATTTTCTATGTCTGAACTCTTCTTGCCTGCAGCAGTATGCCCGTAGTTGTCTCCCTGGAGATACAGGAGTTAAAAGGCAGACTATCTTTGTATGGTGAACTTCAATTAAAGTTTTGAGCAGAGTGATTCAAGCAGCTTTGTGAAAGGGAGAATTCTGTTAAAGGCTAAAGTTGTTGTAAGCGCTTAGCCAAACTTTGGGAGAGAAGGAGAAGGTTACTGCAAGATCTTGTAAAAGATAGTGATAAAGCTAAGTTTTGAGTTTGAGCTGGTTTCATTGACTAGTATTCTGTATTCCCATACAAGAGGATAAATCAGGCATTTTCTTGAAAACACATTTAATGCAGTTTGCTGTTAAAGAATGTAAATCTGAATTTTCTTGGTTATGCGCATCTTTGCATGGTGAGGGATGCAGGAAGGGAATGACTTCTTGCTGCTGACAGCAGAAAAGGCTGTCTGTAGCCCAGGCTCCTGTTTACCTATTGTAACTGCTCTGAAAACCCTGTTATCCAGAGAGGAAATTTTTGAGTGACTGCAGAAATATAGATATTTATTTTTCTTCCCCCCCTTTTTTTTCCACCAGGCCTACTCTATCCTAGCGGACTGCAGTTTTCAGTACTACCTAACTTATGCTAATAAGAGGATGACTCTGGATTAATAATAGAGTATTGCCCCTAGTAAACAAAACCAGAACATAAAGAGAAGTCTCTTGATTTAAAGTAACATATTTCAGGATCTGGTCTTTGTATCTTGAAAGAGCTGAGAGTTTGAAATTTTCCATTCTAATGTCAATGTCTCAAAAGAAGTGGGAATGTTGACATTCTTGGTTAGAAGCTTGCTCTTGTCTTCCATAAATAATTCTAGTATTGGTACACTAAATCAGTTTTTGTCTGAAATTATAGCAAGAATACAGGCTCATAGTTTGAAATTATCATATTACAGACATAGTTACATTAGCATTTTTTAAGGGCAGGTGATTAATTCATAAACCCTTCTGTAATGTCTCTAGGGAATGGACACAGAAGATGGTGAAGTTTGGAGTTTGAGAAGTGTGAAATAAAGGAGAGCAGAGGAGGACAGTACCTGATAAATAGAGTATTCAGTTTTTAAAGGCTTTAGGAGAAACAAATACTCCTCTTGTCATGGAACAGCCTGCATTGGAAGGGTTTAAAATATCTTAGAAAGTCAAGTTGATAAGATTTTAAATGGCAGTAAATGGCTAAACATGTTTGAAAGCCATGGAGGGGAAAGAATAGGCTACCCCCTTACCTACCTCCAGAAACAGTTCTTGACGAAGTTTTTCTAAGTTCTGGAGAGGCTTAAACATGGAGAAATGGAACAAGCTTTTTGTTAGTGGTTTGGATTTTGGTGATTTTTTTTTTCTTTTGCCAATGTTCTTAACTTGGCTGAAATTTTCTTCATCCCTTAAGGGGAAAATATTTATTTTAAAATTACATCTAACTTAAATTGGCTTCCCAGGTAATTTAAAGATATGTCTGATGACTGCAAGGCATAGTGGAGGAGGAGAAGGAGATCCTATGGATTTTGCAGAAGAGCTACAATTCCAGAAGCAGGGAAATTGCTGTTCTGAAAATACAACTTGAATTAATCCCTTCAGTCTTTGTTTCCTTTTGTTGTTGTTAGTGATTTCCTTTGCACAGCTAGTGGTAAGTGCTGCTTTGTCTGCCTCACTTCTATGACCCTGCCACTGCTCTTTGAAGCTAAAAATTACAGCCTGTGTTAATTTAGAAACAGAAATAAAGCAGCAGCAGGTAGAGTTGCTTCTTTCTTAAGCTACAAGTTGATATGATGAGACCTATCATCTCTTAGATATCAGTTTAGGCAATTTATGTAATTTCTTTTCAGATTTGTCATTATAGTTGTTACTGTGTGTTGTCCTGCACACTGACAAGCTTTGGAGGTGGCCAAATCTATGGGACCTAATGAGATCCACCCAGGGGTCCTTAGGGAAAAAAAAATTTATTCTATGATTCTATCCCTCTACTTGACTCTGGTGAGACCCCACCTGGACTATTGTGTCCAGTTCTGGAGTCCTCAACACAAGAAGGACATTGAGCTGTTGGAGCAGGTCCAGAGGAAGGCCATGAAGATGATCAAAGGGCTGGAGCAACTGCCTTATGAAGACAGGCTGAAGGAGTTGGGGTTGTTCAGCCTGGAGAAGAGAAGGCTCAGGGGGGACCTCAGAGTAGCTTCTCAATACCTAAAGGGGGCCTACAGAGAGTCGGGGGTAGGAGTTTTTAATAAGATATGTGATGGGAGGACTAGAAATACTGGATGTAAATTGGAAGGGGGTAGATTCAGGCTTGATATAAGAAAGAAATTCTTTACAGTGAGGGTGGTGAAACACTGGAACAGGTCGCCCAGAGAGGCTGTGGATGCCCCCTCTTCTGGAGGTGTTTAAGGCCAGACTGGACAAGGCACTGAGCAGCCTGATCTAGTGGGAAGTGTCCCTGCCTATGGCAGGAGGGCTGGAACTCGATGATATTTAAGGTCCCTTACAACCTGAACTATTCTATGATTCTACCTGTTATTTTCCAGGTTGTGCAGATCATCACTCTGCCCTGCTGAAAAAATGTATATAGGCACTCCACAGCCTATTTGTATACAATTGATTCTATCACTGGAAGAGTCAAGGATTTGAAATAAACTTATTTAAGCAAAAAGTGCAATAATGGATGAAATTACCAAAAAAAAAAGTAGATTTCTGAGGCAGTATCAATCAGAGAGGTCTTGGGGTATAGCTTAGTGCCTCTGCTGTTGTTAGGATTGTGTGCTATTGTTCCTTATGTTTGGGGTGCTTTGCTTTGTTTATGTGCTGCACATGTGGCTGCACTCTCTTCTGTAATCAACATTAGGTGTTACCTGTTTCTTCTTTACTCCAAAAAACTGCTTAGCTTTTGTATTCCTGGTTAGGTCATGCAGTTTGCTTTAGGCTTAAATTAGGTATTCTGTCATTTGTCATTTAAAGCTTATAGTGTGACAAATACTACTTCAAAGGACTTTGTACAGAACTTGATCCTTGCAAAGCTCAGGGAGAGAAGAGTTGCCAGAATTCTATACACCCCGTGCGTGGGATTGTACAAAACCTCTCCAGAATGTTCATCCCAATGCTTGTCTTATTTCTTCCTGCTACATTGTAAAGTATCAAGGTTGTCTTCTTTCTTCCTGCTACATTGTAAAGTATCAATTGTTGACAGAGGATTTTGTTTTTTGTCTTCTTTCCATAGTATTTGATACATGCTTCCATTTACAACTTGTATGCAAATATCTGGTTTTGTGCTTTTATGGGTTGGCAACAAAGTTGTTATGGTTTCCTGCTGCAAGAAAGGCCTGCTATAAGAAGTTGTGTGCATGGATTCCTGATATGGAAGGTGAGTTTAATTCTTCTAGTTTGAAGTGAAATTATGTTAAATTAAATGAACTTTGAATTTAGGTAGCACTAAAGCCAGCTAACTTCCTAAGACTTAAATTAAAAAAAAAAAAAATCAAACTCTGGCATATTTGGCTAATATTTCTGCTACAAACTTTTTGTCTGAATTTCATGGTCTAGCATTTCCTGGTGGGATAATACAGTCACAGACAACTGTGAGGGATTTGTGTGGGCAGGGAAATGGCAGATGAAACATTCCAGGTGAGATTCCCAAACCAATCCCTGGTTTGGGAACCTAATCTGTCTTCCAGTAGGAAGCTGCAAAAAAGTGATTTTGTTTCATCAGACCAACTACTGGAGTCTTGACCAGCAGCCTTTTAAAGGAAATCTTTCAAGCAGAAGCCTTCTAGTCTTTTAAAAGAACCCTCTTAAACTTGTTGACTTGCTGTCAAACTTTTTGTCATGCTGGTTGCCTCGAATCACCTCCTTGTCCTCCAGGTGCCTTCAAGGAGGATCTGTTCTATGATCTTGGCTGGTGCAGTGATGAGGTTGGTAGTCCCCATGGTCTTCTCTTCTACCCATTTTGAAAATGGGTGTGATATTTCCCTTTTTCCAGTTACCAGAGGCATCACCTGGTTGCTACAGCTTCTCTCTGGTGGGGCTAGTTGTTACCTGGCTTAAGAAGATAGCTTCGGTGCACTCCAGGAATTTCCTGGGCTGTCTAAAGTTTACCGTGCTATAGGCACATGAAATTCCTAGAGAAACTTACGAATGTACTTTCCTGATGAAGTAATAGTAGACAATGTCCTTCTAATGATACAAATGCTACTTAATTAAATGTTTCTTATGTAAGAAGCAGTCCCTGCAGAGACAGAGCAAGTTATCTTGGTCTTACAGAAGTTTGTTTCTTAAGGAAGTTCTGAAAAAAACTTTTTCCATGAACAAGTTGGTATGAACTGACATTCTTTCTTGCACAGGAAACCACAAATTCTTATTGTGGAAAACTTCTAACTCTCGTAAAACAGTCATTAGCTTAGAATATTAAAGTTTTTCAGAACATTCTGGTGGGGCCTCAAGAGAGCTGCTGTAAGAAATGCTGCTGTTTTGATAAATGGAAGATTGATTGCTCAAATGTTTCCAATCATTTGTATTCTCTATGTGTGATACTGGGGCTTGGATACTTGTCAAATACCTACTAACCTGAAACTATCTTTATTCCTCAGTTAGTTTTGCCCTCCAAATCTCTAACTATGGCAGTTGTTAGCAACTGAACATGATCCCTATCTTAAATACAGCGGTGTGTTTGATGGGTGTCTTTGTTGAGGTTTCTCAAAATTTAACTTTCTCAAACTTATTTAAAATTGCCCATGGTGTTTGGGAAGCTCCTGGATCAGTGCCTCTTCACAAACTTAGGTATGTGCATGCTGGTGTGTGCTCTTTGGCAGCACAGAGCCAGCATTTGTGTGCAGTGTCACCTACATACCACTAGTGTGTGATACCTTGTGCTATAGAGGATCTTCATGTCCATTCAGGTGACAGTCCACCACACTGGACTTCTCTTTTTTTCTTTATGGTGATGTCTATGACCCGGTCTTCCCAATTTTTAAAAATTCTTTTTAATGTTTATTCTGGTTTTCAAACTATTGTTTTTTCAGACTTTACCTAAGGTAAGCCTCTCTTTCTTGGCAGCTTCCCTAATTTCTTCCTTTCAAATACATTATCAAAAATATACCTCAATTTGCACAGGACATTCTTGTTTTTGTTTTTAATGTAAGAAGAAGGATTGGCAGGTGGAAATGTAGCAAATTTCCTAAGACAGCAGTGATAAAAGTGATTTTTTTTTTAATTTTTCTTCCTTGCATAGCAGGCTACTTGTTTGAAATATACTTATCACATCAACTTCTTTAATGTTTTATACTTTCAGCTATTTTGGAGACGTAGCTGGTCTCTCAAGTATTGGAATGTTACTGCTACTATTTAAGGCAGGACATCTGTCATGATGTGTCTAGAGTCTGATTTCCCCAAGCCTGAACAATTCTTGCCTTTATACTATACCTATGTAAGCTCTTGCTCTTTCTACAACCTAAAAATACTCCAAATAAATAAAGCTAGAGAGGTTAAATGTCACTCTGCAAGCCTGTGTTTGCTGAGAGAGGAACTTGCCAGTAGCTATGTCTTGTGTTATCTGAACAATGCCTTGGCAGAATTTTCAGAGTTTTCTTTCTCTTTGGGCATAACTTTCTCTAATGGAAGGGTGCGTGCAAAATTCATGCTTCTCTCAAATGATTTAATGGTGCTTCATGCTGCACACACCAAGGATCCCAGGATCCAGCCCTAGCAGCATCTTGTTGGTGTGCCACCCTCAGCTTGCTGCCTTGCTTCTCGAAGTCGTGGCTTGCATACTGACTTCTCCAGGCTTTGAGGTTTTCCCTTGTGGCAGTCTCAGGTTGTGGCTGTCTTCTCAGTTGTGGTTTATGTCCCAGCAGCTGTTCAGCTTGCCCAATTTTATTGTATATATTATTTACTATATTATTACAGTATTATTGAATATTCCCTGCACAGGATAATGAGGTTACTCTGTGGTGCCTCAGAACTCATTGCTAGAAGGGGCAGATTTTGTAGGATAATCCAGAGAAATTATTTCCCATATCCCACTGAAACTCTACTCTGAAAACTTTGTTTTAAAGACAATTATAAAGGATTTTGGAATATGTATTACAACTTTCAGGCCAACCTGTTATGTATGTGTGGCTTTGCAATACACTTTGGGGATGGTTTTTATGAGTCTAGCAGCTCCATACTCTTCTCATTTTCCTCTTTCCTTCCTGCTGCCAGCTGTGTGCCTGTGCTGATTATTCTGAAATGGCTGTAGTCCACCCCTTCAACTTTGTAAGCTGCTTATCTCTGGTTTTGGTCTGAGCTGGCACATCAGTGTTCCAGCATGTTAGTGAACCAAGGAAGCTCTCAGACTTCCAGTGCATGTGGGAGCTGTTCCACTGGGGATCAAGCCAGCTGGGAGCTAGAATGAAGAAGTGAGTGCTGGTGGCAGAAGATCTCTCAATCAGCTCCTGACTTCACTCCCTTGGTTTTCATGCTGATGGGACAAGGTGGGTCAGAATCAGACCAAATAAAAAATACGTGCTTTTCTGAGCTCACTTCGTCTAACACAGATCTATGTATGAACATAGGTTTTCCCACTGCAGCTATCAGCTGTGATTCAACAGATTAAAAGCTTTCAAACTGACTGTTTTGTTAGTGCTTAACTGAAACTTTGAGTGCTGGAATTGGATTTTTACTTCTTTGTGTTTTAAAAGTTGTTTGTGTACAATTTTCAGGTAAGATCACAGCTGGGAAAGGCCAGGAGCTACTGCAATTACATACTGTTGTTTGGCTCTGTTGAACCATAACTGTTAGTAATCTAAAATTACAGATCTTTCACTTGTTCATTGGATTGTAAAGATGTTATGAGAGCACCAAGCATCTTCTAAAGAAATCATGAGCTACTGTATTTTGGAGTTGCAAAATACCTGCTGGAGTTTACAGCATGTCTCTTCTGTACTGAAGAGTAAATAAAAAAGAGTGAGAAGGAAAGAGATTTGAAATCTGAGTCAATACAAGCAATGCAGAAAGTTTTGGGAAGCTTTGTTAAAGTCGGGCTGAGTACTTAAAAATTTACTAGAGAATAAACGTGTTATTGAACCTGGTGACTTTGGCTTGTGATCATTGGTAAAGGCCTGCTTTTTCACCTAGTTTTCCAACTGGGGATTGCTTTGGCACACAGGAGACAAGTGTCTTGTTTAAGTTAGCAGAATACTAGGGTTTGGTTGGAAACATTCCCAGCAATGAACTGATTCCTAGCTTTTTCTGTAACCACTCAGTAGTACCACCAATGCATATTTGGCAACAAAAGAGTTATGACAACCTGTATAAACTCCAGTTTTGAAAGTCTCAAACCCATTTGAATATAGAGTAAAAGCTGGTCATTTATAAATATTGGCTTGAAACAAAGTAATTGGATTTAACAAGACAGCTTGATGGGTTTTCAGTTCCAGGTGTACTGGCTTACTAGGAGCTGCCAGCTGAATTTAACAAAACTATTGCTTCTGTCTGCTGACCTTGTAGTATCACTGGTGCAGCTTGGTAAGTGACTGTCAGGGGCTGGCCCTGCAGACCTACCTCACAGTACAGGAGTCTTGTCTCCTAAGACATGTCTTTCAGACTAAGGTCTCCAGATTATCACTAGGCTTTGTTTACAAAGGACTCCTGAGCTGGCTCTGTTGGCTGCTGCTGGTGTTGATTTGTTTCAGTGTTTTACAGGATGTTGTGCTTAAAAAGGGATCTCTCTTCTCTCTCCTACTAACAAAGCTTTTGCTTCTTATAAATTGAAGTATTTGAGTTAAAGAAAAAAACCCAAACAATAAACAAGACTGTTTTATTTCTCACTTCATTCTGGTATCTCCCACTGTGCTAAGGGGTTGTGTTAAGCTCTAGAAGTGGGAGAGTGTTTTGTATTATGGAGTGTAACTCCTTGTTTTAGACAAGTTTGTTTTGCATTATTGTTTGGTGATCTTATTGTCTAGAATATTACATAATTCAGGTCTGAGATACTCAAAAGTAGTATCTTCATAGCAAAGTCCATGTTGTTCAGAGATGGCCCAGTGTTAATTGTTAACAGAGATGCCCCCAGTGCTGAGCTGAGCTGCAGGGTTTGTTAGCTGAGCACTGCTTACTGTTAATGTCATAGGATTAAATTACCAAAGGAGGTAAAACAGCAGCACAATGAGTAGGAGAAGTGAGAAGAATGGGGCAAATCAAGTAAAAGTTACCTTGTGCTAGTGAAGCCTTGAATGTGTGACATTTTTTGAAGTAGTTAAGAATTGTAATCTGCAGAATAATCAAATGTATCTTCTGAAGGTAAAAACTGCTACTGTGAAATCAGAACATGCACATGTCTTTTTGCCTGAAGGAATGTTTAAAAAAAATTATTTTTGAGAACTTGTAAAACAATCTAGTGGGCATACGTGGAAATCTGCTCCATAGTTTTTACTGGGTTGTCAGAAATCAGTGGTTTACATACTGATAAAATATTTCTTTGATAAGTGCTGCTACTCAACAAGTCTTAAGGACATTATAATTTGAATTTGCAGTCTTTTTAAGTAATTGATACTCCTGCCAAATGAGCTAAGAGCAGCACTGCAACAGAACCAACTCTGTCATGCTTTACTAGTACAGGAACTTACTAAATAATAAAACCTTTAAATTTAAGATCATGTTGTATTTTGGCAAAGATTGGCCCAATTAGTTTAATTACAGGTTTGCACTATTTCTGGAGGTTTTATGAGAAAGCTTTGAAAGTTGAAAATGCTCTTACTCAGATACATAGTTGAGCATGGCAATTTACTACAAGTGTAAAACATCATCAGGGTTTGCTTGTGTTAGAATGTGTATTCAAGATGGAATACTGTGACAGGAATCAATGGCAGCTGGTTTACCGATATAAAAGGAATCTTCTGTTTGCCAGGTGTGTCTTTGCCTAAGTTGCTGAAGTTATTTAAATGTACAATCAGTGAAACCTGTCCTATGTAGAATTTAAACTATTTTTCACTGGAAAATGTACAATCTCACTGTCAAGAGCATGTAGCAATTGCTTCACGGTTGGATTTTGGGGATGAACTAGTTTATGCAGCTAGTACTTGGCTTTTATTTTGGCTTATCTAGTTGATATGTGAAAGATGAGGAAGGAATTCAGGCTGAAGATTAAGGAGTGAGTGTACCTAAGAACTCAAGCAACATGATTTGCCTTCTGAACTCATGGCTGAGGCTCTGACTATCCCTAGCACATGTTTCTGGCCATGTTTCTGTCCCAGGGCTCTCTGTCAGAACAGAATTACTGAATCAGAGGTAACTCTCTCAATAAGAGTGCATGCTGCAAATATGCACAGTGTGATTTATGAGAGAGCTCTGGCATCTGAACCCTGTGCAGGTGCAGGGGTGCAGGTTAGAAGCCACTCAGGTAACACAAATTCTAAATGCTTGGGTCTGCCAAGTGGCTGCTGCTCGTAGTGAATGTTTTACGAGGAAGAGATCAAAACTGATAGTTGATTCCTAGACTTGTTGTAAACCTGGTTTTAACCAGGTTTGCTGTTGATGGGGATTTTGTTCCTGATTTTTTAATTTTTTTTTTTTTTTAGCCTGTAGGCAGGGAAGTCCCCTTGAACTTAGATGAAATTCGAAGATGATGCAGATAGTTACTTTTTGCATTCATTGAAGTACTTGCCCTTCCACTTTCAGGGTAGATGTTTACCTTGCCTTTCTACATTGTGTCAAGCTTTTCAGCTAGCCTGGAAAAGAGCGCCTCACTCTGTCATTTGAAATGAAACATAGCAGTCTAGAACTGGATTTAAAAGTGAAATAAAATTTACCCTATATGTTGCAGACTTATGTGTATGTTTCAAAAGATGCATTTTGCTGCTGCTGACTAACTGGCAAACTGAAGAACTGCCCCAAGCAGATAGGTTATGAATTTGCATAGAGTTGAGGAAGAGCAAGAGAGCACTCGGTACAGGGCAGAACTGAGCTGGCATCATTTCACTGCAGTTTCTCAAGTGTCTGAAACAGGGAGGTCTGCTCTTATTCAGATGTCTTCCCCAGCTGTAAGCTGTAAGGTGGGAGGAGAGCAGCTCTGCCAGCAATGATAAGGCCTCCAGGTTGTGATCACATGCTCTGAGAATCACAGCCCTGCTTTCCCAGGAGTTGTATCAGGCAAGGATGTATTTCTGTCACTTGTTCTGTTGGAAGCTTCTTGCCTCTAGCAGCTAAATGACATGCAAAGCAATCAAACTACAGCTCTTCCAGCATTACTGTTGTTCTGGCTTACTTGCTGGTACTTGCTTCTGTTTCAAAACAGAATTTGTTAACATGAACATACGCACTGAAGATCATAGGAAGCTGTAGCATCATTTTTTGGTTGCTTTAAGAATGGATTGAGCCTCCTCCATTTCATGACAGAGAAGAAATGAGATTCAGCTTTTGTAGCATCTTAGTCTTTAAGTGGCTCCCTAGATGTGTTTTGCTTTCCCCTCTTTTTATGGCTGGATATTGTCTAAGAGAAAGCAGCACACATATTTCAGGTACAGGAATTTGCATTTGTTCAGGTAAATCTGCTGTTTGTTGCCCCACAGAAGGAATCTGAAACAGCAGCAAGTGGTGGTCTTGTTAAGCATGCAGACTTGTAGAAGGGAAAGCCCCTTCAGTGTCCATTCCCTCTTACCTCTTTTGTACTGGAGTTTCCTGCACAACGAGGTACTGGATCCTCCTGCTTTGGCATGGATCCCTCTGTAAGCTTCAGCAAGTCTCTGAATAAAAGAAATTTGGGTGATAGGAGCCATATACTTGTCCAAAATGTGTATTCTGTGGAAAAAAATTCCATTCCTTAGGCACAGAAAATTGCCAAGGTAATGTGAACCTTGATGCCCTTTTAACTCTGTTATTCATCCTCACCAGACCCCTGTGAAATGGGAAAGTTCTTTTCATCTTGAAGGACGGACTGGGAACTGGCTTTTGGGGACTAGCTACCATGTTCTCACCCACATGTACCAGCTTCCCTCTTTCCACCTACCTCTCTGCTTTTCTGACCCTATGCTGAGTCATCTGTGTTTAATCTGTAAGGAAGCAATTGAATTATTTTTATGGTTGCTGATCTGAAATGAGTCATTTCAGGGTCAAACATGTTGTGGAGCAAGGAAGGGATAGACTCATGCAGACAGGGATAGGAGTGGGAATTTGGCAGTCAGCAGCTGACTGTGATTGCCATGGAGCCACAGACCAACCCAGAGACTTCTCCAAGGTCACACAACCTTCTGTCAGCAAGAAATTGAAACCATCTCTCCCCTGTTATAGAGTGCTGACCACAGGCCTGTCACATGCAATAAGTGTTAGGAAGTGGCTTTAGATTATTCAACTTAAATTTACTTACAAATACTGATATATGAGTTAAGAGATGCTTTCTGGTGTATGCCAAATTTCAAATGCAATGAGCTGGTCATAACTGTAGAACTTAACTTGTAAGCTGAGTGCATTTCTTGAGGAATAGACTGTTAACTTCAAATTGCTTCCCCTTAGAAATTTAATTTTTTGATAGACAGTGATCTGTTGAATACAGTGCCTTTATATGTAAGGGCTACTGCCTTTTAATAAAAATAACTTAGGAATTAGTATCTGGAACAAGTCCTTACATGGTATTATATTGCCAGCACAATAACAAATCAGTAGGTGCACAGTTGCCTGACAACTCACATAATCTGAAGTCTTGAAACCAAAGAAAGCTCGTTGCAGATTTTTTTTTAAGGGAAAATATTGGAGAAATCTGCCTCTGGCAATCTAATATATTGTCTGATATTCTTCTAGGAACAAATGTATCATGTGGATTTTTTTATGTAGGAGGATTTTTTAGACTTTTAATGGTTGAGTGTTAGCCACAAGGTTCATGTGACATGACAAATGTGGAACATCTGTGTACTGGTGCACATCATTGTTCTAAAAGTTATTCCCACTACCACATGCATTGAATTAAATTCAAGAATTTAGAGAAAAAAATAGATGGAAAAATACATTCTATCAAATACAATGGCAAGGACCTATTGTGCAAACCATCAAAGCTCACTCATACACTTCTCCACACGCTTCTTATTCAGAGATCTGTCTGATGTGTTCTGTACATTATTAACTCTTCCCCGCTTTGGACAGGGAGAATGGTATTGTACTTTTCTAGTCTCTGGCAAACTATTTTCTAGTTAAATGTTACAGTTTAATGTAAGGAATTTCTTGATATATACCTTGTCTGAGTGATGTATGGGGTGTACATGAGGTAAGTAGCTGGCTTTGTTGGCATATTTGAGTTGGAAGTGAAGTGTGTCTGAGTGACTTTGACCAGGATCTCACATATTCAGCATGAATCTTACTGATAACTCTGCCCGAAATAACCTTACTCAGAGACCAGTATACTGATAAAAACTGAGTGCTACTGTTTGATACCACGCTGTAACTCCAGTGAGAGATTTGGGCTGTAAAATGACTTCGATAGAGAAAGGCAATTCTTATACAGAAGAGCTGACCTTTGGCATTCTGCACTAGTAGCTAGGAATCCTGTTTCTGCTAGACTGCTTTCAAAATTGAATGGATGGTGCTGTACTTCATTTTGACTGATATGCTTGGTGCTACCATCTTGGTCTGACAAGGGAAGCTGCCAGGAGTAGACTGCAGGATAGACTACATCCAAAAAGCAGACTTCTGCATGCAGGTCACACCTTATATTGAGGTGGAATCATTGTTCACAGCTCACTGCTGCGCAGAAGATAAATGTGGTAGATATATGCAAATCAGGGTCCAGAGTCAGAAGTTAAGTGAACAGAAGTATACACATCCTAAGTATTTTTGTCTTTTATGTTAATTGTCCTGTCCATCAGTGCTGTCTCTTTGCCATGCTTTTATTAAATGGTTTTTACCATAAAAATAAAGTTATCTTGTAACATAATGCAGACTCCTGAACAATTATTGGGGAAGGGAGAGAGGTGTGACACATTTTTTCTGGGTTTTGAGTTGATAGTTTGGACACTGTCTTGATTTGGGCTTTCTTTTCAAAGGATGTTCATCAAGGCCAACAACTCACACCACAGTCTTCTTGGGCTCTGTAAAAAGTCACCCCTCAGCTGACTCTCTGATCCCTCTGTCTTTAATAAGTGGGGATCTATGACAATTTTTATATCATGTTTCCAGCAGAATTTTTGTCTTGAATGCTGGCTGCAGAAAGTACACCTCAGTCAACAGTCCACTTGCCCTCTGAACCTGGGCTGATCTAATTGTGATCTGCTCAGTACAGGACTTGCCCAAGCAAAGAGTTTTTATTTGAAATGGTTTTTAATAGAGCTTTGTAAAACTGCATTTAGAGAACAGTTCTGTACATCCAGAATATTTAGGTGTTAAACTGAGATAGTATTCAAAGTAGTTAAATGCAGCTTTGATGTAAATTACTTCATGTAGAGTCTTCATATACTTAGAAAAATTTAGGTAATGCAGCTTCTTTCACCTGTGTTCCTGTTTTATTAAACAATTGGGAGTAATCCTGTGAGGCCCTTCTGGCTTCAGCCTGGTTTATGGCATGAAAATGTCCTTCAGAGTGCTGGGAAAATAATTAGATTTTCTAAGCCTTTGAAGAGACTTGTAATGTCTTGAGTTTTTATTACACTAGAGGTCAGTGTATGACGGGAGCTTCTGTGAGGTGGTATAGAGTTTCTTGCAGAATCCTATTTCACCAAATCTGAATCCAGATTCTAAAAGAAACTGTAGCCTACTACTGTGGAAAAAACTTCACATTAGCATGTCTCAGGATTTTTTTTGGCTGAACAGCTTTTTTGACCTTCCTACTTTTAATTCTCCTTGCTTAAGGAATATTTGGCAAGTATCAATAACAGTGCTTTAATGTGGTAAGCATGAATATGCACACACAGTTGTCCCAGTGTACACCTCAGATATTGATCTTACACAGCAATAACATGACTTTTTGGCTCAGATATGTTACTGTATGTCGTGCTATTTATAGGAGTCATCCTTAACTTGTGCACTGTACTTATTATGGTCATAATGTGAGAATTGTGCATATTCTTCTTAGTGTGGATGCCAACTTCCTGGGCACTGAGCTGGTAACTTTCAGGTGAATGGCTTCACTTCCGGGTGTTGAAGGAAGCATCATGATACTTGTTGAGATTATCTCCTCAGAAGGTCTTCACTTCTCCAGAAAAGTAATTCCTTTAAACATCTGGATGTGCAAAAAAAAAGCAGATTGTTTTCTGAAAACATCCATGGGCAAGGGGATAGGAACAGATGGTCCAGCTACAGCTGTGTTATATGAGGTCAAATGGGAGAGAAATGCACTGAAGTAGAATCTGGAGCAGATTATGTCACAAATGACAATATAAGTAAGGTGGTGGAATAGGAAAATATAACAGCAGAATGGATTTGAGCTCTGAATGAGTTTTTTCAGTGACCTGGATATACAGGAAAGTGCCTGGATTTCATTCATCTTGTGTAGGGTTTTTCTGAAATGCCTGCAAAACAAGAAAAGTCAGAATGTGGGATTTTACGAGTTTACAGACTAGCACCAATATGGTGGGTAAATGCAGGTACAGAGCAGAATTTTGCTCTTCTGAATGATTTTCCAAGTGTTCAAGAGAGATCTGGGCTGAGTAAGTCTTTGTGGCCTTTCTTTTTGGTAGGAAGGGAAAAGCTCAACCAGCAGTCTGAGAACATCCTTTGTGTTTGGCTTGCTGCTATGTCTTGTTACATGCCTCTGGAGCATTAGGAAAGATGCCACCTCAGTTGAGGTAGTGTGAAAGAGGTCTTAGACTGGTTTAATTGAACCTTCAGTGAGGATTCCTGTCTTCACAGGAAAGTTGCTACACTCTTCTACCTCTTTTTCAGATCTTTTAAGGTGGGGTTTTTTGTTTAATTGTAAGAAGTAAGAGTGGAACGGGGCCCTATTGAAACATAGGTTTGCAGAATTGGTCTGATACAAGTCATTTAGCAACAAACAAACCACCTTAAAAATTTATTTCCTTTTCCTGTCCTTTTGACACTGAAGGGATGCAGTGTTAGTTGCAGTGGAACTCTGAAGTCTGTTCTGCATGTAAGAGCTTTGGAACTACGATCCTTATTTTAAAGAAGAGAAGCTGTTGTAGCTGTCCTGTAGCCAGCTGAGTGAACAACCTGATGGGTCACTGCAGGTTCTTGCAGAACAGCTGTGTACATAGTGACAGACTTTCCTGGTTCAGCTGTCAGATGTTAAACTAGTCCAAATATTGATGTCATCTATACCCAGAAGAATATTTTTCTATGAAAACTGTGAGTTTATTCTGGATCAAAAACATTGTATCTTTGTGGCTAACCAAAAGTGACTGCTTGCTAGCCTTTCTTTCATAATATCTAGTATCCAAATTACATTTTTACGTTTGCCTTGCCTTCATGATCCTGCCTGATTCCGGAATCTATCTATTGTGCAATTAAAAGAAAGGCAAACAATACTATTTGGAGTGTCTTTTCCTGCTTTTGTTCTAAACTTTCAATATGCGTGAGTTATAAGATAAACAGTTCAAGTACCTTGGCAGATTCTTCTCTGATGAACTGCAGAGGGAGTGTAAAAATTTGCAACCAAGGTTGGTCTTTAATGAATTGGAATTCAATTGCTGGCTCTTGCATTTTGATTTCAATCTCAAATGTTCCCTGGTTGCTGCTCTGTGTTTCGTAGGTCTCGTGTTTGTCTTATCATGGATTCTGTACAAAGCTTCTTGTAAGACTTCTGACATTAATTGTAGAATATAATGACATAGGTGATATTAAAGAAAACAAAACCAAAAAAACAAACAGAACAACTGTCAAGATAGTTCAACTCACACCAGATATTTAAGGTTTCTTTACTAGGATAGACTTTTACAGGCTTCAGAGCTGCAGGCCTTCAAAACTGCAGCACCACAGTTTTTTCTCTTTCTCCAATACACAGATGCAGCATCTTCCAAATGGAACAAATAATGAAATATACTAATGGGACTAGTGCACACCAGGTTTAGTGGATGCTGTGCACTATGAATGTCACATCTTCTAACCTCATAGGAGCTTCCAGGAAACCCATGAAGTAGTTTACCAAAACTGTAGCTGGATTTCAAATCCTTCCTTTTCAGTCTTTTGAAAGTATGACTATATTAAGAGGAGGAGGTAGGTGCAATAGAAGTAAACAGGATAATTCATAAACATGAATCTCCACATAGACCAAATCATGCTGTGGGAAAACAATTACTGTTACAAACAGGGCTAGAGATGTTTTATGTTTGCCAGAGAAGAAAAGAAAAGCAATTGTGGTTTAAGGTGTGGGAATCAAAAATCAGGCCATGTGGCAGGTGTTGCCCACAGAACTGGACTTGATAGGTCAATTGCTCTCAACTGGAAAAGGTATCTTCTGTCTTCTGATTGCTGTGGTTCTAGGAAGACAGCTGGCTCTTCCAGTTGTCTCCACTGGTAATATTCTTTTGTTAGATGCAACTGTTTGTTTTTGTCTTGAGTGCTGCTTGGCCTCATTGAGAAGTGTAATCCTGACTACTTCCCTGTGAAGTGGAAGCTTGGCATTTCTAGAGAAAGTGGTAGTTCAAGAATGCATCTCATGTCAAAGACTCAGAGTATTAACTGAAGGGTTCTTCTGGGATCTTATCAAACCTGCTGACCTTACTTTCCCTGTAAATAAAGCTACAGTATGTCAACAGGTGGATTTTGGAAAGGGCTGCTGCTTGATGATCTTGTCTATGTGAGTGATCAAGGTACCAATGTACTCTCATTCCCTGTAGTTAATCAGGCCATCCCCTTTGTGCAACTGCCTGGTAGTTCTCAAGCTGTTTTCTTATCCTGAGATGTTCATTTGTGCTTATTATCCATGTGTTTTTCTCTTTATCCTTGCAGGAGGAGTACTGCCTTTTGGATTGTGAGATACTTGGACATGCTGATGCAAGTTTACCTAGAGGATCAGGCCTGGATGGTTTGGACTTAAGGTAAGCCTGTGCTGAAAAATGCATGCAGATGTGAACCATGAACTTTGGCTTGTTGGATTTTTTTTTTTCTTCATGACTTCTTTGTATCAAACGTATAAAGGAAAATCTATGTGTGTCTCCATGTACATGTGTTACATTAATTAAAATATAGCAGTAAAACAGTTAAAATCTCAGAGTTACTTTTAAGCTGTTCAGAAAAACTGGATAGTATTTAAATACTTAGGAAATGCTACTGCTGCTTTGAGAAAATTTTATTCAATGTGAAAATGGCAATAAGAGTTCCAAGAGCTTCCTCTCACTCTGCACTTGGGCGACTGAGATGGATCTCCTGTTCCAGCCTTTCTGATATTTCCTCTTCTAATTTTTGTATGACAAAATCACTTCAGCCATTCTGAACCTAGGATTAGTCCATCAAATGTAACATTTTAATTACCATTCATGCTTCCCACTCTTCATTTTGCAGCCTTCTGGTGATGTATCTGCAGTTTAAATTTGACTGTTATTTTCAGTTCTTGGCTATGGAAAAGTATTTTCCTAAGTGAACACAAACCAAGAAGAGGAAGGGTATTTTTTGTGGGCAAATTTGTATAGCAGAGCTCCCATAGAATCAGAATTAGTTAAGTTGGGAGGGACCTTTAAAGGTGATCTAGTCCGGCAGCCCTGCAGCAGTAGTAACACAGTGCATGAGATTAACCTTGCTCTTGGATAATTGTGATTTTTGTGAGTAGAGGGATATGATTTCTTTGGCATGATCAAGATGATCTTACTGGTTTGTGTCAGCAAAAGAATGTATAGATGTTCCATCTCTTAACTTCCCTAAAACAGAACTGATGTCTAATTCTGGCCATGCTGCCCAGAAAGAGCTGTCATCCTACTGTTTCTCTTGTCACATGTAGCCTGTTTTTATTTGGTGGAATGGTAGGAACTCTTTCAGTTTTTTCTCCAAAATTATGTTAGAATTCTTTGCCTTGCAATTTCCCTTAGCCTCTGGAGGCTGAGGGAACGCAGTGTAAGAAGTAGAAGTTTGAATAAAATTTTAATACAATGTGGCCAATCTTGAAATATTATCCTGTATCTTTTGTGCACATAATTGGTTTATAATCAGTAAGCAATTACATGGACTCCAGATCATTGGACCATAAAACAACAGAGGAAAATAGGTGATTTCTAGAGATCATGACTGATCTTTCTACTTTGTTGCTGGATTTGCACTTGAGTAAGAATGTCCATTTGACTTTAGAGGATGGGAAATGTCTATGGTGTGATCAGACCAGTCACTTATACCCTTTTCATATCATTCCAGTATATGCAGTTTATAAACAGGGTTTTTTTCAATCTGGAGTGCATTGATTGCTAGTAGCACTTATCATGGACTTTATGTGTTGTGTAACTTCCACAAAAGACAGCAAAGCCAAGGCTTCATGTTCTGCCTTGCAGGACACTACAGCAGCATTTTATATATGAAGAAATATGCAGCGTTCCTTCTATTACTGATTTGGATTTGATTACAGCCAACTCTTGCTGGCTAATGTAGCTTGCAAAACAGACAATTCTTTTATTTCTCCTGTCTATCTTTAGAATTGAAACACTGGGGATGCTCAGATTTTATAAATCCTCTGTCAGTGCAGGCTAATGTCACATGTCAAACACCTGTGCTTAATCCTCTCCTTTCTGAGGATAAATGAAAAATCATTTATTTCCTATATATTTTCTCTGAAGTCAAGAAGACTCTTCCCCTCTACTATTCAACTACCTTTATGAATACTTTGTAAGCTGAATTATTAATGCCCAAATGAAACCCCAGTAATTTAACACGTGCTTGGCCTGGGCTGTTACCAAATGTCCTTATCTGTTTATTTCAGTCAGCAAAGTAGCATCCTGGCTACTTGGGAGTTGTAAACTTTGGATAAAACTACTAACCCACTCACTCTGACATCCTTTCAGGCACTGTGCTTCTTTCTGTAGAAAAGCTTCTCAGAAGCATCCTGACCACCTGGTGATTTCTTTCTAATTTACATTCAGCAAAGTTTATTTGTAATGTTTGAGTTACTCACGTCTCTTTCCAAAGCAGTATCATCCTGAAAGAGTCAGAAATTTTCATCTTTAGGAATACTTTGTTTCATTCCAAGTGTTATGACTCAATAGTGTTGGTGTGAAGCCCTGCAGAGTAAGTGAAGGTCAAAAAATCTGAGAAGCGATGACTCAATTATATTGCTTTTCCTGATTTCTGTGAATTGTGGATTCCACCTTCATTAGTGGCTCTGTAAACTCTAATGTTCCAGACTTGCAACTGATCTGTTTTCTAAAAAAAGAGGGAGACAGGAGGGAGAAGAGGGAGCACTTAGTTTATTTCAACAACCACAAGCAACACTTCCAAAATACACTTGTGGTTATATCTCAGAGTTATGAATCTCAGGTTATCTAGTGGTGACGAACATGGTGAGGCAGTGGCCTAATATGTCTGTGCTTTATTTAGAAAAGGTAGTCTTTATCAGAGTCAAGGAGCACCAGTGTTTCATTCACTGTCCTTGCTGAATCCCCAAGTACAGATAGAAAGAGGGAGACAAGTTTGTTCTGCAAGATACTGCAACTTGCTTTTCAGGGTCTGGCTGTAAGTTCTTAAGGATTTTATAGTACAGAAAGGAACAAGCTCCTCTCCTCCTTCTCTCCTTCCAAATATACTTTTTTAGACAGTCCAATGTTTGGACAAAGTTTAACAGAGTGTTGCGATGTCTCTTGATCAGAGAGATTTTTCACTTTACATTGTGGTGAATATTTTTAGCACTATTATCTCACTGGAGTGGTGGTTCTCATGCAGATTATAGACGCTTTCTAAATTCTTCAAGCAAAGTTTAGATTATACCAGTTATTACAATTAGAGAATGTACAGGTTAAGAAAGAAGTACTTTTTCCCCACTGCAAAGTATAACCTGTAGAGCCCTGGTGTTGTGTCTTCAGTAAGACAGCAATTTTGTGCTGTTCTGACTGCTTAAAAATAAAATGGAAGATCAAATCCCCTCTGACAAAACAGGAGATCTTCAGGTTTGGGTGTATATACAGTTTGCATTGAAGGTAAGCCAGGTTAAGGAGCAGAGGCTTTGAAACTAAACATGTGGCTTTATTCCCATAGACTGGGGATTACTGACGTCTGTGGGACTGTCCTCCCTGACTTGCCACCTTCTCATCACTTCAGAGCATAGGGAATTGTTTGTAACTGGTAATTACAACAACCATAATGTGTATCTGATAGTGAAAGAATGAACAGATTGTTTTGCTGGAAAGATCAAAAGTATTTGTGTTGAGGTTTGTTTGTTTGTTTTTAAGAGAAATAAAAAATCCTCTGTGGCTAATTCTAGGCTCTCACAGAAACTTGAATATGCTAAAGGGAGCTGTTGCCTGGCTGAGCCAATAGGGATAGCCAGACACAGGCAACACTTTTATCCCACGAGAGGGAGGAGGGGTGAATAGGCTAGAAGATATAAGCTGAAACAAAGCCATGCTGTCTTTCTGAGTCATTCGCATACACTGGATGGGTAAGGCTTCCTGCTTCCTGGGATACAGAAGTGGGGTCATGATTCTAACAATGGATTCTGGTAAGCCACTTTTTATTAAATTTGCCTGCCTGTTTTTTGTTTTTTTTTTTCCTGGGAAGTCTCTCCTCCCCTCCTTGTCCAGTTGAAAAGAAGGTATCTGTAAACTGGGAAGCTGAATTATTAAATGAATACATGCTTTGTCCAGGCTTTCCAAGCTGTGTGCACTTTACTATGTGTTTGTGGTGTAATTTCTTGATTGAATTTCTCATTGAAGTAGATATCCTCTATTGCAATCAAGACATTGGTATCAAAAGCCTGTCTGTTAATTTGTACTTCTCTCTTTGTTGGGACAGAACCTGTGGTCTGAGAATTGTGTGATGGCATAACTTTGGTAGTCTTTGGGAAATATACACTGTATCTTGCTGTAAAGAGATAGTGGTGAACTAATGTATTGGCTGTAGCTTCCTCTATTCATAGAAGTTTTATGTTGGGGAGGAAGAAGGAGAAACTGCTTAATTTCTGTGGTGATCAGTTCTGCTTTGTATATTTATAGCCAAAGGAAGCACACATAAGATTTTTTTTTTTCCCAAATAATATGTGAAAGCAAAATCTTTCACTTAGTTCCTTGTGTTACAGAGAGAATGAATGCTAACAAGTAAAATGTAGAGTGGTTTCTATAAAAGAGACAAGCAATCCCAGTCCTGCTTCTTGAGACGGGGTGTGTTGCCATGTCATAACTCACATCCTTCAAATTCCACAGTAATAAAAAGACCTTGGATTTTAAATGGGTATGGACAGGGCATAAAGCACAAATGCACATATTCTGGCAACATGGTCACGGTTGTTCTTTCTCTTACCAGTTGCATGCCTGCTGCATTTTTAAGAGTTCTGTTAAACTTTTGTTAACAGTTGGTTCAGGGATTTTTTTTTTCCCTCCCCCCCACTGTAGTGCAGAAGCATAATGTCACAAGTTCTACAAACTGCATTGAAACTGATAAACTTATTCAGGCAGATCTTACGGGTCTGTTTTATGTGCTTGTCACATGCTCAGTTTATTCCATGCTAATGAAAAGCTCACTGTCCCCTCTGCAATGGAATTTATTTACTTAGGCATTTACTAGAGCCTAAAGGGAAATCTCTGTGCCTTCTTCCAGCTCTTTGAATTCTCTAAGACCTCCAGAAGGTGACCCAGCTGTGTTCTTCATGCACAGTTTGGAGCATTAACCCACCCACACATAACTGAAGTTGCTTTGTTGTCATCTGTATAGGCAGGATTGAAACCAGTGACTTTTTGTGTTCAATGTACATGCTTTGCAAATCAATTAAAATCCAGGCTCTTTAACTAAAACAATAAAATTTAATGCCTGCTCAGACAGCAGCAGAATGGCATATAGTTGACAATTTTCCATTACATGGAGGATTATGACTTTTTCATATTCTAATCTCCTGACTAGTGTTATTTCTAGAGGAGCTAACTTTCAGTCTCTTCTTAAATAAATACTTTTCTCTCCCATCTTCTGCAAGAAGGACTGATATCTAGATATTAGATGTCATGCCTGGTATTACAGGAGGATGCCCTGGCACTATTCAGGATTTGTGTTCATGAGAGATACAGTTCCAGGATTTGTCCACAAGGCATTCCTTTCCCTTTGAAATACCGGAGTTCCTGTGCTGCACTACAATAATTTATCTCTTTGTTTGAGAAAGACCATGGAGACAATACTGATACATAGTTTAAAAAGGTTCTTTTGTTAGTCTGTGTTTAAGTGCTTGTGTTTTGAAGTTTCTTTACTCTTTGAGGTGATCCAGAAAGATGATGCTGCACACCTGTTTCACTGGATCCAAATGTGTAGCTCTTTCCAAAACATTGTCACTTCACTCAACTCTCTGGTAGTCCCAGTGGCAATTTTCAGAGTTATGTTCATAGAATGGTTTGGGTTAGAAATTACCTTTGAAGATCATCTTGTTCTAACCCCTGACCACGGGCAAGGACACCTCCCACTACATCAAGGGTGTTCAAAGCCTGCCTTTGCACACCTCCAGGAACTGGAGCATCCACACTTTCTCTGAGCAACCTGTTCCAGTGTCACCCTCATAGTAATGAGTTTCTTCCTAGTGTCTAATATAAATTCTACTTTCTTTCATTTTAAAACCATTACCCCTTGTCCTATGTCTACATTCTCTGATAAAAAGTCCATTCCATGTTTACCCACCTTTAAGTATGAATAGGTCATTGTAAGGTCTTCAAGGAGCCTTCTCTTCTCCAAATTGAACAGCCCCAACCCTCTCAGCTTATCTTTATAGGAGAGGTGCTCCAACCCTCTGATCATTTTTGCTGAGGTTGTGCTCAGTCCCATTGTTTGTGTTGCCAAAAAAGATGTTAAACTACACCAGTTCCAATAGTGACTCCTGAGGAACACCCCTCATTACAGGTTCTCCACTTGAATATCAAGTTATTGATCACAACTCTTTGAGTGCCACCAACCAGCCAATTCCTTATCTGATGAGTGATCTATCAAATCCATGTCTCTCCAATTCAGAAACAAGGATGTAGTGCTTTTCTTGTTGCCCTTGACATCTCTGGCCAGATTTAACTCTATCTGGTCTTTAGCTTCCTTAATCAGATTCCTGGCTGCTCAGGCAATTTCTCTGTATTCCTCCCAGGCTACCTGTCCTTGTTTTCATGCTCTTTAGTTTCCTTTTTCAGCTGAGGTTGTTCAGGAGGTCCTTGCTCATCCATGGTATTTTTGCCTGGTTTCTTTGTTGTGGTGCGTAGCTCCTGAGCTTGGAGGAGGCAGTCCTTGAATAGTAGCCAGCTTACTTGGGCCTCTCTTCCATCCAAGGCTTTATCCCATGGTACTCTGTTGACTTTTATGGTTACTAAATATACGTTTTGGAAGGTTCCAGTTATTTAAGAATTCTTAAATTAGAGTTTGCAGCTTCTTTGTGGGAAAATGGTTTAACTGTCTGAAAGGAAATATGGTTATAGAAGGATTTATAAAAGTGAGTTCTGACACTTCTCAAATCTATTTAAATTACAGAAAAAATATCCAAGCAATTCAGTGCCTTATGCCCTTATTTGGAACACAGTTTTTATCTCCTTGATTTTGCTCACCTTTTAAAGTTGAGCCTTTTGTTCTTGCAAGTGTTTGCTTATTTCAAAGTGTGTGTTTGCATTACAAGTCAGATCTGACAAGTAATTTCTTTAAATGGGCATCAAATTCTTAAGCTCTTTTTTAACAGAACAAAATTTTCTCTTCCTTAAGATAATTCTAAGATTGCCTGTCCATTTGTTTCAATTTTTATTAAATGCATTTTGTTCAGCTGCATTAATCTTTGCAGCTTTTAATTTTGCAGGAGCAAGATTAAAAGAATTGAAGTTGGGGACGGTCAGAAGGAGCTCTGCACAAGAGAGCTGACAGTATAACTGGATTTGAAACAGCTACAGACTGCGTCTGTTGCAACAGCTGATTTGATCCTTCTGAGTTTCAAGAGCTATTTATGGTAGATTAGCTGTCTCAAAGCTCTACTGTTCCAACCATAAAAGGTTGGTCCTATGTGAAGTTGCCACACTGCATTTGGCTTAGTCCTCTGAGGTTGGAGAGCCTATAGCTTTTAATGTGGATAAATCCAGGGATGGATGGAAATACGAAAGGCAGAACAAGGAATAACACTGCTGAGGACTTCAGATGGGAGCGAACTCTTAACACTAATAAATTTTTTGCATTAATGTTTGGAATCAGCACTTGGATGTAGCTCCTGCATATTTACAGCATTTGGTGAACGCATGCTTTTAGGAAAGCGCTGTTCTAAATTTATCTGGCTTATCTGAATCATCTTGACTGCACATGTACTTGTCAGCCTTGCATGTTGATATTTGGTAACTTTTCTGAAGTCAATTTTATTGTTTTCTTAGTGAGTGAGTGTTTGGTACTTTGGAAAGGAATCTTAGCTAAAGTGAGAAACTTCCCAAAAACAAGAATTATGAATTTCCTGGCTAAAGAGAGCTTCAGGCATTATCAGTAACTATTTTGAGAAGACTTTGACCCCTTCTTCTGCATCCGTACCTTCTTTCTGTCCTCCCTTGTATAAAGACAGTCAAGTGGATTTCTTACAGGATTCTGAAGTAAGTAGCACCTCATGGGGAGAGCTTGCACATAGTCGCTCGAGCCAGTTGTTTGAGAGTATTTGTGGTTTTGTCAGGTTGAAATGTGACTTAGGGTTTATTCCAGTCTGTGCATGCCAGTCATTCAGCCTTCCTTAAGGCATTTGTGTTTTTATTCTTGTGGTTTTTCTTAGAGGATGAGTTCATTCTTCTATGAATGGGAAGTCCTATTGCTGTTGGTTTGTGTGTGAGGTTTTAATGTATTAAACATAGCCATGGTACTGCAAGCTGCTTTAAGGGCTGTAACACTACTATAAAAACAAATTTTCTCAGTAGTAATTTTCTCATGAGTTTAAGAAGTTCTGTGAATACATGGGAATACTATTGCATTGGGTAACAGCTGTATTTGGAGACTTGAAGTGTTCTGAAGAAAGTTTCCTCCAACTTTCCATTGTCTTATTTTTAAACTTTACCAGAATGCAACAGGTGAAAGTTACTGGCACTGGTTTACTTTCCCCTCCTGCAGCAGTATCAGCTGTTGAAATGGGGGAGCGTAAGGGGTAGGGGGTGGAAACAGGAGATTTCTGTCTTCAAGGATGTCCCAGGTGTTGTGTTTTAATAACCTGAAACATAAGAATAGTGTCCTTGCCAAGGAAATAAATTTTCTGGGTTTAAGTTTCCCTTTTGGGAACTAGCAATTTGAGGCCATCTTCCATTTTCTTTGGACTTCAAATCTATTTCTCTGTCAAATGGATCTAGAATTTTTATTCTGAAATGTATAAGCCTGCATTTCAACCTAGAAGAAATAAAATTTCTGGAGAGCTACTTTTTGAAGTCTGCTTTCCCAGTTATAGTTTATCGGAATATTTAATTGAAATTAAAAAATATAGTTAATCATTATCACACATATCTTGTTAGATATACATGTAAATACTTACCTCTAGCTGCTTAGTTGATAGGAGACTGAATCCTTCCATCTGCAGAGGCAGTGAGGGTGAGAAAGAAATTGGCTGATCAGTATCCTCCTTCAGATACCCTCTGAATTTTTGTCTTGTGCTAACAGATGTGTCCCTTGGTTTGATACCTAACTTGAAAATATTTTTACATGGTTTTGAGTAAAATTAGTATCTTTAATCAGCACCTTTTTTACATGGTCTGATTTCTTTTCTTTGCTACTTGCATTTTAAAAAGCAAGTTGACATAAATTGCTTGACCATTTTAGCGTCCCTATGCTGCGCTCCTGTAAACCTTTCAAAAATATCAGTGCCTTAAAAGCCTTAAGAAAGACCATAAAGACATCAGATATGGAATTGGGTACACCAGAGTCAGCACACGAGCACAAAGACAGTGTTACAGATCTTAACTTGAGTTTCAGGCTCGAATGCATGAAGGAAACATTTTGATTGATGAGAAGTAACAATATCTTTGTGCAGCAGATGCTTAAACTTGTTGGAACATAAGAACTTTCTTCCCTGCTATCTCTGGGTATTAGTTAGTCATTTTGAGTGTTAATGCCATCTCTTCCAAAAAGTTTTGCCTTGATTATATTCTTGGCAAGAATTTCCAGTGTGAAGGAGGATTTTGGATATCTAGAAACTTTATTCAGAAGGATTATAGCTTTTTACTTGGCATTTCTTTGCTACATTGCTTATATTATGCTTTATGGGATAAAGGTAGTTGAGATAGGCTGCTTTTTCTTTGTATACAGAGAGATTACACCATATATGTACAGAGAAGTCCTCAAAATAATAAAGCTGAAGAATAGTGAAATGGGAGTGAGTCAAGGTAGTCACAGAGATGATAGAGTTGAGCCATTTGTGTCCAGGACAATTCCAGCCAGGTTGGAGGAATCTCTTGCCAGTTTTCTGTGTGGAAAGGGAGGGTATGTGTACTGCCCTGCAGGCATATAATGAACTGAGGTTTCTCTCTTATTTAGATTTGTATTGGTGAAGTGATATGAAAGGTTTTTATAATCTCAGTATGTTTGTTTATTCAAAACATTATTAAGTATGTGTTTCTGGGTTAGGGTTGTTTATTTTAATTCAACACTGTCATTTTCCTTGGCCATGAAAGACTTTCATATAATGAACATAGGTGGAAATTGCACAGGCTTATTCAGTTTAAATTTCTGTTGTAATAAAATTCATGTTTGTTCCCCAGTTTGGTGGCTACTGTGTGTTACAATTTTGTTACACTGTAAAGAGCCAAAATCTATGCAATAGTTTGCAGTAACAGGTTGGCTGAGATTACTCACTTTGCAGAGGCATCATGGTTCACTGGATGTTTTCTTGATGTATGCACAAATCTGTTTCTCCACAGAAAAGCATCCATTTGGCATTACAGAGGGGAATAGTGTGCAGGGGGCAAAGTGTTGGCCACTAATTACTTCACTGGTTGTGCTACTTTCCCAGCTTGGCAGTTTAGAGTTAACAAGTATATTGGAAGGTCGTGATTTTTAATGAGCAAAACATGCCCTAGTTGGAATATGCTTTAAGCAGATAAGAATGCATTGGGTAACCAGAGATAAAAATGCTTCTGATGTCATTTACTCACATGGTGGTGTGTTGAAGGGAGTCTTTCAGTAGACAGAGTACAGCAATTATGCATTGAGTCTTTACTAATTTATTTGGATTTAGTTGATGGGATGCTCTCTAATAATAGTTTTCAGAGCTAAAAAAAAAAAGAGTCTGTGAAGTAAACCATCAAAGACCAAGAGTAAAATAATTTTTAAGTTCTCTCTCCTCAGTTGTACAGAAAAACATCATGAGGAACTTGGACATGAACCATCATGTAATAACTTAGGCCAGGTACTTTTCTAAAGCAACTTAAAGGCTCCATCAGACACAGGAAATATGTAATTTCATAACAGAATTGAGCCATCTGACACTGAAAGCTGCCATGCTGTTACTAGTGATCTGTTACAAAGGAACTGGATTCAGGTGTTAGCTGAACGATTGCGTGCCAAAGTACTGTGAGAAGTTAATAATACTTCCATGGAGTTAATGACTGCCAAATGTGCTCCTCATGGCTTGTACCTGTAAAACTCTTGGCAGTCAACAAAGATCTGCAGGATTTCATTCTTGTTCCATCATATCAGCCATAGATTTAGACAGAATTACTGTCTATTCTCTAAAATAAGACAAAGATAGCTCTGTCTCCCATTAGCTAACTGCAGAGGGAGGGAGGAGTGTGGATTAATGCTTCAAAACAGTTGCACCAAATGTTCTAGGGAATATGCAGGTTGTATGTGCTTCACATGAGACTTTTTCAATCTTGCCCTTTCTGACAAGAAGTACAGTTAAGCCTTAGAGACAACTATAATATCTTTAGAAGCCTTAGGAAATAATTGCTCCAACTGTTTGTATTAGAGTGAAAAATGGACTGTATTTCAATGTCATTTTCCCTGAAAACAAGGTGAGATCAAGCAACATTTCAGGCAGCTGTTGGCACTCCAGTGGTGAGTAGGGGTTGGTAATGCTAATCCTGTAGCCACAAGTTAGGTCTCAGAGTTGAAAGACCTCTGTAATTTGGCTTTGATGTCAGTCATTCTAACACCTTCCTGCCTTCAGTTTCCAAAAAAAGCATCCTTGCCTGATTTGTTAACACAGACAACTGGAGCTGAACAACTGAAGCAATTGTTGCTCCAGCAGCATTAGATTTCACTTTTTCTTCCTCTTCACTGAGAAGACAATTACTATTTTTTGCTGTGAGTGAAGCTGACCTTGTATGTTTCTTAGTGTAGCCAAACCATCCAGAGTGTGTAGAAACAGAATCCAGAATCTGTGTTGGTAATTCTGTGCAACATGATAAACTCTTGAAGTTCAAGGAAATGAAGGTGGATTTGGTTTATATTAAAACTACTTCAAACAAAATCATGTGCCAACTTCCTGAGTTGCACTCCATGAAACCTGTGTGACTTGTATGAACTGACTTTAAAAACAGCTCAACACCTATCCATCTACTTTGATCAAATAGTAAGAGTTGCCTTTGAAAGCAAGAAATCTTCACATTCATAGCTGGACATTGTGTTTCTGAATAGGAAATATTTTTATAACTGTAAAATGAACTGAAGTCTTTAAAGGCTGGCTTACATTACAGGCTTAAATATAATATTCTACAGTTGGGGTTTCTCATGTTTTCTTACTTCAATTTCTTAATAAACTTTGAGTGGGGAAATATTAGGAAAAAACCCCATCCCTTGTAAAGCAGTATGATCATTTTGGTTATAGAGCTCTTATGTAATAAAATATTAGATTGTCAGTACACAGATATCCAAATGTATGCTACAAATGTCATGCTGGGAGTTGCCATTTTGATGTCATCAAAATGCATTTATTTGTCTGTTTATATGTGCAAATATTTGAGTTATGGATGTTTAAACAATTGCTTGGTTAGTATCTAGGCTGGAGTGAGTCGTGCTAACTCAACCACTTTAAGCTAACAGAACAAGGCTCCTGTACCCCTGCTAAAAGTCAAGAATGCTGCACTTTCAGTCAACCTTAAGCAACTGTGCTGAGAATGATCAAAAACCATTAGAAGGGTTTTTGTGGTCACTCCTGCTTATACAGCAGCCATCTAGAATTGTGCTTCAACTGCTTACAATTATTTTGTACCCAAAACCCTAATGAACACTTCTAGAAGTGGACTCCATTTGCAAAATTTCTTTCTATTTGGTGTGTGGACAACTTTGCTTTGTTTTCCTTGTTGAAATTTCTAGGAAGGATAAGAATCTTTTCTTTTGTTCAGAGAAAAATTAATAGAACTAATCACTGGATGTAGGAATCTACACCAAGCTACTAATTGCCATGTGTATTTGAAGAGTGACCTGTCCACTCAGAGATCTCAGAGAGATGGAAATGGCATATTTAATCTGTAGAAAGCTTAGGTTAGTTTTTTTGTAAAGAGTGGCAAATAATTGGTTCTCTTGAAGTATCTCAGAGTTCAAAAGAGATTAGATGATTGTGTGCTCACGTGCAGCGTATTGTGCAGTTAAAAGAAATAACTGTTCAAGTCAGAGGAACTCTGCAAACTTAAAGAATTGTAAAGTTAGAAAAACTTCCATACAAAATTCAGATAGGTTGCATTTGTCTTCTAATCAGAGGCTGGAAGCCTTTGCAGATCAGTGTTAGATGAAGTCACATGTCTATGTGCAAGAGTTCAGTTTAGGTGGGCACAGGAAAAATGATCCATCCTGGCACCCACTCAGAGCCACAAAGGCTTAGTTTTTCCAATGTTGGTAATGTTTCTGGCTTGTTTGTGTTATGTATATTTGCTGGCTGTAAGGATTTGGAATGGCTGAATCAAAGGAGAAAACAGCATCATCACACCTAATCACTATATTTTGCTCTATTGGCTAATAAATTGGCTAATAAAGTATGTTAGATGTATTAACTAGGAAAATCTATAGTGATTTCCAATTGCAGAAAATCATAACATCACTGATAAGACTGTTCTTCACAGCTGCCCTGCTTTAAACAAGGGAGGTCAAGAGCAGCCTTGCTGTTCACTTGCTTGTAAACTGGTGTTTAGGGCTCTCTTGAAGTGGGTTTGTGCTTCAGGCTGGTGAATTTCAGATTCAGTTTTCTGTCTTTCTTTTCAAAATATCTTGGCAATTTGGACAATACTTAATAATACCAGTCACATACTTCCCTTCTACTGTCAGGAATGATGGTTGTTGTCTACCTATGTTAGACACTCAAGGACATCTGCTGGATTGTGTTCTTGCAAAAAGTTAAAGCTAGGGATACCAAGTTCTGTCTGCTTTTTTCTGTCTGCAGATGGTGGTTTGGGATTGACAGATGGGAATAGTGGAAGTGGTTACCCAGCTTTAAAATAACCAGTTTCGTAATCCCTCTCTCACCCTTCTGTTGCCAGTTTGCTCCTAGGCACGATCTGGCTGTTTGCCTGCACATGTCAGGGAACTGCTCTGTGAGAACTTTTTTTCCCTTTCTCTCTAGCCCTGTGGCTTCCTCAGTCCCACTCATCAGGGCTGTGCCAGTGCAGGTGCTGATTCAGTGGGGGCAGCAGGTGACAAGGATAGAAAAGAGCTGCTCAATGTAGGAATGAGAATCGAGGACAGGTAAACAGGGAACACTGTTTTGGCTCTGGTTAGATAGCAGGAGATTGGACAGAAACCTCAAGCCCTATGAGTTGTGAGGTACCTCAATGCTTTGCATTGCTTCTGCCTCATCAGGTGGAATGTTAGCATGTAAATGTTTACAACTTGACGTCTATCATACTGTGTTCACAACAGCTTGATTTAGAGTCTTAAACTGGGATAAAGGAAATAGGACAATGGCCAGTGTTAAAATTGCCCAGTTATATGCTTGCTTCCATGCCATGCTTCTGAAGGACAGTCATTGAGCCTTAATTCTGAACAGTCTTCTACTTGAAATTGTTTGTTCTGAATTTTTCGAGATGTAAGTAAGCATTTGTCTAGAATGACAAAGACTTATATACTGCCAGTGCTTGGCTGTTTGGACTTAAATAAACATAGGTGTTAAGTAAAGATAGGGGGTATTTATGAAGTCTGATACAAAAGACCTATGTTTGATAGCACAAAATCTTTACAGCTTGATTGAAGACAGAAGCAGATACTTTATAGTGGAAAATTAAATGAATTAGTATTTCTGAATTAAACCTAGGGACAGCAATTGAGTAGATTTTTACAAGTGATGGTGCAAGACTGAATGCAGATAATGAAATGTTATGACAAAACAACTCTCTGGAAGTAATTGTCAGGAAAAATAGTGACACCACACGCATTTCTCATTGCAAACACTTAAGCTAAATCAAGAACTATTAGGCTTAGTTGCCCTGGCTTGTCTTTCTGGCATGGAAAGCCACCTCCTACAGCCCACAACTTGCTCCCTAAGATTTTCGAGGGACAGAGAGAGAGGCATGAAAGCAGGAGCTGACAGAGAAAGAATTAAGGACTAGGCTTTGAGACTGGAATCTAGACCTGTTTTCAAGAAGAACCAAGAGATGTGCTTGAGAAGAGGAGCTCTCTCATGCTTTTGCTTTGATTGGATAATTGGGCTAGTTTAAACAGGATCATCAGGTCATCGCTTTACTGTGAATAGGCAGAGTTTATATACTAGGATAAAACTCTAAGATGCGTGTATTACATCATGGGATTACACCCTGGGAGGTACAAATTACTAGTTCCCAACATAACAACTTACCTGTCATGTATCCTGACACTACTTTGTTCAGCACCAGTGTATAGTGTATTCCTTGTTTGTTCATGGCTGTGAAATGCAGCCTGCTGCTCTACTGGAGAATGTAACAAATGGTTTGAGTTGAAATCAACTCTGAATAGATTAACAGTAATATAATGCTGCACTCTTGCAGTATGAGACAACTAAATGAATTACCAAGAAGTTTACTAGTGTATGCATTACTTACACAAACCTGTATTTTTGTCCCCTCTGCTAGAGGGGATCAAAACTTCAGAGCAACTGTTGCTTATTCCAAGCCTGGTAGGCTGAAACCAAACTGTGAAAGCTGATGTGGCTGAGACGCACCTTTTTGCCTGCAAAGGGATGTTTTACTGGCGCTTCTGAATTGCAGACATAATTTCATAATTTTCATAATCATCTAGATTACAAGGGTCCTTTCAGATCATTGAGTCCAACCATTAACCCAACTCTGTCAAGTCTCATACCTTGACAGGGATTTATACCCTTGACCCTCAGATTAGGAATCTTCTAGCTGAGCAATGTGTGCAAGTCAATGTGACACAGGAGGAATAATTTTGTCAGTTCACTAGGGGTCAAGTGTATTCGGAACCCTAACCCTGGCCAACATGGCTGTGTATCCTACAAGAGTATCAGATGCCAATAAAAATCAGGCATTCAGCTTTACACAGATGATTGTGGTTTTTCTTGTAGCTTAAAGTTCTTCAAACAATCACCTGCCAAGTGTTGTAGCTATTTAGCTGTAAGGGATGTCAGCTACACAAACCTGGTTCTCTTGCAGGCTAGAGATTTAGCTTGCTGGTCACTAAAAATAAATTATAAAGAGGGGATGGTGTGGAGGAAGAGTTATGCAGGGCAGTCTTGGTTTGGATTTTTTCCCCTTCTTTTGGAGCTCTTAGAAAAGCAAAAAATTAAGCTTTTAGCTCAGAGGTTCTTGAAGTAAATTATTTTCACCTATGTTGGTTTTTTTGTTTGCTTTTTTCTATTTTTAAATAATAACCAAAAGATCACTATGATTCTAAAGGGGATCTCTTAAAAGTGAAAGGTCTCCCATCCCCCACACAGTATCCATCCTTTTAGGGCAAACAGACAGCTTGTGACTTTGACAATAGCTCTTTGTGTTCTGAAGGCATGGCATAAATTACTCCTTCTCCTTCCAAAGAAGGCTGAGAAAATAAAACCAGCCTGGTTTCTCTACAGAAGCAAACCAGAAATCATGTAATTCAACCACAGTGATGCTGTGCTCTGACCACTGTCCAGGACAAAGTACAGAGCTTTTCACCAGGTTTTAGTAAGAATTTAGGTTCTGTTCCCAAACACTAGTCTTTGGACAAGCTGTGGCCTGGGAGTAAAGGAAGCATCAAATGAAAAATTGCAAATGATAGTGTTCTGTTAATGTTTGTTTGTGGTGCTTCAGGCTTTCTGGACTGGCCAACAGGCTGTTGTATCAGTCACAGTTTTAGCCTTTTACTTTTTAAAACAGGATCATGTTTGCATCCTTCAGTACCTCTGACCTTTAATCTTTCCTGAGTTGTTGGTCTCTAATTTCCCCTCCTTATTCCTCCAAAATTTATATTCTTTTTTATTACTTGTTATTCTTTATCAGTGTTTCTCTGCCCTTTTCTCCACTTTGAGTAGTCTACAGGTTCCATTTGAAGACAACTTTAAATACTGCACTTGCCAAATGGTACTCTTGGAAATTACTCTTCCAAATTGGGAGCTTTTCATTGCTTTGTAAATATTTGGAGAAGAAACAGAAAGCAGAAACTTTGTATGCTTGTTTATGACAAAATGAAACCTCTTACCATATTTGTTCTGAAGTGACGGTGTGAGGAAAAAAATTGCATAACTGCATCAATCGTTCTAAAATAAGGTGTGATAATTACCTCAGGAAGATCTATTTAAATTCATTTTGTTAGGAAATTACAAAAGTAATTCTGAGTTTTCCTGAGCAGCCTCTCTTCTGACAAAGGAGAAGCACAGTTAAGGAATAGATAGGAGTAATGACAAATAGTACTTAGCTTTCAAGTTATGCTTTCCAGTTTACATGAATATTAGGAGGAAGTTTCTAAATAACTGACTAAAAGTACATCTGGCTTAATACTTTAAAATTTCACAGACGTTATAAACAAAGCTCTAAACATTTTTTGCTTGATTAGTGTTCATGAGAGCTTTCCATCTACCTGCACTGTGAACTTGTATTGAGTTCTCCTTTCAGAAGTGGAGATGGTTTATATCACGGGGTGGTTGGGTTACATGTCTGTGCAATGCCGTAATGTCCAAGCCAGTCATTTAAAGCTACAACACTGTCAGAGTTCTCAAAAAAGTAAACAACTGGCAAACAAGTTATACATTTTGGTACAGAATTAATTTGTCACAAGCTTTTTATTTAGCTGTTTGCTGTGTCACAGTTTTGCTGTAGCAAGCTGACTGTGTGAAACAGTTGTCGGTACACGTCATGAACCCTTTGTGGTTTGGATGACTTCTCTCTCACATAGGAGAATCCTTTGAAGGGCTGGTTGCTATGTGCTTGGCTTTTAATTCCAGCGACATGTGGAAGGAGAAAAACAGGAGGAGATAAGGTAGAAAGAAGTTTTATAGCCTAGAACCAATGAGGCCTGTGAAGAAGCATCATGTCCAGTGGAGAGATTAATAAGCATCCTTAGTGGTAGCACTCAGATGTTTGCTATGTCTATTAATCTCTATGAAGTAACCTGGATGGTGAGACCAACTGCAGGCTTGATGCATTTTCTGACAGCATAAAAACTGGCTTGTAATAAATATGCTAAGGAAGCAGCAGGAGTAATGGAACGTATTTGAGGACTGACATGCCGTTGGGTTTTCATAAATTGCTTCAAGTATAATGCTGGCAAATGAATATTCATAAACCAGAATATTAAAATTTTAAGAGAACCTTGAGGAGATCATGATGTCAGACTTCAGAGTTAATTATAGAGGTGGAAAATTTTTGGCTAACTAAGCTGAACAGACTCTTACAATTGTTTTTACACAATACAACAATCAGAGGGAGCCACAGCATTAGATGTAGTTTCCAAATCTCTTAATGTATTCCCTGAACTGAAAGTCTACAGTGTAGAAAAGAAGTATTTACATCCAGCTACTGTGGAAATAAATCAACTTCAAGTAGCTGAGTTGACAGTCCTTTCTTTTCTGCTTGTTTTTGTTACTCAACTGGTCACAATTTTTGTCTTGCCTGCCATAAAGTCCCCTGCTGGACTGGGAAATGTGAGGTGGCTCTCTTGAAAATTACCTGTTGTTAAAAGCAATCTATAATATTCACTGGGCTAATAAGGAGGATACTAGTACTGTAGTAACTTTACTTACTCAAGGTTGTTGATTTATTTTAAGAGTCTTCTCAAAACAGGAAAAACATCTGTTTTCTGTTTTGTAGGACAGCAGTATTTTATAATGCTTCCAGAATTGCAGATGGGTTGGAGAAAGCTACAGAGGTTACAGTTCTTGTCCCATTTGGCAGAAACAAATTGAAAACTCTCTAACTTTTGGTGATGGTCAGGATACTCTTATTTTTTTTGTATTGCATTTTTTCCCACACAGTACTAACAGAACTTTAGAAGTAATGCCAAAGCAAATCACTCATGCATTTACTTGTAGTGGTATGATGAGCAAAAAATTCTAGTCAGGATTCTAGCTAACCTAAATTTTATGACCTTAGTGAAATCAGTGTTAGTGTTCCACTTCAAATAATATATACCTCCTTTTTTCTAAATAGAGTAAAAAGAATATGTTACTGTGATTCTTGGATCAAGACCCCTAACACAGGTCCCTTTTAACAGTGCAATCTGCATGAGGAAGAAGAACAAAATAATACTTGGATTTTTTTTTTAGATATGGAGTAAAGTTAAAATCTAAATTGATCCAAACTAGTTTTAGGTTTTGTTCAAGAAACTGGAACAGCTGATTGGCCCCTTTCTTTTGCCAAAGCAGTAAACACTATAAACATAGAGTCATAGAATAGTTTGGGCTGAAAGGAACTTTAAAGGTCATCCAGTCTAACATCTCTGTGATGAACAGGGACATCTTCAACTAGATCAGGTTGCTCAGAGTCCCCTCCAATCTGACCTTCAGTGTTTCCATGGATGGAGCATCAGCCACCTCTCTGGGCAATCTGTGCCAGTATTTCACCACCATCATCATAAAAAAAAAATCTTTCTTAAATAAAATCGTAAGTCTTCCTTCTTTTAGTTTAAAGACATCACCTCTTTTTCTGCTGCAACAGGCCCTGCTAAAAAGTTTCTTTTCCCATCTTTCCTGTAGGCTCCTTTTAAGTACTGGAAGGCCATTCTAAGCCTAGAGCCTTCTCCCATGCTGAACATGTGCAGCTCTGGGAGATGACAGAATAGCTAAGGGATTCTTAAATATCAGCAAAAAACCTGAAAACAACTGCAAATTCTCAAAACATGCTAAGTAGGATTCTGAAGGTTTAAGAGGATTTAGAAAATTATTCCAATTTGTCTTGAAAGTGAAATCTTTCTTCTTGAGTTGCAACTCTTAGTAAATGTAACAGAGATGCTATATGGCTGCAAAAATGCAAAGAATTTTGAAAGTTTGAAATATACTTTATCAGAAATAATGCTCCCAATAGCCATCATCATCTGAGGCAATGCAATGGGAATTCATTAAGATCAAGTGAGATGTGTTGCCATTTTGAGATAAGGAGGATCACTTAATAACCTCAGCTTTTGGGATCCTATCTTTCAGGATGATTCAAGAGGCAGCATATGCTTTTGAGAATAAAACATGGTCTGCCTTTTTGATAGAGACCTTAAGGATCCCCTGAGAGGAAAACATATTTTTTGCTTACCTAATCCTGCAGTTTCTGTGATTAAGTAAGCAGGAACACTTCCACACTTACTGCTTAGTCCTGAGGTCTTTTATTGTACAGGGACTTGTGCCACAGAACCTGTCTTTGCCTCACTCATGTCTTCCCACTAAGATTTTCGAAGATGTTTTAATTTTGTGGCTTGTCTACATGAGATCAAGCAGGAAAAATAATAAAAAACCTTTGCAAGATGTTTTCCATGATGGAAAAAAAAGTTCAAGACTGTTCTGGATGAGAGCCTTTTGAATGTAACAGGCAGGCAAAGTTCTGTTGATTGCATCTGTGCAGGAGACAAGGATACTTGCCGTGGAGGAAGAACTGAATAGATGCCAAAGGATAATCATAAGCCTGTCCTCTGGGAAGAAAAACTTTTGTTTGTTTGAAATCCTGGATTTTCCTTAGCAAATTAAGTTTTTAGTAGGTATTTCCTCTTCTTGCCCTCATTGTTCAGCCTTTGTAAATGAGGAATCTGTATTTTCATGCAGACGAAGAATACGGATGGAGGCAATTGTTTTCTGTCATGAAAGCCAAGTGTTTCTGTGAACACTGTGGTGTAGAAAGGTTGGAAGTGAGACTGGCTTGGTGGTGATGGTCCACCTAGTGCCCGTGCTAGGTTTATGCAATGAGATGGACATTCTTTCCTCAGTGCAGCAACACTGAGCCAGTGCTCCTGGAGAAGCATGGGGGATGGTCCAAGCTGCGGATTGTACAGAATATGAACTTGAACTTCTGGAACAGAAGTTCTTTTTCTGAGGAAGGTGAGAGTGCCTTTAAATAGATACCTCCTCTTCTTGCTTCTCCTTTTTTGTGATTTGTGGCAATATCTGAGAAGGAAGAGATGGGGAAGAAATTCTGAATGGAATTTGACCAAGCCTTTTTTTTCCAAAGGAAAAATTGCTGGAAGCTATGGTACCTTTCTTAGCTTGGACCATTTCTTGGTGTGAGAGAAAGCAGGAGGGAGAAAGGAAATGCAAGCAAATTCTGATCTTGGACTTGAGCTCAGTTTGTAACTTCAAATTCCTGAAGTCTCCTCTGCTGATAATGTTCCTGAGACACCTGAGAAATAGACATATCAGGGAAATGGTTCACCTTAGGTTTTACTTCCGTTCATTTTTGTCAAAGTTAGCTTGTTGGTGTAAAAACAGTGTAAAAAACTGTGGGAAGGAGGATCTCAAGACACCATCCTACAGGTATTGCAGTGAACAGATGAGCCGTGTTTTATTTCCTGCTTTTTGGTACATTGGTGATGCCCAGTTTGAATCTTTTATATCAAGTCATTTGTCAGATCTTCTCTAGGATTGCTTTCCCCTCTCATAAACAGTGCTGCCCATGCACTTCTTATGACTGTGCCCTCTTATCTAGAGCCAGTCCTTGCTCTCAAGAGCAAATACTCTGCAATCCTGAAGACAGCTCTGTGATCCTGGCATTAAGTGGCCTACAGATCATCGTTGTGTTGAGTCTCGATCTTTGCTGGATTTATATGGAGCTCTGTTCTCTGCCTCAAAGCTGGTATTAGAATTCCCCTCTTTATTGATTAGTAACCATTTACAGTGGGGTTTCAATTTTTTTCCCCTCCTTTTCAAACTGTGAACATCACTTTTGTTTTTTGATGCAGAGGAGCATATGGCTGTTCTGATTTGTGCAGAGCTAACACTCATTTTGCCAAGTTGTGTGTTTGTGTGTGGCAGGGCAGCATTTATGAAAGCCCTGCCCCGCTTGCTCCTGCATTGTTTCCAAATAAAGGCATGTCTGGAAGGGGAGTTTAGCTTCCAACTGCCGAACCTTAAAAGAAAAAACCTTTTACCCATGGATTGGAAACAAGCAATTTGCCTGCAGCACACTGTTCCTTCCATGTCCCCCCTTCTCTTTCTCAAATTAAGCAAAAAAACTGCTTTTAAATTCAAATTTTGTCAATTCTTCCTTTTCTCAAATTCCTCTTCCCCTTCTCTTCCCTTCCTTTCTCAAATTAAGCAAAAAAGCTGCTTTTAAATTTGAATTTTGCCAACTCTTCCTTTTACACTTATGCTGCATAATAGGCAGTTTAAGAATTGAACCATCAGCCTCAGCGTCACTTTAAACTTACGAAAACGTTTAATCAATCTGGGTTTTTTATATTTAGAGACATTTAAACAGAAAATGTTCATGGAAAGTGAACTTTAATAACTGTGCCTTTCCTTGCGTTTAATAAAGTTTGATGACTGGAGAAGCTAAGTGGCTATCTTTATTAATGCAATGTAGTTTGGTTGACTTGTTTTTTTATTATTTCTTAAGACACATATACTCATTATCAAGGTTTAATACCAATTGGAAGTGACACAATGATGTTTTGTTGTGTATGATCTAAGGGCACTTCTAACATGAGGTTGATAGTTATTTATTAGACCAGCTGGTACGAGGGGAAAAATTGAGACAAGCTTGCAGGCACAGCAGCACTTCATCAGGTCTGAAATAGAAGCAGTAGATTTCAAGGTTAAACAGAAATTATAAAAAACTGCTCTGTTCAATAAGACATGCAATGAAGTGTCAAGAAGGAGCCTGTTTGTATGTTAATCCTTCAGTGAAGGAGGAAAATTGAAAAGATAATTGTTCTCAGTATCTAGGAGAACTAGGAAATTTTTGTTGTTTGTCTTCCCTTTGGAAGGCTTGAGAATCAAGTTTGCATGAGAAGTTAATCTGTAGACAAATAAAATCAGGTTTATGCAAAGGAATTTTATCAGACAAATCTAGTTTCAAGCATCCTTTGTCAACTGGTTTTCATCCTTAGCTTACACTGCTAACTGAAGAAATTACCTAGTAGTCAAATAGCAGTTTTAAAGTTAATTACAGAAAGGCAAAGTATTGAAGTTTCTTAAAAAGAGCACAAAGTTTTTACTTTCAAAAGCAGATCAAATCCATTCAAAGAGGAAACCCTGAATGCTAATGTTTTTCTAAATCTGTAATTTTCCTCAAGCAGAAACAGAATTCTTAGTTGAAGTATTGGAAAACAATTTCAAGGCTTTGCTAAACAAGAGATGGTTCATTTATGTGGCTAATAAAGTGGGCAAGGTGCCAGTTTTAAGCTTTGAATTAGGATGTTTTATCAAGGTGTTTGTTTCAATACACAACTGATGATGCACTGTCGGTGTGTATGGGACTGTAAACTCTGCAGAGCAAAGGAAAACCATTTGTAGCTCTTTCATTACTTTTCTGTAGTGCAGTATCCTAATGTGATTAATATTGTAGTTAAGGCAATGTCAGGTTGCACATATTAAAGTAGAGGTCATTATCTTCCAACTCCCTTGTCTGACTTCTTAGTTCTTTTTACTGGTCGATCCATACCAACGCCCTCTAAATCAACCTCTGCATATATCAGCAGCTGTTTTTAAAGTAATGGTGTCTGGCTTTATCATGCAGAACTGACTTTCAATATCAATTATAATGCTCAAAACGATTGATGCTTTTTGAGTGGTGTCAGGAGTCCTGGGAACCAGGCTGTTCTGTGGTTTTCTTTCTGAGCCCTGCTACTGCCTGTTAAGAGGCCAGAGCTGTTTATTCAGCTGTGTCCTGTTAGTACAGAAGGGGCTGGATAAGTAACCCTTGCATTTAACCCGGTCCCTGGGTAGGTGGGGAAGGTCAGAAAAGCTTAATCTAATTTAGATAAATTACTTGCCAGGGAAGGGGTATAGCTGTGCTAGCATTTGTCTTTCTCTGCCAGAAGCCAGTGTCCTCCAACTGTAAGAACCAAGTCTGAAAAGCCATGATGTATTGAGAGCAGTTTAACTAGTAGGTTATATTGAGGAAGAGACCTGGCATATGTGTCTTGTCTTCCTTGAAGGCTCTTTCACAGAAACATTTAAAGATTGAGGTATGTTAAAATATCACTTTTATGTGGTGTTTCAGCCATGCAAGTCTTTGGTCACATGGCTAGCACTCAAGCCAGAGTGGTTGTGTTTTGCTTTCATATTTTTACTGAAATTACCTGTGATGAGTTGTGAATGCCCTTCACCACTTTAGTAGTAGTATCACTGCTTTTGTAACCTATTTTGTAGGTCTTAGGAGATATGGTGATAATCTAAGCTGGACATCCATCACTCTCAGACTTGTCCTGAGGCATTAGATGGCCAGAGTATGGTCTCTGTGTAGCAAGTTCACGAGGAGCAGCACTAGGCATTCAAATAACTTATGGTATAGAACAAATTACAGGAAAACTCTAGTTTAACTGAGGCTTAAAGGAGTAGTATCAGATATGGGCTTTGTTCGTGTATTAGCTGTGGATTATATAAGTAGCCTTTATGGCAGAGGCAGCTATCATGCTCTATAAAACTGGAATAAGAGTATTCATAGGACTCCCATCCTGATGCTCTAACATTACCAGCACTTCAAATGTGAATAAATTGGCAGAACATTTCATAGGTTTAAAAAATGGGGATCAAACAGAAGGTATTTGTAGTAATTCAAATAGATGGAGGTGGGTGTAATTATAATACTATTCTGTCATAATGGGACTCAAAATCTGTTCTGAGTTCTTACCATGTTACTTGCCAAACCCAATCCCTTAGTATAAGGGTAACTGAAAGTAAGTCAAAGTCCTGCAGCAGTCTCTAAACCTGAAAACTAAAGTATTGTGAATGAACCCCACTCTTGTTTATTTTCTTCACAGTCTAAGATATTAGGGGGTTGGGAGGAAAAGAATGTCTGAAACTGAAGCACTCAACCCTTTAGAAAAAGAAACAGGAATAAAATGTAAATTTAATTTTTCTAGGTAGGACAACTTGTTACAGTTTAACAATGTGTCATTTTGGATGTCCCTTGTAAGATGTTTGCTACAAAGTAGTGAACATGGAACACACTCTGTGGTATGTTTCACACATTAGGCAAAAAGCACCACAACTGACAGTTTATTAATGGCACAGAGAAACAACAACTGGAATTTTTAAATAAAACAAGGCTGCCATGGTCTCTGACATTCCTGATGCTGATTCACCTTGACATCCTGTAGTCTCCTCCTTTCTCTTCCGCACTTTTCTATGTTTGGAAGTAATTTTTCAAGTTTACTTACCAAGCTGCTTGCCTTCTGCTTCTCTTTGCTCCCCAATTACAGGATACATGAATACGACTCTTTCAGTCAAGAGTTGAATTTTTATTCTAATAGAAATTTTTATTTTTATCAATAGATGAAAAAAAAAAAAAAAAAGAATCCTTAACTAACTAAACTTTTTTTCCCCGTGAAACCTTTGTAAAATCCAGTTTCTATGCAGATGGCTTTTAAACACCCTCAGACCCTTGAAATGTCAGAACCTGGATGCTCTCACACTGTTCCTCATAATGACTGGCAAAAAATACAGATAATTCTTGGCAAAGAGCTCCTAAAGAAACAACTAGTTGAGACCTTACTTACGCCAAACTATTTAATAGAATATTTTCACACACACATGGAGGTCCCTTGAGGGAAGAAAGTGAGAATTTGACTATAAAATGGAATTGTGCTTTCCAAATCAAATCCCTATACTGTATACTGTTCTCTGTAGGAGCAATCCTCTAGTTTTTTCCAGCCTTCATTAAATTCTGTTCTAGTGCTCCGGATCTCCTTGGATAGGGTTTTGTTATTTTACTACATCTTGTGAGCTAATGCAACTCCTGGACTTACTCCAGCCTCTGCTGTCTTGACATCTAGACTTGGGGTACAAGCTGCTGATTATGGCTTCAAACTTCCCAGGAAACAAAAATAAAGAGCTGAAGAAAATGCTGCAGCTTTTCACAGTGATCTCATGCACAGCCAGATGCTGTCAGGATGTTTAAGTTTCTTGTACTGAGTTTTAATGCAGGCATATTTTCCATGGGAGTTTAAAATACTGCTGTAGTTTGACTTAAAGCCATTGTCAAGCAAGACACAAGATACTCTGAATGTCTTGAATTGTAGCCTTAAATGAGCTTTTTTTTTTCTGTTTACCTGACTATGTGAGACTTTGTTTTGTTTTGCTTTTTTTAAGTCAAAGCAAGATTTTTGTATACTGAAGTGCAATAAAAATAATTAAATCATTTATTTTGAGAAGCTGCTGGCTTACTTAGTTTTTCGATTGCTTTATTCATTAGCACTTACAAAAATCAGACCAGTTGTTGAACAGTGAGGAAAGCAAGCATCTTTCTTGAACTTTGTAATCTTCTGTGTGCTATCTACCTGATAGTATATGGGACAGTCATGCTGGTCTGTTGAAAGGAAGCTCCCAAATGCCTCCTGGAGGCTTCCTGCTTGTAAGAAGGACTACGTTCATGCTTTTCTGCAGACTCTAAGAGTAGGACACACTGCCATGAAAAAATAGGGGCATTTCAGTGACTTTCTTGTGTACGTATCCCATGCACACAACATTCAGCACTTTTTCAGAGTATGCAACTGTTACCTATTGCATGGGTTGCTTGGATTGTGGTCCTGTCTTAGTTGTGGGGCATGTGAGGATGATGGGACATTTCAAGAATAAGACTTCCCTGGTCCCCATAAGTTCTCAAACTTCTTCAAGGCTTGTTACATCTCACTGTTCCTTGGGACTGCTAGATACTTGATTTGAAGAGACCATGGTATGGATGGCAAAGGGAAATCTTGCTGTAGAACTTGCCCCATTTCTGTCCTAGATTTTGCAGTCCATCCTGAGCTCCACCTTCTTGCAGTACCTGAATGTGTTGGTGTTGCCTTTTGTAAGCAGCAAAATATTTATCTCAGCACTATAGTCTGTTCACAGGTGATAGACCCCTGGTAATGGAGAATTTTGTGGCATCACCTGGCACAGGGCTGTGTTCCACTGTGTGCTACTGGCTAAGCAGCATTGTAGTACAAGTACCTGTGATTTAGATAATAACATGTTATCCCTCAGCAGTGCATCACTTTTAGACAGATACTTCTGTAGGTATACTTTTAAAACCTAGTTTGTAAGTTCTGTCTTGCAAAGACTTAGTCCAGCACCCTGTAGCTGGTTGTTAGTGTATTATTATAATAACTAATGACCATCAAGACATCTAGGGAGTCTTTAATTCTTTCCATCTCTAATTTGTTCAAGCTCCCTGTCTTTTCTCTCTTTTAAGGGATGTCTCTTTTTTCCATTACACACTCCATGCCACTCTTCAGAGAGCACAGCATTCCTTTGATGGTATTCATGGGACAAGCAAGTTGACTGATGAAGGGAATTTACCTGTAAAAGAAGTCTCCAATACTATCAGCATGCTTACACCATCACCCTCTTATTGTTGCTCTGCTCCATTGTGCGTTGCTGAAATTAGGTTTAAAATTAAGTGTGCTCTGGGTTGATTCAGCTGTCATGAATGCCCATCCTCATGTGGAGGTCTTGTCTGATTAAGGGGAGGGTAGAGATCAAGTCTGTCAAGTTGGACAGCACATTAACTGAAACTTTTGTAGAAGGAAAACAAAACCCTGCTCAAGAAGGTGCCTGATTTGGGGAGGGGCTGGAGTGAAATGTGTGAAGGGAACCTCTAGGATGGGACCTGATGCGGTGGAAGCTGGAGAAGATCCAGGGGAGAACTGGAAGTAGATTTGTAAATGCTGAACAATACAGCTGTGGTGGGATTACCCATAGGATGTGGTACAGGAAGAAGGCAGCAGTAATAAAGTCATAAGGGAGGGATGAGGAAATGTGAGACCTAGGAGACTAAAAGGAGTAGAGTTGGGTTTGGCAGTTCTAGTTTCAGGAAGATGTGTGAATGTTAGGGCAACTGAGCTCCTCCTGTGTGGCAGTAAAAGCTGTGGTGTGGCAGAGTGCTCCTTTCCTGCCATCACACACATATCAGGGCTGCACCAGCCTTGAGACTGCCTGATGTGCATTCTGAAGCTGGCTCAGGGAGGTTGGAGCACAACCAACCTCACAGCTTCCCAAGCAGCCGCCCCTGTTCTTTCATTTCTAGCCTGCTTTCTCTACTCAATACATCTTATTTGAATAGTTGCAGTGTTTTACTTCTGAGCTCGCTCTGTGCACCCTTTTACCTTCTGAAGCTCCTGTCTCCTGGGTGAATGTGTGCCTGCAGTTTGTAATTGTTGGTTCATGGTAGGTGTGTTTCCTCTCCTGTGTCTGAGGCCTGGGGTTGCAGTTGACTCCTGTAAGGTCACTGGAGGAAGTGGCCTGTTTGGTGGAGTGTGTGAAAAAAATCCTTCAGCCTTGAGCCATTATTCTGTTCGTTCAGCATCACCTTTTCTATATGGATTTAGCAGAAAACACTTTTCTGTGCTGTTCTTGAAAAATTCAGTGAGAACTTTACTAATTCTGGACCCCTTACAACAGAGTACAATAACTGTGCTTTGCCACAAGCCATAATGAAGCCATGTTGCTGTTTGAGAGTGGCTTTGCTACCACCTGGGTGTCCTTTTGCATTTAGGATATTCAAGATGCCAATCAAAACCTGATAATTCCTTTTTCATCTTTTCTGCATCTTTAGAACACTGAAGTAGATACTGCTGTATTTCTTAGCTGTCCCAAAAGTTCCTTATTGAGGCCTATCTTTTGGAATTCTTAATATCTGTGAGCAATGATGGAAAATGAAAGTGTTAGAACAGAGACAAAAAACTGTTACTTTACTTTCCATTTAAAATTTAAAGTGCAGAAACAAAAGAGCATTTGCTGCTGTGCAGCTACACAAATGACCTTAAATTAATTGGTGTCAAATCATCAGTCACGTGTGAGGATGTCACAGTTTATTTTTCTCTTGATGTACCTGAGCTTACTGACATTCTCATTTCTAACAAAGAGGAAAGAGACAGTTCCCTCTGGTACTTTGAATTTGTCAGTGAGACTGGAAACAAATGGGTGAACACATTTCTTCTAGCAAGTACTACAAGCCCAATAGGTCTTCTCTCATCCTAGCCTGGATGTCTGTGAAAGGTGACTGATTTCTATAGTTTGGGGCTATCCTGACTTCTTCTAAAACTCTGTTAATAGGTCTAATGCACAGGCACCAGCCTGACTTATTCCTAGTGTGTTGTTTGGTTTCCTACAGTAGTCATTATTGGTATCAGATAGTCATAAGAGCATACTGTGCTGCTGATCTCAGCAGATTGGACAAGAAGTGAGTTATCTTACTTTAGGACTAGTTGTGTCTAATTGTGTCTCACTAGCCCGTTTTTGAACGTCTGTGCCCTATTTCTTTGTATTAGTGAAGCACACACTGAGTGGGAATAGACTTTTAGCAGAAAATCAGCAGTTCTGAGCCAAGATCTCAGTGTGCATCTGGGCACAGCTTCAGCCCAGAATGATAATGGCTGAGCTTACAAGCTGTCAACATGATTCCCAGCTGCATTTTTTTAACATGCACTATTTAAACAGTAAGTCGGCCATAGCTGCTATTGCTTTTAATTATAATAGCAAGAGCCCCAGGTTCATTGCAGGAACAGGATGTAACTATGGTTTCAGTGGGGTGCTAATCATGGTCTAGTTTTACTCCCTATGTGTTAAGAGATTTTTCTAGCTACGAGACTCATTTGCTGAGCAAGTTGTTACACTCAGTGGTACTAGGTAAGTATTTAACCCTTAAAGGGTAATGCCATTTATCTAGTACTTAAGGAGCTGTGATACACAATTTACAAAATATGAAAGCTCAAAGTTTTGAGGGCAATGGGCAGGATCCTTGTTTGCTCTCCAGTGCCCTCCCACAGACCTGTGCTCTTCGTGCCTGTCCCTGCTGACTGGGGACAGTCTCTGCCAGCCTCCAGCAATGCACTCGCTGGGGATGCTTCATTCAAGGCAGCCAAGTGCTTAGAAGATTGGATGCCAATTTTAGAATTATCAGGGTACAAGTAACATCTGAACTGGCCTGATATTTTATTGTTCAGTGCCAGACATTGTGGAGAATGAAAGACAGAAATGCACGGTTTGTACTGACCTATGAGGAAAACGCCATTCTGAATGGCCCCTTGTAGGGTCTCATGGCAGCACTGTCAAAGCAGGCGACCCCTCCTGCACTCCTCTGGCTTCTGATTCTGACCACAGAGTGCTCTCCTGGCTTCCTTGAAGACTCTGTGCTGGGAAAGAGGATAGGATGGTGTCCAAATCTAGCATCTTGAAATTACCTTGGGAAACATATAAAGGAAAAACTCATGCGAATCACAGGAGAGGTGATGAGCAGCAAAAGCAGGGTTTTTCATGCCAGATACCTATTTTGGGGAGAGTAAGTCATTACTTTTGAATCCATCTGTCTGAATTGCAGTGAGTCTCACCACAAATGATCAAGAGTGTTAAATAATTAAATAGTAGCGTTCAAGTATCTGTACTTTGCTTTCATCTGCTTTACTGGGTTTTAGTGTTTGACAAGTACCTGCCTGCTGTCTTGGAGCTATGAAGGTGGCTGTTTGTATCCCTGCTGATGGCCTACTTTTGAGCAATTCATGCAGCAGAGTAGCTGCTTATTTTGTCAGTCTGGTGGTCCTAAAACGTGCTGTGGGGAAAACTGTATTCAAACTTGCTGCAGCTTCATGCTGCCTGAGGTAAAACTGAAGTATGTCTCCCTCAGCTGTGAGCTGAGCTTAACCTCAGGCAGAAGAGCAGTGTCATCTTCTGACTGACATTGATCTTCCAACATTCCCAGGGGTCTGGAAGCACAGAGATGGCAGAGTGGGGCACAGCTGTCTGAGCACCCGCTGCCTGCCCAAGGGGTAGACTCCAGCTGCTGCTGCTGTGCTGCTGGCCTGCAAGGTAAACAGTGGGTGACCTATAAACCAGCCACTCAACTCACACGTGGCCTTATTAGGCAAGCTGTGGCAGCAGCAGCGTCTGGGGACAGAACATGCTGGATGATGGCAGGGAATGCTCAGCCCAGAACAGATTCAGCCCAGACCCCAGGAGATACGACCCAGTACTGCAGTGCTGGCAGTAAACTGCCAGGGACCTGCTGCTGTCAGAGACCCACCCCTGCTTGGCACATATTACACATCATGATAGAAGTGGCTCCGAAGCCCAGTCCTTTTGTGTAAATTTTAATAATTGTAGTTCTTTTTCCTGACCTATTTTTCACACGCTTGATTATGCTTAGGATGCCAGCTCACCCTGTCACTGCGTGTACTGGAACACTTTCTGGTGGCCTTTGCTAAGAAGCATGTTTTCATTCTTGTTTTCATTTCAGAGACACACCTGAACTAAAAGGAATGAATTTTTTTTTCCTGGTGTGACTTCAGAACTCGTTTCTTTTTTCTTCTTTTATGACCTTTATTGGAATAGTATTAGTTGCTGGTGGAAGCAATGATCCTGCTCTCAGGAGACAGGGAATATTGGCACCCATTATCTGTGCAGACCAGTATTCAACCAGGGCTTGTGCCCACCACATAAAAACTGGCATTCACGTGGAGGAGCACAGTATAGGCAGGTGCTGTGCAAGCTTTCTTGGGTGGTTCTGTGAAAGTTCTTCAGGTCTGACTTGTGATTTACTTGCTATTAGTGACTGGTATTCTCCTGAGCACCAGGCACATTTGTGATTTTTGCAAAGGCCTTGGGGAGTGTATGAGTGCAATGCAGGGAAAAGGCCATAGCTACTAGAAATTTTAACCTGCTCTCTGGAGAACAGGCTCCTGAGCAGTTGCATCACTGTGCTAACCAGATTTTCTCTGTGAATTTTTGCTTAGCCATGCTAGATGCAAATTAAGCCTGGTATATGTGCTTTTTCATAGTGACATTAATTTCAGTGATGGTACCTGCACTTGATCTGTTCTACCTTGACCATCACCTCAATAAAGTTGATGCTTTCTCTTTATTTATTATATTTAAAATTTAAATCTCTGAGAAGTCATTACAGGGTGCTACAAACAGGATAGGATCTGGCATCATGGATTTGTTGTCTGCAATACTACTGTCTGACTGTGGCTCAAAAATTACAGTTAGATTTCAAGGTAGATTTCAAGGGACATGGTGTAGACTCTGAAATGTTACATCACAGTGGAAAACAAAATGGATGTTTTCCTTAGATGACTATCTCAAAGAGCCAAAGAAGTTTGTTATAAATTTTTCCTTTTGGTATGCATGCTTCTGTCTGCTCCCTTATTGGGCTTTTGCACGCATGCAGAGATTTACAGTGCAGAGGTGTTCAAGACCAGCTGTGAGAAAACTCAGTACCCTGTCTGTGCTTTTTGTGTCACTTAACCACATAAGGTCACTTCCCTCTCCAGACAAGGTGTCAGCCTTGTGCTGGCTGTATTACACTATGTTGAAAGTTTTCTAGAGATTAAAGAGACTACAAGTGTTAGAAGATGGGGAAAGGAAATCTGTCCTGGGAACCCTGTCTGCTTGTTTGGAGGACAGGAGTTTTGCAAATAGTCCTTCCAAAGAGCAGTTTTAAACCCTTCATCGTTGCTCAAGTAAAGCTCTCATTCACTGCAGTAGTAAAGAAGAAGGTGCTACTTGTGTCATGACTTGAGTGAAGGATGTTGTGACGAACCCTGTGCTTTCACAATCTGAGCTTCAGCTGCTTTACTCAAGTATCAGATGCTCTTAGATACTGTTTTGGTAGGAAAATACCCATGTCTCCTCAAAGTGCTTGGGCTGCTTAATCATTTAAATTCTGTGTCCTACTGGGAGGAGAGCTCCTGCTTTATCCCTCATTTCCAGCCATTAGCTCATCCATACCGGGACACACTGACCCTGAGCATGCCTGACATCTTCTGTTACCATTTCAGGCCCACAGACAAACAGGTCTGACTCAATTTGGATGACGTACCTCACTGGTACATCTGATTAACACATTTATGAGGGGTGTATGGTATTTGAACTTCCTTCAGAGGCTAGTCTAGACTGATCGTGCTTCTAAGGAAGCTGAAGATCTTTAATTATGCTACAATCTTGCCATATGGTTTTGTGGACTGTGATATGAGATGTAGAAATATCAGTGGACACAATCTTCGTGTTCCTTATTCTGATCATGGATTGTTGGATTGAAAGAGACAAAAATCTCCTTTAGGTGTGCTGAAATTAATGACTCGAGTGAGATTTCTCCAAATCTGAAAGAGTATTCTGGAGGCAGGCTTTTTAGAATATGTGTGGGAAAAATACCTTTTGTCCTCTGGGAAAAAGGAAGAACATCAGTAATTATTCAATACAACAACACTGTTTATATACCCTACAACAGATCTGCCATCTTTCCCTTTATGACACCTACTAATCACCTTTTTTCTTCTCTTCATGCCTGACCTGTTTTAAAACACACCACATAGATAAACTACAGCACTGTATCACCTGAACACAACTCTTAAATATAATCCCTAGTCAAAAAAGCAGAAATCTTACTAGAATTCAAAACCTGCTGCACAGTAAAAGTGAAAGGAAAAAAACTCCAAAGTGAAAAGGATTAAACTTGCTTCCCACTGGAGGAATGATGTCATGTTAGGATACTATTCTAGTTTAAAAGGCCAGTGTTTTGAAAATGAGAATGACTTGCACACATACCTGAGATTTGGATGGAGGAGAGGAAATTAACTGGCATTGACAATCCAGAAGAAATTGTAGTGTTTGCAAGCTAAGGTGCTTGAATGTGACTAGAAACTGTAGCTTTCTGTTAAGTGATTGTGCTGCTGAAGTAATCTTCTCTATGTTTTTGACCTGTCCTTTAGCTTTGGGCTATATTATTTCTTGAACACGGTGGCAAAAATTGCTAAAGAGTGGGATCAGGTCTGACTTAGAAAAGGGAAATTAGAAAAGGGAGACTCTTCTAGTGCCTTGTCACTTACCTTCAGAAACAGATGCTTGCATGCCAAAAACTGATGGGGTAGCTTGGAGGCTGGGAGGGCAGATCAGATGGAGTGATGGAAGAGAGCAGTCCGGTTTAACCCTCTCTTCTGACCTTTGACATCTCATGTCTTGGTACAGTTCACTTTGATTTGTTATTCCAAGGGTACACTCATCCCAAAAAAGCAGTACAATAAAATCCATAAGGTCCTTTAGACTTCTACCCATGAAGTGTAGATGAAAATGTGATTTCATCATCTTGTTTACACATATAATCTGTTTTCTGTGTGGGTCAAGCTCCTGTTTATCTAACTAATATATTTGCCAAAAGTTTCTCTGCAGTCACTGTAGGTTTTTTTTTTTTGCTCTGCATTCTTGATTTTTAAAAAATTTATTTTTAGTCTTTCTTCAAACAGCTGTCACGGTCATCTTTGATTTTTGTTTTTCTGGAAACCGCAAGTCACACAAAATATATAGTTCTCCTTATCACAGAGGAACACTTCTAAATATAAATTCATAAATGATCAAAAAAGACTTGATCTTGATGGGACCTGATTCATAACTCTCCAGTGTTCTGGGGTTGGCAGCCCTGTAAGTTGGGAACAGTTTTGCAAGCCGTTTAAACTCCAGTTGTGATTACAGTGATTAGTTTAGCCAGACAAAAGAAATATATTCTCCTTCTCTTCCTGTGGGAAGCTTCAGAGCAGCATTTAGCTGCCAGCTGGTCATGAGCAGCCTCAGATTTGAAACGTGTGCGTGCTTAACCTCTAGCTCTTTGCCCAGATGACTGTGAATGTAACTCCCAGCTGAGCTTGTCCCCCTTTCCAACGGCTCAACTGTTGTTCTCTCTTTGTTTGCTTATGTTGGAGGTTGCTAATACTCAAGAATTAATAATGGCAGAGCAGGGCCAGAACATTACTACCGATTTGTAACACAGCCTTGATAACATAGTTTGACTGAGCATACTTCTAGGTCCTGGAGACTGGATCTCTTTGAAGGTCAAAATACTCTTCCTTCTTCCCTCATCTAGTGTTTGAGGATGGATTTCATTTCTTCTGAGAAAGAGTTGCTCTTAAACCTACTGTTTCCAAATTAGCAGCAAAAAGCTAAATATAAGACTTCTTTTCTTTATGACAGTACTTGACACTGCAGACTTATTATTTTTATTGAAGTTATCTTCTCCACTGCTAACACTAGTTAAGGGACTACACAGTGACCTGTCTTGCAATAGCTGATCCTTTTTTGATGGAAAGAAGGGAGGGAACTTGTCAGTTAACTGTCTTCCAAATGACCTGTGTGAGGTACACACCACTGGGGTAATACCCTAAGGCTACAGCATCTCTTGTTATGTTTCTTTGAGTAGATTTCGAACTGCATAAGCAAGAACTCGTTTGAGATACCTTTGTGAAGTTGTGCAAGGCACTCTATAGAGTTTGTCTGTAGCTATGTGTGTTTGCCTTCTGCATCTTTATTCAAACGGTGCTGAGGACAAAATGTCAAGGAATGCTGTACTATGAAGGAATTCGTGAACATATCCTCTTGCTCCACAAATACTAATGTACCTCTGTCATATGGGACATCACCAGAGGGATGGCAATTGTCCTGAACTCACCTCCTTTATTAGCCAGAAGGGCTGATCCTTTTCCTGATGATAAGACCCCATGCTTTTTTGTTGTTGTTGTTCTGGCATCCCCTGGAAAGTACCCAGCAAAACTGAAAGGGAATGCTTACTACCTGTTTAGTCATCTAATGGGGTCACTGAGAGAGCAGGATCAAGCAGAGGTCCTGCAGAAACAGGTAGAACATTTCGGCACTTGTGAGCTATTGCATTAGCTCAACACTCAACTCTAATGTCTCATTCAACCTTGCTAAAGGCTGCAGCCACAAGATTTTTCAAATTAGTCTTATTTATCTGTCCTTTATGAGAAACAGTTCCATTACTGTGTACCAGGTGAGGTACAGGTGCTTAACAAGGTAATAACACCTCTATTCACACTATCAAGTAAGCAGTCTTCACACAGGCTGTGCTCAGAAAGAAAGGGCATTTTCAGAATTGGATGCCTCTTGTTGTTACACCCACACAGATCCTGTCCAGAATGTCCCTGTTAGCTGTTGCCATCAACTTCTTTGTTATTTCTGCACTGTCTCATTTTAAGCACTTATGTCTAGGTCATAAAGCAGATTTTCAGGTTAATGGCAAGTTAGGACCGGTGTTGAAAAAATCCACTTATTGTCACTGCTTGAGTACATGTAGGCTTTCACAGCTGGACAATGCAGAAAGGCAATGTTCAGTTTGTATTCTATGGATAGTGCTGTGAAGTGGTTAGAATGAAACACTAGAGCCAGTAAGGTTACAGGTAAAGAAAATAAATGTGGTAAGTACCATCAGCTATTTCTGTCACAAAATATCACTTAGTTAATCAGAGGCTTCAACGCCCTGTTCCATTTGTTGGGTGACTCTTGTTCCAGGGGGCTCTGTGCTGTTGAAATATCAGATAATGAAAGGTGGTTAAGGTGACTCCAACATTATTTGTGTTTAAAAATAAATTAATAAAATTAGAGGCATTACACAAGATGGAGTGCATATTCTTCTGTCTGTTGTGAGAATTTGTTAGCATGAGAAGTTTTGATGGCCACAACAGTCTAGATACAACTTCATGGTGAGCCAACAGTAATTCATTTAGTGGTACATCATATTTGTTGCTGCTTATATTTTGCCTCTACCTAGAGGTTTCCAGCTTGCATTCAGAGTCCTATTGTACCAGGCATCATAAAAACAAATAGGGAAAGTAAAGTCAAGAGTCCCAGTCTTGTGTTTCTAGGCTTACCTTTTTGCAGTCCTGACAACCCAGCCTTGTAGCAAGATTTCTACTGATACTACTTGAATACTTTTTTAAGGGAAGAAGTCTGTTGGAGGGAAGCTAGAAGGCAGTTAATGCCTTTGGTTGGATGGGGTTAAGTACTTGGACCTCTTGCAGTAACATATTTAAAGCTTTTTTTCTTCTGTGTGTGTTAGATCATCAGGTAGTTCAGCATGGAAGACTGACCCAGGGCTATTGCACATTTTGAACAAATACTTTTAGCCTTTCAAAATGTACTATAAAGGGTTCCTACTCTTCAATCCAAAATCCATCAAATCTACTTAATAAAAAAATATAGTAGCTAGACAGTACTTTTGTGCAATTTTACACCTTCTGTCTTAAATTAAAATATTTGGAGCTGTGGTGTCTTGTTCTTAAATCCCCACCCCCATCAGTAATTTTGCTCATATGGTATCCATAAATCTTGTCTGTTTTAAGCATTCCGAGTAATAGTTAAGCAGAACATTTAGCATAATGATATGATTCACAAAGTCCATTTTTTTGGCAGCCTGGATGCTGCTTTTCTTAAGCAAGCATTGCGTTTTATCACGATTAGAGATATGAAGGAATTATTCCTCTTCTTGGAGGTTTTTTCTTTTTTTTAACATGAGGACTTGGGGGTTCTGTATTCATTTTGTGGGAATATAATATGTGATTGGCTGGATCTTTGAAGTGGTAATATTATAAATCTCCCAATCACCGTTGCCCAATCTGTTTTAGCATTCATGTGCCTAATTTCTGTTTGTAATCTGATTACTGGCTTGAGCTGCTCCAGCTTGCAGCCTATTGCTATGCATTTACTGTACTCCCTGGGACGCGATAGCCTGACAGCTCCAGTCCTGTGCTATGAAAAATCTCTTCACGATATTGCTAAGACAGGCCTAGGGCTGTGGCTGCTTGAGAATTAGCTGCTATTGTAGTTTCTCTTTTCCTGAATCCTTTGTTTGTGCAACCATGTTCAGAAATCCTTGGATCTCCAGCTATTTGGGAAATGTTAAATTCTCTGAGGAGCAAGGTAAGAGTTCCACGCAGGCAGAAGAAAATGCAGTTCATTTGTGTGTGTTTTTATCTCTCTTATGTATGTATGCATGTGTAAATATTGTTTGACTGGATCTTCTGCAGCTACATTATCTACTTTAGTAATCAGTATGCAGTTAGTCACCTAGGCTATTTCATTATTTCCTAAAGGACACTTTTGAAAGATCCGATTAGATGGATCTTTTAATTAGCTTAGCTTGCCACTGACTTAGGGCCTTTAAATATACTAAGTAAAACTGGAAGGTTACTTCTAGTTTTTTTTTTTCTTTTTCTATTCAGCATTTTTAATTTCCTATGTATTGAACTCTGGATAGTGATTTTATCTGGTAGTTTGTAATAAGGATGGTGGGCTAGGCTGAACGAATGGTTAAATATGTGAGCAAGTTTGATTTACATTTCAGTAAAAACACTCTTAATTTCCAATACAAATATTTAAAATTGTTTTTATGTGGTAATGAGCATGTTTAGAATTCTTCAGTGAAAGAACGAACAAAATTGCTGTTGCAAAGATTTTTCTTCTGTGTATGCTGTGAGAATCGTTTTTTTTCCCTTTAAATTAACCATTGAATTAAGACACCGTGTTAAACCTCCACTTCTCTTGTGGGTATACTTATTTTCTTTTGAAGCAGAGTAGTTTTACTTCTTCTGTATTTGTATTTGATTTTAAGACTTCCATACTGTAGTCAGTAAGTTTTATTGGACTTTAATGCTTCCACATGGGGTTTGATTTGAACAAGAGGAAATACATAAAATATCAAAACTATGTATCACAATGTAATTGTCTGGTTGGGTTTTCTGTGGCTGGGGAGAGAAGAGCTTACCCCTGTGAAATAGAATAAAGTTTTAAGATGTTTTTGAAACATAGGTGCATTATATATCAGTTACTGATGTGTTTAATGGGTAGTAAGAGTCACCCTGGCTTGTTCGCCTCCTCGTAGCAGCCCATCTCCCAGCAAAGCAGTAAAAGCTACTTTCTTCCCTTCTCATACCCCCTCTCCAGTTTTGGCTAGAGCAGGGAGGATTTCTCTGTGGTCTTCTTGTGGTTTTCGTGGTGGACAGCTGTTTCAGTGCCAAAAGCTGTAGGATGGGTTATATCCCTTTAGAACAGCTATAAATCCAAGATATGCCTGATTCTGATTAGCTAAGCAGATACTGGCCTTTTAAAGTTGCTGCATACTCTTCTCAGTAATGTAAATCTGGCCATTTTAGAGGATACTTATGGCATGGAGTGTTCTTTTTTAGGCTGTAGTGCAAAAAAACGATTTATATACCATTCCTACTGTTTTTCTTATAATACTCTGTTTTGGTCCAACATAACATTTCTATATAATCAGTGTGCTTAGTTCTCCATTTTCTTGGAAAGAGAAAAAGAATGTTAACAAAAACAGGAAAAAGTTGTCTATTAAAGAATGTTATTAGCAAAGCTGCTTGAAATCTGTAGTGACTTGTAGCAGATGCCTAAAAAATGCCTCTTTGCGCATTTTAAACCTCTTCATGAAGCTGTTAAAATGGTTGTTTTTCTCTCACTTTTTCTGTTAAAAAAATCCCTTTACCTGGAGAAGTGGCAGAAAAATGTGGAAGAAGAAGGGAGGTGAAAAGTTTTAAAAGGCATAGATAGACAAAAGATACATTCTCTAAATTAATAGCAATGTTATCAACTATAATCAGTTTCATTTGAACCATTTCTGCAAAATTAAGAAACATCCTACCTTGATTTTAAATTACTTTGTCTAAGAAAATATTTTTTGTTAGTTAGCTCTTTGAAATAGTAAAATCTCAGTTCTGAGGTAGAGTAAAAGGGATGGTGCTGTGTATGATCATTCTGAAGTCCAAGGTTTTTTATATTCAGGTCTTTCTCAGGGGGTGGAGGCAATAAAATGAACAGTGTGTCAGTGACCCATTTGTTTATTAATTTAGGGTGTTGGGGTAGTTGACTTAATATGAATGAGGGCAGAAGGCAATTTTCCCATTGAGAGTAAATTATTAGTGACTTAATATGTCTTTCAACGGCAGTCACAGACCAGATGCTTCCCTGTTCCCTGGCCAGCAGTTCTCTAAGGCCTCTTAATAGCATGCTTATTGCTGAATGAAGGGAGCCTAAGTTGGAGCACTGCTCCCTGTTGCCACTGGTCATTGATGAGACCCTGTGATGATGCTTTTGATTGCAGAGATGAAAATGCTCAATCAGAGGAAGTGAGAGAGAGGAAATTGCTCATTGCTTTTTATTGTTCACAAAGATTTGGGAACTAGTTGCTTTGTAATACATACTGCTTGAATATGTGCTGTATGGTTCAGTTTTGGTCTTAGTGTGAACAACTCTTTCTCTCTGAAAGTAAGCATGTTCTGAAGCTAATCAGAAAAATGAGAGCTTCCAAATTGTAGACAGCCTTTAGAAAATACTTCTGTCATGGGTGGTGTAATACTGGTTTTGCAAAGGATCCTCAGTTGAGCATTTCCCACTTTTTCAATGAATATGCAGTTTTTATTGTATTGCTAAGCTGCAGCCAAAAAGACTCTTGCTGCTTCCAGCATTTCTCATTTGAAGAGTGCTTCATAAACATGTCTTCTGCCCATTTTATAATCTGGGAAACAAAGTTAAGGAATTTAAATTATAGTCTCAGGCTGCAGTGCTACACAATGAATACTGGGATTAGAACATGGCAAATCCAAAAAGGATTGATGCTTTTGATATGCTTATTGTCTGTAATATTTTTTGCAAGACTTTGGTTTATCGCCATCATTGCATGTCACCTTATGCTCCTTTGATTTGAAGAAAGTTGAAAAGGACTATTTTAGATGCTATAACCCAGTTTCCTGAAAGTTGCCTGTTTATTAAAGCATCTTAACTATGGTGTGTTTTAATTTCACAGATTTTGACAAAGAAAACTCAGTCAGATTTAAACCTTCACGATTACTCCATAGGAAGAGAGCATTAAGGTAAGGTCAAGGTTTTTTTGCCTAGTGAAGATGACTAGTTACACAACTGTAATTTAGAATCATAGGATAATTTGGGTTGGAAGGGACCTTAAGGATCATCTAGTTCCAACCACCTGCCATAGGCAGGGGCACCTCCCACTAGACCAGGTTGCTCAATGCTTTGTACAGCCTGGCCTTAAGCACCTCCAGAGAGGGGGCATCAGAAAACTGCTCCAGTGTTTTACCACCCTCAGCATAAAGAATTTTTTTCTTATATCTGTTCTAAATCTCCCCTCTTCCAATTTACATCTGTTATTCCCAACCATCCCATCATATATGCTATTAAAAAGTCGTGACCCTGCCTTTCTGTAGCCCCCTTCAGGTATTGATAAGCTCCTTTGAGGTCCCCCCCGAGCCTTCTCTAGGTTGAACAACCCCACTCCTTCAGACTGGCCTCATAAGGGAGGTGCTCCAGCCCTTTGATCATTTTCATGGCCCTCCTCTGGACTTGGTCCAACAGATCAATGTCCTTCTTACATTGAGGGCTCCAGAACTGGACACAAGCTTGCATCTATCTATATTTATTCTTTTGTCAGGAAAAATGTGTATTGGTCCTCTTGCAGGACCAAGGTTTGGCATAAAGCAGATGATCTGAACAGTTATTAAAGATATCAACTGTCCCCTAAGTTATGTGAAAGTATTTAATTGGCATTGCAAAGGGAAGGGTCTCCCTCTGCACTGAGCCTCCTGCTACTGCAATGCCCATTTTTCCTTGCATGGCACAAGCACAATGCGACATTTAGAGAACCAGCCTGAAAAAGAAGACCAAAGTGGGTGAATTAATTATACAGCCGTGCAGAGAGCTTTGTCAGCATGTGGGAGGGGGGGTACTACAGACATGAATGGAGAGGTGACGTTGCTGCTTCCTTGAAGGGCCATACTGACTCATGACCACACTGTCTTCAGACAGTTAAGCAGGGTGGCAGGTCGCATTCTCTCTCTCTTCCTATCCTCACTCTCCCTTTTGGTGTCTACCTTTCTGCTTGCTGTGTCTTCAGATCACAGAATCATACAATGGTTTGGGTTGGAAGGGACCTTAAAGATCATCTAGTTCTAACTCCCCTGCCATAGGGAGGGACACCTCGCACTATATCAGGCTGCTCAATGTGCAGCTTAGCTCCAAGCACCTTCAGAGGGGGCATTCACAACCTCTCTGGGCAAGCTGTTCCAGTGTCTCACCACCCTGAGAGGAGGTCAGAGAGTTGGCAACTGACTCTTGCCCCTGGAACCAACTGTTTTCTTGGCTTAGCTGAATGGGAATCCACCAGACTCATGTTTTCAAGCATCTCTTCAGTCAGCACACATCTTCTGGATTGTGCCTGATTCCCCAACATGTTTCTTAGATATGGTAGAGATGTGAAAGGAATAGTTGTACAAGACATACTGTGTTATCAAAGGCAGGTAAGGGGAAGTAGAAACAGGAGCTGTACAGGAGGATGTAACTTCAGAGTGGACCTTTTACATAAGAGTCCAGGGAAGGATATTCTAGAGGCAAAGAAGAATGAATGCCAAGCACCATCTATGGCAGCTGTACAAGTGCCTGTATTTCAATCACAAAATCTCAGTATATCCCATAGCTTTAATCCAGATGGCAAAGGCAGTGTGACTAGTGGCAATTGGATCAAACTTTTCTCCTTGCTTTTGGGCGTGTAACTAGGTTAGTGGGACAGCTATTTAGAAACCATATGCTGCTGCTGCAGCAGCAGATGAAGTTTTCAGCCTGGAATCCCAGATGTATAGAAGCAGCCCACACTTAGTTTGGAAGCTGCAAGAGCAGTGTAACTACTGAGGTTGTCAAATGCTTTTTTAGTGCCACTTTATACATTGTGTTTGAAGAGAAACTGTTGAGGTTGTGAAATATTGTTGCCCGTGTTTTAATAGGAATCATACAAATTCCTCAACATTGGAGAGAATAATGAGTTTGTTGGGAATGTGAGGCCAAACCACACACAAATCCTGTATGAAATGGACTTGTGGGACCTCATGCTGTTGATTGCATTTCATGAACCATGATCACAGGCCATATTTCAGGCAAACACATTCAAGTTCCAGACTTAACAGGGACTTTAAGAACAAAGAATACTTGCAAACTTCTGAATATATTTTGGTACTATTTGGAATTGCTTTACCACCATTCCAAATCAATTTAGATTCCTAGTGGATGCTCTTATTAAATACCATGATATATCCTAAATATTTTCATTTTTAGAATTATATACATGTATCTGTAAATACACAGTTGTTTGGCTTNTTTTCATTTTTAGAATTATATACACACAATTGTGTGGCTTGTCTGTATGATGTTAACAGTGATGCTGTCTCTGAATTCTCTGTGCAAGTGAAAGCAATATAATTGATACATTGTTTTAAAACATTTTGTATTTCTAGTCTGCAAATATTTAAAACAAGCAATGCTACCTGTATCTTTGAGAGAGCAAACTTGCCTCTGAAGAGGAAAAAATCCTTCATTGTGGATAAAACAGTGTATGAAAATAGCTAATAATTCAAAAATAAAGAAGTAAATAAAAGTTGACAGTTTGTCCAGAGAGAAATGGTGAAGGAAGTCATTAGGGAAACTGCTTGAAGGGACTTTAACAAAGCAGATAATCTGAGATGCTATTTAGCCCAAGAAGGGTTAAGCTTAAGAAATTTGTGGTTATTAAAAGAATTTTAATGAAATCTGCCAGTGAGCAAAGGTTGGAAGCCACCCTCTGTAGAAAGCTCACACACAGGAAGAACTGAATGACCTTGAGGAGTAATAGAAAAAGGATGTAATGTAATAATACTAAGTGCACAGTGTGCATTGGGGACTGATAAATTTTTATGTCACTTTCAACTGATGAAAGCAAAGCTTTGGCATTTTAGTTTCTCATGTGGGATTGAGCAACCAATATAGTGTACTTCTAAAAAGGCAAATGTGTAGTAGATCCCAATATTGATCTGACTGGTCAAATAGTAATGCTTTCACTATTGAAATAGCTTTTTTACAAGACTCTGCTAATGCCCAGGTCTGGAATGAAAGCTGTTGAATTCTGGACACCATATACAAAAAATTACTTAAAAATTGAAGAGATAGAGAGCATTTTTGCAGATAATCAATGAAACTGTTGGCCTGTCTTGAGGAAGCTGAGTAGACAAGGAAAGCTTCTGCCAAGAAAAATAGTTAAGGTAACCAGCAAGACTGGCACAAGAACAAATGGATTGAAACCTAGCGAAAGACATTTATTCTCTGGCTTAAATGTCCCTGAAACCCCCTGGAGTTTGGAGGTTCACTCTTGCTCCTTCCTAACTAGTTTACAGTATTTAAAAGTTTGTTGAGTTTACAGAAGCAATCCAAGAATACAGTTCCTTTTAGAACCAGCTAGTGCCAGACCTTATCCTGTGTGATTTTACTGCTGTAAATTCCCATATAATTGTGGATGTTAGTGCAGAGTTTAAACAAGAGTTTTGCTGGATGAGTGAATGCTTTTGTGTACAGAGTCCCATGTTTATGGAAAATTGAAGTGCTGCACTGTTACAGGCATTATGGAAGCAATTTGAGATGCTGCTAAAAAAAGCCCATGTATTCAAAAGTCATGATCTCAGTCCCTCAGCACTTTTGAGACAAGTCTTAGCTAATCAAATTGATTTGACAAAATAAATTTTGGGTTTGATTTATAGCCTTAGATCATTATTATGCATATTTTTCAAACTCGTCTTCAGCCAAAAAGAGTAGAAACTGCTTTCAAAATGGAAACTGGGAGCCTCTCCACATAGAGATTCTCCAAAATCTGTGACTGCATAAAAATGCCACATTGTGAGGCTAAGCATCATGAGTGTTTGCAATGTGGAAATAGTCATGCAGAAACATACATTTAACTATCTGAGTCTTTAACCAGTCTCACCTGGTTGCTTGTAGCTGCTGTGTGCAATTTTTAAATTTTATTTTGTTGTTTGTTTAGTTCCATAAAAGTGTTCTCACCCTGTAAGGATGCACCATTTTCTTCTTGTAGCTCCTCATCTTTTATTTGCTGGTTTTCATAGTGGCTTACATTGCTTTTTCTGGCAGCACCTGGAATAATTTCAGTAAGTGCCATTGTTGGAAATGATTTGCAGCCAGTGGCATGGTGCCTGAATGTGACACAGCCCAGTTAATTGTCATTTCAAGGATTTTATTGTCTCCTCAATGTCTTCTTACAAAGGAATATTATTAATAAATGGTAAACAAGCAAATGCTTCTTGTAAAATGTGATTATTTTGGAACAGTGAATATTTTTTTAGGTATTTTTTTCCTTCAGCCCTTTATGAAAAGGAGGGTATTCAACTATTCTAGAAGACATTTAAAACCTGTCCTAAGGAAGGATTTTCCAACAGCAAGGCTGTGCAATTTGTCCTGTCAGAATGACCATAAATGATATGGCACATCACTACCATGGCTAAATGAAGAGCGTGGGATCACTGTGGGAATTTGTGTCTGTTACATCTGTCTACACTACACAGTTTACTGGAGTTTTTAAGACTGATGTAGGTTTTCTTATGCCTGGTTTGGATGCAGTGACAACAGTAGGGTAGTTGTACAGAAGATTTCTCAGTGGAGTTTGATGAATTATGTTTTACTATTTATTGAAAATCATTTGATATAGCCTGTTTCAAAGGTAATTGCTAGCAGAGTATTTTGAAGGTCGCCTCGGGTCAGTGATTTAATGCAAAAACCTGTCACAGTTACAACCAAGATTCAGGTTATGTTCGGTTAGGCTTAGGGTAATTTCTTATTTAATTCTTATGGTATCTCTATTAGACTATCTCACAGTAAATTGGTTACATCTTGATTTTATTTCATTTGTATGAGAAACATTCTCAGTTCTGTAAACCAGATGTTGCTTTCAGTTTTCAGAAGGAGTTCTCACTTGAAGATAAAGAAGAACTTGCAAACAGCACAAAGGATATTGATGCTAATCTCTTAGCAGTACTTCCAAAAGGTAGGTAAGAAAAGACACATGAACACAAGTGGTGACTTAACAACATATTAAATTTAGTGTATGCAAGTGCAAGGCACAATTAAAATCACTTGGGCATAGATGTTTATTTTCCCTATGAAGTGTGTACATAGGGGATGAGCTAACATTACATTACATCCCTGCTGTATTAAGTTCAGGTTTGTTTACCTGCTTTTTTAATAGGTTAAGAAATATTTGAAATTCAAAATTTCAGAGTGGGTTCTTTGTAGAGTTAGATTAATTCAAAGATATTGTCTTGTAGTCAGCTCTTTCTGGTCACCTTCATTGTGCTTGCATGGCATCTGACTAAACACTGAATGTTGGTCTTGTATGCTGAAGGACCTGCCCTGCTTGTGGGTTTTAGGGAAGAAAAGTTTCATCTTTATTTCAGCATGGTTGAGTGTGAGACAAGAGTTAATTCTCTTTAATTTCTTAGATGAATCACAGTCTGGTTGGAAATAGTTCTTGATCAGGAAAGGGTATCATTTGACCAAAGAACTACATGTCACTGGCATAAAGATGTTCCCATCATTCAGGGATGTTGTGAATCTCAGAACTTTGATTAAAATTCTGTGTGCGTTTTTATGGTGCTTTTACTGTTTTCAGGCAATCTACAAGGCTAGGTGTGCTATTTCCTACATAAAGGAACTGCGTTGCTTTTTTAATGTCATTTGTTGTGGAGTTCTTTTAGTTCTTCCTGCATAATGTTTAAGTGATGTGCTTGCTTTTATGATACAATCATAACAGATATTCAAAAAGACACTTCACTGAGACAATAATGGAGATGATTGGTATGCATTTATGCAACAAAGACTTTCTGAAATCACTTAGTAAGTAGGAATACATAGTCTCTTATTATTCCATGTGCTTAGCCTTACAGATACGCTGGCCAACAAGTTAATTGTGAGACTCTTCACTTGAGAAACCTTCTCTAAGTTGCTTCTCAGTGAACTAATTTAGATTCCAAGATGTCTTTGTTTCCTAAGAAACTACTCCTGTAATAAGGACTTCAGATTTGGTGTCTTCTAGGCTTAAGAAAAAGTTATCAGTGGGAGCTGATGGCTAATATCTGAGGGGACCACCTGGGGCCAAATGCATTCTGAAAGTCCAGGTTATCTCTCCCATCTAGAGCATAACTTAGATTCAGATTTGCACATATTGCAAAACTGGAGGAATGTATTTAATTTCCAACTGTTACAGGCTAACTGAGATTCAAGGAGTCTATCAGCTGTCTGCAGTTAAGCATTGAACATGTTAGCATGCCTCTGCTAGCATAAACAGAAAGTCAGTGCTTCTCTAACCTGGTTTGTAGCCTGTCATATTTCCAGGTGGGAAAAGGAGGAGGTAGGACCAAGGCTGGTAGGCTTCACTATTGTGTGCTATTTTCCTCAAAATGAAAATAGATGTATTGTGATGGTCATTGACCATCTCTGCAAAGTTAAGCCTAGTTTGCTAAAATTCTGATGCTCATCTATTCGGGCTTCACAAACAAATGTGCTCACAAGCTTCTGTAAGGCTTGATTTAGTTTTTACAGCTTCTGTATTTTAAAAATAAAATTGTTGTCACATGCCTGTAACTTTATCCATGTGTATCCCCTCTGTTTGCTGTTGCCAAAGAGGCCTTGCAGCAGAAACATGTATGTATTCTGTAACAAAAGTTTCTTGAGAGATTTCTGAATTCTATCAGAATTTAACCTTAATTTAAGGAATAGTTTAAACTTTTTTAATGAGGTGCACTCCAAACGTGCTTTCGAAGTTTTATTCTGGGATGAGACATGAAAAAATACTGCTTTTGCTAAATACTAGTATGATAAGGTAATTTCTGTTCAGAAGGGATACGGTTTCCAAAATAAAGATGCCTGTTGACAGTCTAATTTAGAGTGTGTCCTTCCATAGCATCCCATTCAACATCCTAAAATTAAAGCCTAAAGTTGAAGGCTGTCACTGTTCTTCCTTTTGCCCTTAACTATACTGACCACCAGTACTTACAAAGTGTGTTGGCATGAAGTAGCTTTAGATAAGGAGCTTTTACTGTGAAATTAATTATTTTAAGCTTCTTAGTCTTCTCTGTGTGCTGACTCAGATGTTTGTGGTGCCTTTTAGTTCAAACTGTTGTTATTTAACACTGTTACACATGTGTTTAAGAAGGTGTTGTTTCTGATGGTCATGTGCAAAAATATCTGAGCAACAGACAGAAAATGGGCACCAATTCAAATTGCAAAATAAAAGAGAAAACAGGTCAAGAACCAATCAGTGTCCTTGGAAGTGAAATTTGTATAACTAGCTTTCATGTTTTGCAGTCAAATATTTCATTCAGCAAAAAGAAATCTGTGGAGTAGACACCTCCTTTTTCTTCTGCTTTTTTATTCTTCTTTACCCCAGGAGAGAAGTACTGCTGAAACTGTTTCACAAAAAAGCTCTGCAGGTGTTGGCCAACCTAGCTGAAATTACTGTCTGGAATCTCAAGTGTGGAAAAAGTGTAAGGCAGTATAGAGTAGTCCCATGCTATTTTTGTCCCATCTTGTTTGGGAAGGTGTTGGAGAGATGCTTCATGAAGCCAGTGCTCTTTTTAGGTCTGCAAAGCAGTAGTAGAATCTCTGGAACTTCAGCTAACACGTAGCAAGAGAGTGTTGAGCTAATGCTGCTGGGAGTTCTTTGCATGTTCCACATTTCTTGTCTGTGGACAACTTATAGTCCAAGCTTCCTTTTTGGGATGTAAAAAAAAAAAAGAGAAGACTTTAGTATATGAAACTATGATTTAGAGCTTTATTAAAACTCTGTAAAAGACCTGTTCTCTGATGATGATTTTAGTAACTGTACAAATTGGTCACGAGGGAGAAAAAGTTCTCAGGATTTCAATGGAATGTGATTTTATTAACTGTGAGCCGTGGAGACCTTTGACCTGTCTGAAATGGTAGAAAAATTATGGGGTTTGTTTTGCCCATTTTATGTATGTATAGCTGACAGATGGAATTGAAAACTTCCCAATAGCCAGAGGAACAATCTTAAACAGAAGTAGATTTGACAGACTTGAGAGTTAAGTATTTATATGAAATCATTTCCTTTGGCATGAATGTGAGATGAAGGCTGGTTTATATGGCTAACTTCTCTGTTTACTACAGTTCCCACTGCTAGTAAAGCTTGAGTAAGCAGGGCAATGGCAGGAACTGCTCATGCATTCAGAGAAAAGTCAGTGAAAACTCAATATAAGGGCTTATCTTTGCTTTGGTGTTGTTTCAAGGTTCAGATTTTGCATTGCTCTGGTCTAGTTCCCATCCATCTCCAGAGACCTAGGCATGGAGCCTGCTGACCTTCAATGACTCTGTAATTCTATCTGCTGATCAACAGCATGGGCTTCAATCTTAGCTGCAGATGTTGAAACTAGGCATGGAGGAGGTGTCCCATGGACTAGGACTGTTATGTATCTGCATACTTAGCTACTTTGCATTGCTAGTTGAGTCAAATGTGTACATATTAGATTGTTTTCTTGACATGATTGCAATTGGAACTAACCTATGTGAGTAATTGAAATGGATAGCTCGAGTCTTCTTTCTGTAAAAACAGAGACTAAAGGACTGGTTTTGGGGAGTGGCACACTGCATTAATTGCACATTCTCAGTAGAATCTCATCTGTAGCCTCAGACTCTGTATTTGAACCTCATGCCTTTGCTTCCCTGAGTAGTCATTATTAGACTGCATTCATTCTTGTCTTCCAAGACATTTTACCTAATGTCCTAGTGGCTTTTCAGCATGTAAGGTTGCTGTGATAGACAATGTCAATAGTATCAATCTGTATCCAAGAGACAGGAGCACTAGTATTGACTACTGCAAACTCCATGGATATTTGTCAGCAAACCTTTAAACTCAGAACTGTGTATGTACTTTCTTGTAGTAAAGAGAGAGAAGAAGCATCTGACTTTATAAGGGTGGTGTTTCAATGTTTGTCTTCCAAATATCCAGAGGGCTGAAGTCTGACAGGGAGAAAAGCTGATAGATTTGCATTTGCAGTTGTGTGAACAATATCTACTAGACACTTCTGAGTCATCAGGTACTCATGATGGCATTCTAGGGCTGATTGGGTAGGCTGTGGGCTGTAGCTTGCTTGAACTTTTGAACCCTGGGTCAACAGGATCAAAAACCCTATTGGATCAGAATAGGCATACACATCTTTTAGTACCACATCTTTGCCAAGGAAATTATTTGAGGGTGTATTTAGAAGTGGATGAGGGTGGTGGTTGTTAGGAACATACTGTCTCCTAGCACACACCTCCCAGCATTGCATCCTTTGACAACTTGATGTTGAGAAGTCACACCAGCCTTGTTTATGTAGGACTCATTGCTGCAGTGTGGTTTGCTAACATCATTACTAATTGTGCATGTATGTGTATATCTAGGAATTATTTCATCTGTCATCCCTCCTGTTGTGAACTGTGGCAGCTGTCTACCAGCACACAACATCACCACACAGTTTAGGGGGGGAGAAGGGAAATGTGTTGAATTAAAACTACAGGCGAAATTAACAAAATAGAAAGTGGTTAACCAGGCAGGAATATCATGAGGGTACATAGTAATTTTCACTCCAGTTATGAATTACTGGTATTTTGGGGATTTGCTCAATCTAAGGGAGTAGATGGAAGTAAGGAATGGGGGATGCTTTTTATCTTTAAACATAATTCTCAACCTTTATGTAGGCTGGGTAAGTAGCAATTAATTTATGTTACCTGGTTATGAAACAGATTATTTGAATAGGCGAGGTCAAACTCATCTGATAAAAATAGAACTTACCCAGTTTAGACCAGAGCTTAAAAACTGTTAGAGTGACTTAGCAGTTTCCAGCTTAGTACCTGTAGGGAAAAACCCCTTGGTGTTTACTACTGTTTGTCTAATGCATTTTTTTACAACATTAGCTTAATTAACTAGGAAACAAGGAAAGTTCTTATTCCTCAACAAAAGCTATTTCAAACCTTTTAACTTTGTTTGAGTGCTCCTTCTTATTCTCAAGCTTTTTAGCAAGTTTCTGTGAGTTTCTGAAACTTAGTAGCTTATAAACTGTATAATCTTTTGTTGTCTCAGTTTCAGAATTGAGAAAACTGTTTGAACCAAACAACCAAGATTTTTTGGAAATGAAAAGGTAAAAAAAAAGTCTACAGCCTGTAAAACAAAACACACAGCTTGTTTTGTTTCCTCCTCTTAGAAACTCTCCCCTCAAATCTTCAAAGGTACCTGATTTCACCTTTTTCATGTCTTTTTCAGAAAAGAAAGAATAGCTAGACGCTTAGAGGGAATTGAAAATGATACACAACCTATTCTCCTACAAAACTGTCCAGGATCAGTCACACATCGTTTACTAGAGGAAGATAAACCAAGATATATGCGTGCAACTGACCCATACAGTCCCCACTTAGGTAAGTGGTATTTATCAGTCAATCTTGCATTGCTGAGTTACCTCGTATTTACTGCCCTGTCATTTGCACATGGTGGAGAGTTTTGTAGGAGAGCTGTGGGTCAGGGGTTTTGTTACTTGCCTTTAAATTCTCCAGTTGTCTTGCATGAAATATGTTGATTATTCATATTGTTTTAAAATAACAATAATTTGATATGAGATTCTGGAAGAATTGTAACTGGTGCGTGGTTCTTGATGATTTGTATGTGCTTTTGGAGACATAACTACAAAAATGTGTCTGTGCAGTCACTAATACACTTTGATTTATTGGAGATTGGAAAGCTTTTAGTTCATTCCATGTGAATGGTGGGTAGAGTTTTGGGATGGACTTGCTCATGTTTGTTGCACTTTTGACAGGAAGATCAAATGAAGAACAGGAAACTTCAGAGTCTTCTGTAGAAAAGCAACCCAGATCATCCAGATACCGAGCAGAAATCAAAGGAGGTAATACAGAGCCTTTGTACAGTACAGGAAACATGGATGTCCAGGAACTAGAGTCAAAAGCAGAAAGAATAGCTCGATACAAGGCAGAGAGGCGGCGCCAGCTGGCCGAAAAATATGGATTGACTTTTGATTCTGATTTGGATTCTGACTATTCACCCAGATATACACGGGCAAGAAAAGATCCTGACAGCGTGGAAAGAAGAGGAGTGAAAAGTGAAAGGCAAGATGATGAAAACAAAGACTCTGGCTCCCTATATTCATCCAGGACTGAGACAAAGGAGTCAAAGAGTCTAATTTCTGAATCCAAAGAGTACTTCGGCCGTGGAAAAGATGGTGTTCCAGATAAAGACCTCTCAAATGAAAAGAGTGATAGAAAAACAAGTGAAGACAGTGCCATTAGACAGGCTTCTGACCCTTCAGCAACCTTGGATGGTTCTATCTCACTTTCTGGACGAGATTCTTCCTCCTACAATGAAGTGCCAGTATCACCAAAGCAAACCCCTAGAGAGTCCCTTTCTTCACCAAAGCGGGCAGCATCACCAATCCATTTGCAGAATGACCAGCCCTTGCACAGTAACATCAGACAAAGGTAAGCAGGATTTTTATTTGTTTATACAGTAGTTTCCTTTATCTTAATCGCCTTCCACAGCAGTTGCTCTAGTATTGCACTTGAAGAATGTTTATAATATGTCAGACTTTATTGATTTGATTTATTGAATCACTGTGTTTTTCTGATACAAGGAAGTGTGGATGTCTGTTTCTATGATTAGCTGTACCCTTAGTTTCACTTTGTATTTATAGAACTTGTGCTAAAATTAGGCCATTTGCAGAGGGAAAGGAATATCTAGTGTTTAAGATATATATATATGCAAACTAGAAATTGAAGGACTTATGGTTCTAGATCTGCCTTTTTTTCCGTAAGCTGTTACAGCAAGCCTTTAACTTTTAGATTCTGTATCTTGATATTGGGTGGTGATTTTTGGGTGAAGGCGAGTTTCTTAGTGAAGAAATGAATAGCTTCAAGGCAACCTTTGCCAAAATAAAACAGGTCTCACTTAAAAGCTAAACGTTGAAATAGTAATTGGTTTTGTTTTCTTGTTGTGAAAGTGTAAACACTCTTTCTAACTGTGATACTTAATTTTTCAGCAAATATTGGTGTATGTATGTAAAGGTGTTAAAATTCATGGTGAATTACTTCAGGTTTGGTAAATTTACTCCAGGTATAGGATAATTGAATTCTATGAGAATGAAAAAAAAAAATGGTTTTAAATAATTTCACGCTGTAGTTTCACACTGTAGTGCAAAACCAGACTATCATAATCTCATGTCTGAAAGAAACATGTGACTTAGAATGAATTTTTTCAAGTCTGATTTTTCTCTTAAGTGTGATTCCTCAGTTTCTAGGCAGGTGGAAGAATAGAGAATAATAACTTTAAAAACTTAGGTTAAAATGCTGCAACTAAAAATTATATAAATTGAAATGAGAATTAATTCTAAACACATCTGCATCTTGTTAAGCATTACTAGCTGTTTCTAAATAATTTAAATGAACTGACATAAACTGAACCATTTGTACTTTCTGGCATTTTATGCAGCAGATTCAGAATCAGGTTACTTTGACTGGAATTCTTTATCCTTCCCATCCAAATCATAGAACTTGATTCTTATATGTTGTGGCCTTTCTTACTAATCATCATCAGCATACCTTAAAGTTTGAGTGAGTAAGCAATCTTCCACGTCAGAGGTCAACCACCCAGTGGATTAAGTCATCTATTTACAGTGTCTGTAAACAGCTCAAATATACTTAGTCACCTTTTTTGTTTCACTTTCTTTCTCATAGCTTTTCATTATTCAGGTGGCTTCTAATTCTTCTCACCACCTTCTCATGGATGTGTGTCCATATGAGTTATCGTTGGACTTTCAAAATTAAGCCAAAATTTAAAGGAGTATTGCAATTTTAAAAAAGTCATGAGAAGGAAATTAAGTCAACATACTTAGGAAGTTCTATCTTATAGTTTATCTTTTAAGCTTATAGTTCTGTTGCTACAGTGAAGAAAATCAAGGTTCTCCACGGAACTGAGATCAGAGTTGTACTGAAACTCCTTAAGCTTACTCCAGGCTCTGAGAAACTTGTCCCTAAAGCAGTCTCAAATACTACAAAATTTTATCCCTTATCCTTTTATGGTCATTTAGAGATAAATCTCTTTGCTAGTGAGCTACTGATAGGAAGAGATATTGGAGCAATGGACCTTTGGCAGCTTGTTTTGTTTTATGAATTTTTCAGTCTTAGGAAAGCAAGGAGAATAGCCCATCAAGCTGCATAGCCAAAAATGTATCTGCTGCAGTACAAAAACAGGCTTCATTTTCCTTCTATAAAGGGATCCTAGTCCCTGCTTCTGTGAGGGAAAACTAATGAAACACTGAGCAAATAAATCCCTTTTGGGCCACAACTCAGGAGAAGCAGTGCTGCATGCAGTGTGGGTGCAATGGCAGTTGCTCTGGTGAAACAGTGAGCTGGCTATAGAGATACACCTGAATCAATTTATTTATGGATTAGCCTTTAATGTGGAGAAATCAGATCTCCTTATAAAGCTCTTTCAATTTTAGCTAACAAGTGGTTTTTTCTAATGGGGAGGACTATAAACCAGTTTCAAGTTCAGACTGAGCAGTCTGAAGATATTATCAAATTGTTCACAAATTCCAGCTGCTTTGTTTTAAAGCTGCTGCTTCTCCATTATTTATATTTTATAATAAAGGATAATGCATAAATTGGGCAATAGTGAAACAAGTAAGGAAACAATTTTTTTAATGAGGGCATACTTTTTATTTATTAAAAATTGTATGTCCATGTGAGATTTAACATTGAAACACTAAGAGATCAGCAGTGTTTGACAAGCCCTGAAGACAAGCATCTTCTGCAAGATCATCTTTTTTTGGAGGTGTAGTTTTTCTCTTTCCATATAATGAAATGGTAAGATCCACTTTCTAGTTGGTTCTGATTATAGGACAGTTCCAGAGTTTAAACTCTATCCCACTGTGATGTGGTGGCTTTCACTTCTCCACTCTGCAATAATGGCATAATAACAAATGAGAGAATCAGTTATAACTTAATACAATTGCTGATTGCATAATTTTTAATTTCATATTCTTTCTGGACAAGGCTTGGGTCAATATTTGTGTAAAACAGGTTCCCCACAATTACTGTCTGTCTTTGGAAGGAAATCATCTGCACACAGCATGATATGGTGCAGCTCTCACAGCAACCAAGAGTTTAAATTTAGGATCTGGTCTCCTGTTTCAATACATTTATAGGTATAAGGTGGTATTTTAACAGCCAAGTTGCCAAAAGCCTGATATTTATTTTTATACTCCTGAAAACTTCCAGTGCCAGTGGGTACTCACTGGTGGGATAGTCAGAAATTTAAGAATTACCACACAGAACTGTTGTCACAGTTTCTGAGTGGTAAAGAAGGCACTGCCCATTTCCACACAGCCTGTTTAAAATTACTATGTGATAGTCTCCTAAAAGGCCATTTACACAAGCAAAATAAGTTCTAACACCAGCTTTCCAGGTGCCTGCTGCTTTGAAGTCAGTTCCACATTAGATAGGTTGCAAAATTGTTTTTGTTAAGTTTAAATTTTCCAAGTTCAATATAGAAAATAAAAGCAGCTTGCTTTAGATACATGCCCTCAGCCCCCAGACAATTTAATAATTAATCCTATTATCCATCACTGAAGACAACAAAGTGCTGAGAAGATATCATTTCACATTGTCTTCATTGCACTGCTGAAGTGGCAGATTAACTCTAAATTCAAAACATGGCTTGTGTTCTTCTGTCTGCTCTCTTCTGCTGATGAATGATCAGGTACAAATAATTGCTGCTTGCACCATGCCCACAATAGAAATGTGCCAAAGTACAAGTTCAGTGACAAAAAGGAAGTTTGTTTGCTTCAAAGCAATTCCAGCTACCGACTGGTTCCTGGGAAAGTTTTTTACTTTCTATTTGGTCAGTTCTTTTGGGAATTTAAGAACACCTGGAAAAACAAAAGGTGTTTTAACAGTTGGTGGTTGGTTCTAAGCTTAATTTGGATAAGGTGACAACTTTAGGTAAGTTCTCAAATTTAAACTTGTTTGCAGTAAATGCACCTATATCATAAGAAAAGTCACTGATTTGACTTCTTTCATGTATTTTTCTTAAAAGACCAGCTAAGAAAAATTGAAGTAGATGACTTGGAGCTTAATTTGAGATTTGCTGTAACACACTGTGAGTTTTTCTTTCAAATGTAGCTGTAGAAAAGCAGACTGGCCTATGTCACCTCCAGGGAATTTATTTGCAAACATTAATGGGGCTGGACGGTCTGTGCTTCCAAGGTTAGAAGTATTTGATGTGATGTACTGTGGCTGAAGGAGTGTAGATAGAAGATGGGCAGTAGAAAAATATTTTTCTGATTTCAACACCAAAATGCAAACAGGATAAAATCAAGACAAGAGTCACTATTTGTTTCTCAAGCTTTTCCTTTCCCCTGTTTTTACTTGAATTAACCTGGTTTGCATTTCTGAAGTTGTTGTGATACAGGACTACAAGAAGAGAGTGAGGTTCCAGCTGTTCCTGTGAATTTCTTAGAAATATGATATGGCTATCTGAATATCTAACTTCATTAAATTCTTATGACTACTTCATTTTGTCCCCAGTGGTCTTTAGCACTTTAAGCACAAATTAAAGGAATGTTTTTAATAATTTTTCCAGGCATCGTTACATAAAGCTCAAGCTCACCTGCAATGGCAAATATCAAAAATATGGTTGTGTAGTTGCTGTCAGTTCTCAAATTCTGGATAATGTACCTTGGTAAAGTTACCTCTGAATAATATTTAACTTTCAGAACACAATTTAGATGTTTATAGAATTAATACAATAGTTTCTTTCACGGTTAGCACCTTTCAATTTGATTAATGTGCTGTGCTTTTATTTTCATGAACAATCATCTATAACTGAGCAATTACAAAATAAAAAACAAAACAAAAAAAGCAGTTTGGGAGGGAAGAATGGGAGAATGTGTTGAGATCTCAAAAATTACCTGAAGTTCTGTTTTCTGTAGTAGTGCAGGGAAAGCAAAACCTGAGTGGTTTCTTCAGAAAGATTCAGAAGGAGACACACCTTCACTTATCAGCTGGCCCTCCAGGTATCATGAAATATAGCTGTGTGCCTAACAACCAGACTACAAACTTCCTCTTTCTTTCCCTTTACTCTTTGTTTAACACTTGCCTTTAATCTTCATTTAACAGCAGTGAGTTAAATGATGTTGTTTCTTGTGGGTAAACAGCTATTTAAACTTTCTTGAAGCATCTGCTTTAATTGTAACTTATGACCAGTTGTATTTTGATGAAGAAGTACAAATGCCCCCAGCTTCTTCCACAGCTACTGTCATTCTGGTTTTTGTTAATTTTTATAACTCCATATTTTATCCCACTTTGTACTCTGCAAACCTGCAGATTTTGTGTAACACCCACCAATCCATTTTAGCATTCCTTGCAATTAATTCCTTTAATTCCAAAGGAAAGTGGTACAAGAGAAGTAAGAAAAAAATATATTGAAAAGTAAAATCATCAGAGCTAAAAGCAGCTGCTTTCTCTCATTTTGGTAACACATAGCAGCCCACCATGAGAGGCATTGCAGGAAGACTCTTTTCCACGCTCCTGATTGAAGTAATTCTTATAACCCAGTACTAACATCAGTGTGGATGTTCTGGGGGATGTTTGGGATGTGTAGTTAAAAAAATTGCTTTTTTAGAACTGAACACATTTTCTATGCTTTGAGAAGTTTCCCTGGTAATGGCATCAATCCTTAGAGATAAGAAACACCAAAATATTAGAAAGGTTTGTGTTTGTGATAGCTTTGGATATCCTGAACTATTCTCAAAGATATTAATTTCCTTTTTTTCTAAAAGTAATGTAAATTCAAAATGTGTGTTGTTAGCAAGCCTGGTATTCCACATGCTTTGAGCTCAATTATTGACTTTCAGATAAGGAGCTCCTATCGTACTTGAGTTTCTCTCTCTCTTCTGAATTAAATTGATTTTTATTTATCTATTTGGGAGGGAGGGGATTACAGGAGTTCAATTTCTAATGTATTTATGATGTTTACAAATGCTTGCCCTGTAAGCTCTCCACACACTTGGCATGGCTGTAAAGCTTGGAGAGCTTACCTGCAGCAGTGAGAGAGCAAAGGCTGCCTCTGCCCTCTGCTCTCCCTTAGCAGTTGCTCTGACTGTCTAAGAGTAGAATCCAGTGCTGTTTTGCATGGATGTTACACAAGTGGAGAGGTATTTCTTGAAAATACACACAAATAAGGTAACTTTGGGGAACATTCCAAGTTTTGCATGCTAGAATGCAATGTGAAACTTGTAAAAACAATGCCTGTTTTAGCGATGAGGGTTTTTTGTTTGGTTTGGATTTTTTTAAGTTTGGGAGGTTTTAAAATCTTTTTCTCCCCTGCAAACTCTCTGAATAGCATCAACCATGCCATGGTTTCATTTTGGACTTTTAAGGTTTGCACTGTCAACTTCTTTTTTTCTCCATTATTGAAACAGGTCACACTACATGTGACATTTTGGTTGTCTTATGTGATACACAAAAGCCCAAGTAAAAAAGTCTTTGGCAAAACATACCAAGAGCAAGGAGTATACAACAGCCTTGGGTTTCAGTCCTTTCTCCAACACAACAACATCTCCATATGACATAGGCTGCCCAGCATTTAGGCATCTTCAAAAATTTGAGTAGAGATTTTGCAATTTCAGGCTCAACCCAACAGTTAGATAGTGTGGAAATCGGTTTTGGTCATCTTGTTTGTTTGTTTGAGATGATGGGTATGTCCTGTTTGACAAATGCAGCTGTGACCTCATGGGAACATGCTGTGCATTTTCAGAGCTTGCTCCGTACCTTCCCAGGAATCATGCATGTCCAAGGGCTGGGAGTCACTTGAATGTTTTTGAGCAATGTTCCTGTTAAGATTGGGAGTGGGAGGAGGAAAGGGTTGCATCATAAGATTGCTTACTTTAATGTATTGGTTGCTTTTTATTTTAAAATTGTGTTGCTGACTATACCCACACTAGGTGTCTGTCTTCCTTCCCAGATCAGGTATTGCTGTTCACAGCTCTAATCCTTTCTCTTTCTTAAAGAGTAAAAGTTAGAGAGAAACTGGTGAAAGAGGAAAGTGCTCGTGGAAGCCCTGAACTTGTAACAGACACAGTATCTCCAAGAAAATCCCATCCAGTGCCAGCCCACTACACGCCTCTTCAGACAGAAACATCTGCCTTTGATAGGGTCATAAATCAGCCCGTCAGTTCAGTGCGCCAACCAATACGTGGCTATATCCAGCCTGCTGGGGTTGCTCACACAGCTCAGCTGATGGCAACAGAAGAACCAGCAAACATCTCTGTTGGTGGCTTCCTCCCACCAGACAGTGTTAGCTCCTTAACCAAATCATCAGCAGCCTCTGCACCAGGGAATGAAAAGGAAGAGGTGCTTGGTTATGGAGCAAAGCCTGATGCAGAAGATTCCTTGGAGGGTGAACAGGCTTCCAAAGGCAGAAGACCAATTTTGCCATCAGAGATTCGTAAGCAGGGGAAGAACCATGAAGGTCTCTTTGGAGGAGGAGAATCAGATACCCCTGTAGTGAGTTCTTCTTCCACAAGCAAGCTGAAAACAGTTAACTCTGAAGTTCAGAAAGAGCTGGAGTGCAATAAGAGGCAGACTCCTGAGCAACAGTTTAAGACCCCTGAGAACATAGAGAGGAGTGAAGCTGTTATGTACATCCAGAGTGGGTCTGTTTCACAGCCTGCCAAAGCTCCTGTTTGGAAAGTGTCGACAGCAAAGCATAAGGTCCTGACTCGCTCTATGTCTGACTACACTGTGGCTTTAAAAAATAAGGAAAGCATGGAAGCAAATGCACCAAATGGTGAGATTGGCACAGTTGACACAAAAGTCTCTGTTGCCCAACTCCGCAATGTCTTTCTGGAGACTGCTAATGCCAACAGGAAAGCGGAACTGTAGGTGACATTTCGGATGTATTTTCGTGTGAAACTTGCACGTCCTTAGCAAAAATGACACCCACTCAACATCAGTTGTGTTCGGCACTTAAAGCACACAGCTTAGCTCTCACCAGTGTGTATTGGAGGCTGAGACGGTCTGAATTCCTGCTTTTGTGCTTCTGCTTGCTAATGCAAGTTGTGATATGGGGTGGCCGGAATGTGTATGTCTGCGCATGTTACCTGAGGAGCATGCAGAGTGATCTCTAGTGAATTGTTGAGATGCTGACATCTGTGCTTTACTTCTCTCTTTTGTTTTCTTTCCTGTGCGTTTTCTATCACGTGGTTTAAAAGTGAATCTCGGTTTGAGATGTCAGCAGCAGGTAGCTCTTTGTCTGCCACTGGTGACCGTGAAAAAGGGCCACGAAAGCCGAGGCGCTATTTTTCTCCTGGTGAAAATAGAAAGACTTCTGAGAGATTTAAAACTCAACCTATAACATCAGCAGAACGAAAGGAGACAGATAGGTAGGCATGTCCATAGCCCTCTGTAGCATTCTGGTGCAGGTAAATGTGAACAACCTTCAAAGAGACTGTTTATTTATTATCATAAACATTTTGCAAAGTTATTGTTCCTCTTTAAAAACAACCAAGTATTTGTTACAGTTTCTTATAAAAAAGAAAATAAATTTGTTGCAAGCAAATTCCCCCTCTCACTCCCCTGAAAAAATGGTGAAAAATGAATCATCATGAAGTATTGTAACAGTCTGGTTCTGTCTAATGATAAATCCTTGTGCCTGGTTTTATATAAAAAGTTTCCTTTCAATCTACTCTGCTTCATAATTTACTTTTTTTGTAAACAGCCAAAGCTACATATTTTATGTTAAAAGAGTTGGCAGCAAATCTTACATTTTTATGTTGTGCAAGACAAACTGGAAATCATTTCCCTATAGTATGTTTAAATTTGGCTGCCATTGCTTGCCTTTCTGCTTTATTAAAGGATGTCAAAAGTGGAAACTGTTGAAACCTGAAAACCAGATAAAGTTTTCCTACTCTTAAGATTTTTGAGCTACCTCAGATGAATTTTGAATTTAATTTTTGATAACTTGTTCCCAACTAACTTTTTTCTGTTTGATAATTTTTCACTAGGTCAATCTTGGCTATAGAAATACCAACTGCTGAAGGTATGTCACTTACTGCCCTGTTTTCTGAGGAAGAAATGAGAACACATGGGTTTGGTTTGGTTTTGACTGAAGAACTATAGACACTGCAAAAATCTACTTGAAAATAACTATAATTCAGACTTTTCCTTGAGTTATTTCCTTCATTTTCAAACTTGTTTGATGCCTGTCTGTGGACACTTAACTTTGTATTGCAGACCATGGCTTGGCATCTTTTAGCATAGTTGTTGGAGTTTTCTGATTTAGATGCTAAATTATGGGGAAAAAATGCAGCTTTTTATCAATGATCTAAGACTAATAACTAAAAAAGATTTTTACTACAGTGTGAAACTGCTACCATTTTTTATGACTAAGGAAACAGCAAAATACTTTGTATTAAATTATGTAATTCAGTCAGCCATCTTGTTTCTCCTTCCCTGTTGTCACTCTTGTCAAATCTAGCACAAATTAAGTAGGTAATCTCATGAGTAGCTAAATTTAGATTTAGTGCTTTATGCTGTTTGAAAACTGATATTTTCTACAGCTTTGAGATGCTGGCTGCTGGATCTGAAGGGTGATAAACTCCTAAGGATACCAATTGAGCCTCTAAAAACTGGGGAGATGAGGTGGTTATCAGAGTGACCAGCTTCCACCAGACACCACTTGTATGATCAACTAATAATAGTAAACAGCAGGATGAATATTGTGCCTTAAGACAGTTGTTCATTTGAATTATTTTCTTAGCCCATGTGTTGTCATAGACTAATATAAAAAGTTTGATTATTCTTAAAAGGTTGTTTGGATAACTTGCAAGCACATGTGCAGGAAAGTCCTTCATTCTCAAATCCTGCTAAGAATTTTTCTTTATGCAATACATATGAATACAAGTAAAGGTTATTCAATTTGGTTTGTGATGTTCTGTTAAAAATAACAGCCAGCTTACTTGCTTGTGCTATTCTTCCTTACTAAAATATCATTTTTGAGGAGTTCAGAAATCACATAAACTAAAAAAAAACCCACCTTGCAATTAATAGGAGCCTGATTCATTACATTTTGCCTCCTTTCTGAGCCTGATTCATTACATTTTGCCTCCTTTCTTTTTTCTTTTGTGTAGATGAAGAAAAATTGGATGACCGAGCCAAACTAAGTGTAGCTGCTAAGAGGCTGCTTTTTAGAGTAAGTTTTGCATTCTCTTAACAGAAATCTGAATTAAACATTTCATACAGAAGATGCTAAAAAACCCCAAATGCATTAGGTTGAAGTGTAATGCAATGTGTACCAAACTCCAGGCTGTAGATCTATTGCTCTAAAGCCTTCTGTAGGAGCATCACTTAGGGATGTGCAAGGCCAGGTTGGACGGGGCCCTGAGCAACCTGATCTAGTAAATGTGTTTTTTTGGTGGCCCTGCTAGGCAGGGGGGTTGGAGCTACATGATCCTTGAGGTCCCTTCCAACCCGGGTCATTCTGAATTTTTTTCTGAATGTGTAGTGAGCTTTAATTCTGTGGCACTTGCTGTGCTTGTTTTGAATTCAGAGATGGGCATTTGGGAAATTTAGCAGTATGCACACAAGAATGCTAAAAGAAAGTACTGGTTTAGAATTTTTTATTCCATGGTTTTAATTATTACATATTTTTCCTTTAGGAAATGGAAAAGTCATTCGAAATGAAAAATATTCCCAAACCCCCTGCAAGAAGCTCAGCAGTAGAGAGGAGACTGCGGCGTTTGCAGGACAGGTCACACACACAACCAATTACCAGTGAGGAAGTGGTCATTGCAGCTACGTAAGTCTTGTACATGTGTTGACTCTAACTTTGGTTCCTGCTTTTAAATCTGGGAATAAGTTCCATATAAGCAGTGTTTACAACTTTGTGTCAAGGAAAACATTTATCATTAGGATCTAACTTCCTTGAGAACTACAAGGGGAAGCAATGTTGAAATTCCGTTTTGGAAATAGAGGGGCTAGTAAAGAATAACTTCCATGAACTTTGCAGAAGGCATCAGAACCTTTAGAATTAGGTAAACAGGATTAATCATAACATTGCTTTGTAATTCAGATGAAGAAGATAATTTTCCCTGAGGGAAATCTACAGAATTTCTTATGGAATGTATTTGCACCCAGGAAAAACTTTTGCACTCTGTACTATGAAATGTATTTTTGGAAATATGTTTCTTGCATTCTGGTCACACATTAGGAAATTTTTCTGAAAATGGGGAAGACATTTTGGGGGAAAATGAAACAAAGATGAATGGACATTTCACCTACTGATCTACTAAAACTTAGCTTGTGTTAAGGGTAATGAGTAACTTCAAGAGACAATCTGTTGGCTTTTCTCTAGGTTTTTAGTTCTTCTGGAGTATTTGAAGTTATTCTGCAAAGGTCACAGCAAATAACTCAGTTAATTAAAAATCATTGCTGTTTGTTTTTTTATGTTTTGTTTTGTTTTAGTTTTGGTCTTTTCTGTAGTTAACACTTAATGTATTGCTTTCCTTAATGCTTTTTTCTTCTCTCTCCCTGTGAATTTTCCCTCCTTGGCAATTCTTTAAAGTGAATCTAGCCCTGCTTCACGTTCTGTGAATACCCACACACTAGTGACAAGAGTACCTAGCCCCAGTGTAGTTAAGAACACTGTACAACCTATCAGGTACTGGGGGGATAAACATGCATGTTACATGGAGCACAAGATTCCTCAATAGCAGATGCATCTTTAAAGTTTTGAATGCCTTTTTCAATGTGTCAAGTCGATACTCGTTTCAAAAAAATTAAAAATATTCATCAGCTTTGTTTATGTTTGCATGGTAAAACAATGCAGCTTTTTTATTTTTGTGTCAAGCATCTGTTTCCAGGACCTTTCTAACCGCACTTACCTGTTGTACAAGCATTTTGTTCTTTGTGAAAGAAATTATTTTGCATGTAAGCAAACCTAGCAGTAATGTCATCTTGAGATGAAAATACAAAAGCTGGGTGCTTGATTTCACAAGCAGTACATACCTTTTTTCTGTCTCTACATATATTTTTTTTTTTAGCTTGCAAAATTAAAGACAAGAAATTGCACCACCTATAGGTAAAGTTGCAGAATACTATTTGCCTGTTCTGAATGAAAGAATTTTAGCAGATGCCAGAGAAATAAAACAAGAGAATATTACTAATTCCATAAATGTGGCTGAATTTAGCTAGAGTTGAATGAAATATATTACTGTAGAGACAAATGCAGTTACAGCTTTTATGAATGTTTGTCTTCCTTCAGCATTGGTGAAACAATCTAATAGAATACACTTCAAAACTATTTTTTGTCATTGAATTACCTCAGATAACTCAAAAAATAGCCTGAATTCTGCTCCATTTCAAATTAAGAGATGTTGCAATTTATGCTAACGAAAAGCAGCACTAACTTGGAGTTTAAATCCATCTTTAAAATGTATTTATCATGTAGGTTCCAAAAATTAGTTCAAATTAAATTGGGTTTTACACAAATTGTGTTGCAGGACACATGTTTGTTCTACAGCAGGCATCTTAAAGTGTCTCTCCGTGCCTCTGTGTTCGTTGTAAAGAGATTGGTCTGAAAAAACAAAAAACTCTCTTCAATCTTGAGTTCCCCTTTTAAAAAATTATTGTGTGCTAATCAAATGAATGAATTGTGAATGAAAATTTAACTTTTAAAAATCTTCAGACGTTGAATCTGTGAATGAAAATTTAACTGTTGAATTAGAATTCATCATGCCAATGTTGAAGCACTGCATAACCACTCAGGCTGCTAGATTACATTGGCTATTGTGCTCCACATGCAGTTCTTCTGCTTCTATCAGGTTCGGATTATAAAGCTCAATGGTTTCTTCACAACTCATTTCCAGTTCTATTTCTTCAGCTTGCAGGCATCAGCACATCAAAAAATTTTAGCTAAAGAGGAGATAAGAGCAGCCAAAGAGGCAATGGGACAAGATCAGTCTGAAGAACCGGATTCTTCCACCTTAAGTTTGGCAGAAAAGATGGCTTTATTTAACAAACTGTCTCAACCAGTATCCAGGGCCATCTCCACAAGGAGTCGAGGAGATATTAGGCACAGGAGAATGAATGCTCGTTACCAGACACAGCCTGTCACTCTTGGAGAAGTTGAGCTGCCTAGTCTTAACTCTTTTCTTCCTTTCTTTCTTTCTTTCTTTCTTTTAATTGGAGAAAATGGCTTCAGTGTAAGATGCTGTAACAACTCTCCTTTCTGAGGTGTGTGTTGGAGTTACAGTATATTCACAGGAAACAGCTTGTCAGGAAGCTGTCACCTGACATTGAGAAACAGCATCCTCTGAAATGTTCAAACTTCATTGGTGTGTTTTTCTTTTTTCAAATCATTCAAGAGTATATAATCTTCCTGATCAGTGCATGCTGTACCTTCCACAGTGTCTGTCTTTCCTAATGCAACATTGCATGTTTTCCAAAAGGAAATTCGTGACAAAGGGGTTAAAAACTGTGACACTATCATTGTGCTTTAGATGTAATTTTGGGGAATTTTGGAACTTTGTCATGTGCAATTTAGACACTTTCTTGAAAGCACAATTCATTTCCATCATTAGTCAGTTTCCTCTGGGAGGGTGGGATTATTGTTTTAGGGGTTTTTTTTCCCCTAATAGCAGAATAACTTTAGAAATTCAGAATGTCATGGTAAATATGAAATTACTTAACGTGTGCAGTGGAACTTGGCTTCCTGTTTTGGAATCCTTCATATAATTGGAACTGCAAAGAAATACCTTTTAGAAGTCTCTGAGTATAAGATGTTCCAGTTCCAATTCACAACCACAGAAACATCAGTCCCTAAGTCTTGCAGCATTAAAAGATACCACTTTAACAGTGAAGCACAACTTCTATGCATGTTTTACTTCTAGTAATATGAATCAATCTGATTATTAGAAAGTTCCTACTCTTTCTGTATGCTTCATTCATGATTAATTTTCCATGTAATGAGAAGGGGGGATTTCTCTAGCCTTATTGGTGCAAAGCTGTACAAATAGGTAATTTATCTTTATGCCTATTTTGGATAGGCATAAAGTAGTAGAAAATATTTAGCAAATTAAATTTGGCAAGATTTCCAGACCTTATGTAGTCCTTTTTGCATTTGCTTTTCACATGCCACCCTCTGTCACAGCCTGGCTTCTCTAATGGTTGTGTCACTACCTTGTCGTGGGGCCAGGAAGGTGGTCCACAGAAATGGACTGAAGCAGATGGGAAAGAAGCCAGTAACAGTCATAGGAGTTTGTCAGACTTTTGTCAGGACAAACTTGCTGTTCAAGCAAGGAAATGCAGAGGAAGCATTTCTTTCTGAACATAGAAAAAAACTCACAGAATTGATTCTGAACCAGTGTATTTTCAAAAAGACTTTCCTTACATTGCCAAAATACATAGTTGCAAATGTAAATACCTTGTAACTAAGGCTGAAATACATTTTCTGAACTGCTCTAAATTTCTAATTCTGATAGATGCAATGGAAAAAGAATAAACTGGTAACTATTTTCTTAATCTTTCTTTGGAGTCTTAGATCTAGCCTAGTGGTCTTTGTTACGCTTTCTGTTTTGCTTAGTGAGTGATTGTCTTGTCCACGCTTTACAGAATTCACATTTGCATTTTAAATTTTCACATGATTTGGTGCTATTTCACCTATACCTTTTGCATGCTGTTCTATAGCACTGTAGTCATAGTCATAGTCCTCTAGGTTGGAAGGGACCTTTCAGATCATCTAGTCCAACCATCAGCCCAACTCTGACAAGCCTCATACCTGGACAGGGACTCGAACCCCTGACCCTCAGATTAGGAGTGCAATGCTCTCCCAACTGAGGAAACAACAAAAAAGGCTGAACAAAACACTTGTGGAGGCTTGTCTGTCAGTCTCTTTCAGAGCTTTTGTCTCCTCTGATGAAGACAAAGCTAAGCTGTACATTTCAGAAAACTTTTTCCAGCAAAACTATCGTGTTAGAAGAGTGGAAAAGATAATTGTCCCACTGTGTAGAGTCTGGCAGTGAAAATCTAGAGGTTTTTTTAATATGCTTGTTAGATTCAAATGCTTTACTCAGAGATACATGACAGCCAATGCTTGATATTTGAAAAAGTCATTGACAAACAGTCCTGCTTAAAGATGATTTATGTGGCAATAGCATCAGGAATGTCTTTCCTGTGTGGAACAGCACAGAGCAGTCTCTCTGGCGCTGAGCTAGCTGCAGAGCTGAAAGCTGCAGAGCTGTGCCAAAGCTAATTAGCCCTGCTGAGATGCAGAGTTGATTAGCCTGGGCACATGGCATGTCAGCCACCCTCTAGAACCTCAACTAATTTCTTTCCCCAGTGCTGCCACAGTACAAAGTCAGTATGAAACTTTGCATGGAGCTCTGACACAATGTCATGGTGCATGCTACACACACACACCTTTTACTACTTATGATGTTACTGTCAACATGCAGACTGCTCTTCTCTGGGTGGAATAATCCATCTGCAGCTAAAATATAGGGGAATTGTTGGTTGTTCTCCTTACCTGTTTCTAGTCTATATTTATAGAGCACTATATTCATATAGAAGCACACCTAGGAAGAAATAAGTGATTAGATTGTTTTCAGGAACTGGTGATTTCCAAACTTTTAAGTGTTTTGGTTTTTTTTGTTCATAGGTACAAAGTGAAAGTGGAAAAATTGCTCCCCTGTCCACTTCAGTTGCAACATTAGTTTCAACGTTAGCATCGACCCTTTCTCCACTGTTCACTGGAGAACTGCACAAGAGACCAGCTAGTGATGGAAATGTGAACATGGCCGCTAGAGCTGATTCGAGATTCCCTTCATCAGTAGAAAACTTGGACTCTTTAGGAAAACACACACAGAAGTCAGAACAATGGCAGACTCCAATGGAAGGGTTAGAAAGCAACAGAGCATCAAAGAAGCATGAAGAAGATAGAAAGAGGCTTCTAGCACATGAAACTAATGAAATTACAAAGTACAGTTCCTTTGACGAAGAAACCACACATCCTGTTCCTGAAAAAACAGGAGACTATCACAAAGACACAACATACAGCTTCCTGAGGAAGGGCAGCATGGAACTGTTTGGTTCACAAGGACTTTTTCAGCCTCTTGAACAGAAAGAAATTGACACTCACATGCAAGGTAAAAGGAAAGTCAGAGGAGGTCATTTCTGTGAAGAGAAGGTAGATTTGGAAAGTGTCACAAAAAGCAAGACTCTGCAAAGAGGTGCAGGATAGATATATAGAGTTGCTTTCAGTATACTCTCATCCTATAAGCATCTTCATTTCAAGTATTACTGAGGCTGGATATTTTTTCTTTTTTTAACACTGCATAAAAGTAGAGAAATATCTGTAAATCTTAAGTTTTACAAATACAGTTTTCTCTTTGTCGTTCTTTCAATTATTCAGCCTTTAAAAGCACCTCAATTCTAGTCAGAATGTCTCATCAAGACATTTTTCCTCTGTGGTTTAATTGCTGCTTGCAAAAAGAAAGCCAAACAAGTCTCTTACATCCTCCTAGAAAGTAATACATTAAGATATTACATGGCTTCTTAGTATGCTACTCATGCATTAAATGGCTTCACCAATAAGTTACTCCCTTATTTGAATTTTGTCTGCTTCTCATCCACACTCTGTTCCCCTTTCATCCTTCCACTTACTTGTCTATTGATGTGATGACAGGACCACATCTGTATGAAATGTTTGTGCCACATCTAGATGAAATTCAGAACTGTGTATTGAACATGAGATTCTGTGGCTTCACATGAACCTCAGTCACAAATGGACAGTTTGTGCAATAGATAATATTGCACAATTAATCTCTGTGCTCTAGCTCAGCCAGAAATATTTTTCTCTTTTAGGATAGCATCTGATTTGAATGTTCAAAAGCCAGAATTGATGCTTCAGTGTTAGTAATGTGAAATATGAGAATAATGCTAACTCTAATTCAGGACTTCTCTTTTGAATGAGCAGACCTCACTGAACCTACTTCTGAACTCACCAGCACATCAGCAACAAGGATGGTTTCACAAACAGCAGCCTGTAGACTGCAGGAGCAATTGGAAGGCAAATTTTATAAGAATTCCTGTGAGATGTTTTCTGTTGGAGACAACAAAGCACAAACAGCTGAGGATGTCCTTGATAATGCCAGCAAAACCATGTCAATTAAGGAAAGGTACTTTACTGTCACTTTAATGATCTCTAGAAAAACTGTTGTTAGACTGATAGTACAAAAAGAAGCTTTAAGTCTGTTTCTGAAAAAGCTAAGCAGTGATTATTAGGCTTTATTATATGTCAAATGCTAACAGCAGAAACATGCAGCTAATCTGCCTGACGTGCTTATAAAGCAGATGGTAGTGAATGAGAATTACTGTTCAAGAGAACATGATAATCTGATTTTGAAAGAGATGCCTGAGTAATCAGTAAGTAGTTCAGAAAATGAAAGTTGTAAAAATGGATGTTCTAGATACAGTGTACTTCCCCAAGTTCTGTTTTCAGTTACAAAAGATAGTATGTGATTGTATTTTTTTTAATAGTCAGTTTTTTATTGGCCAATAGGAGTCTCTTCAAAATTAACTGAATATGGGGAGTTGGGTACAGTTTATGGTATTTCCTCTCTACTTCAGAAATACATGGTTGCCATTTTGACTTCTGAAAACTTACTGTAGGGATTTTAAAATGCAAATAAGTTGGACATGGCAGTATTAAAAACATTGTTTTCAACTCATAGTCATTATGATCTGAAACTAAATGTTAAGTGTGTGGGCAGCAAAAGTTCCCAGCTAGAGCTCCAATAGCTGCTGTAGTACCTGTGAAAGTCATTCTGATTTAGTTACAACTAAGAGTATAAACTGTTGCAGTCCACTGAGAAGCTCAATTTGTTTGCTTCAGACTGACAAATAAGCCTATTTTTACTTAATTTCTTAAAATTCATTCATAAAATTAGCAATTTGATTAAACTTTCCCTCTGTAAATTATTCCCTTGCTTGGTGACAGGAGTGTGATATTAGGAACTTCTAACCATTTGATTTTTTTTTGAAATGTGATTCCAAATCATGCTTATTAAAGTAATGTATTTCTAGGATGCATGTGGGTCACCCTCATTTATAGACCATCCCCATTCCTGTTATCCCCATAACACAAAGAGGGGATGCAGGGAAAGCTGAAAGAGCTGTGCAGTCTTAGTGCCCCTTCTGAAGGATGTGCTACCTTTTTCAGCTTATTGTTATTTTGTTTAAAGCAACCTTCATCCTTCCCTCTTCTGTAAATATGCCAACTGTCAGGGCAAATAAGGTTTAAGACCAATAACCTATGTTCTGTAGGTGATAAATGACCTGCCTTCCCTCATCCTGGTATAGAAAAAGAGGGAAGACCTTAGGACCTTCCCTTAGGAGGGAAGACCTAACTATTAGCAACTGTTTCAGTCCCAAATTTAATGCTTCAGTTGAGTTGATTTCTTGAGGAATTGATGATGTTAAAGACTGTCCATCACACTCATAATCTGGAATTGCTTTTGTTAGGCCTCCAAGTCTGACTGGTCAGTCCTAAAGCTCACAAAAATTCCTGCTGTCTTGTCAATTTGTATATTCCACTTCCACAGACATCTGCAAATGGCAGAGCTGGTATCAAAATATTTTATCTCCAGGATATCACTTCTTGGCACAGAATTAAAGCCCTACCACTAGTCATTTTCTTTTGCTTGGCTGTAGCTGATGTTAACTATTCATAAACCTCAAAGAGCACTTCTGCTAAAGATTAACTACTACACTTTGGATTTTTTTTTTCCTTTTACATTCACTAACTTCATCTTCCCTTCCAATGGATTTTTCTGGCTATGTGAGACATTCTTTCACCTTATGGAAGAACAGCTTGTCCACAGATGTAATGACAATCTTCAGGATGCAAGCACACTGGTCTGGATGAAAGTGATTTTCCACAAAGACTCACTTCACCAAAATAATATTTTCCTTGTGGAGTGAGTGCATACCTGGCATTTTCAGAATTACCTAGATTATATGGAAGAATGAAAATAATATTTTTTCAAGGGAAAAAAGGACATCTATTCTTTCTTTTCTCCAAGCTTGGAGGTGAGAGGGAGGAAAGGCTCAGATCCCTGAGTAGTTTGGGTTGTTTTGGCAGCCAAGGCCAATCCACTGATGTGTTATGTAAGAGTGGTGGAAATAGTTTTTTCAATTTCCTTGCCTTTAGGAAGAGAAATGTCTTGAAGGACTTCTTATGGAGCATTAGTTGTGTATAACTAATTGTCTTTCTGCATTTACAGAGACCAAAGTTGCTAGAAGGTTACATTATCAGCTTCAGTTTAGAAGGCAGCTACATGCTATAACTCCCATTAAAAAAACACAAAGATAACTGATTTCTCTGAGACCTCTTACCATCACTTATTCTTTATCAGCCTAAACTTAATTTTTGACACTTGGAGGCCAGAGCAAGACTTTCTTATGTAGACTTGTCACCACTGTTGTGAAATTTGTCCATACTTTAACATTTGTCTTCCTCTTTGGAGTTGATTATCTCATATTGGCCTCCAGGTTTTATGACTTCGGTGAAAAGAACCGGTCAGATGCAGCCAACAGAGTACTTGTGAAGGCCAAGCCTGTGTTTGGTTTAGTTTGACTCAAGGATAGTACTAGAAGCTCAGATACTCAAATGTTGCTACAGAATATATATCATTTTCGACATTTCTTGCCAGGCTTTTTGCCTTGATTTTGGACTATCTTAAATGCAGCAATAGTAAAACAATAAGGGTAATTGAGGATAATGGGAAATAAAAAGCTTAAAGCTACCTGTTGGCATGACTTTTCTTCTAGGTTGGCATTGCTGAAGAAGAGTGGTGAAGAAGACTGGAAGAGCAGGCTTGGCAAAAAGGAGTATGCAAAAATGTCTGTGGGTGATCGTAGTGCGCAGATGCAAGAGGTTGAGCAGCTGTTGAAGAAGGTAACTCTATCCTTGTTTGGAAAAAACATCTTGCTTGAAATGCTTCAGCTTTCTGAAGATGCATCCAGCTAGACAGGCATGTCTAATATTAGCTACTAGCTCCTGCTATTCCTCTTGTTGTCAGGCTTGTTTAAAAAACAATTCTCCCAATGTGAGAGCTCTTTAAAGAATGTATTTAAAGAATGTATTGCTTACAGTGCCTTTTAAGCCTCTCCAGTGTGTCATTCCCCTCCACACCCTCCCAACCCCAACCTCCCAATGAAATTTACTTGAGACTTTTAAGTTTGGGTGTTTTCTTTAGTATAAGTGAGTTTCCTAAAGCTGTATTACCTCTGTGCATATTCTTTTTTTGAGCAGTAATCTAGAATCTTAAAAATACTGAGGAAATGCAAGCACCAGTGCACTCCTAAGCCATTTGTCTTTTAATTAGCTTCCATCCTCAGTGCCTGTGGATAACTACAACCATCAGGACAAGGCTTTTACCTGTCTGCAGTGTTAAGGAAAAGAGCAAATGATGGGTAGAAACACGTAGAGGAAAGGGAAAATTGCATTGTTAGCACACCTTGGCTATGGGTAGGCAGGAACAAGTGGTGTGGCTCAGCACTGGACCTGTAAAGCCACAGCCATTACTGATGAGGGCCTGCTATCTCTGCTCTACTTGCTTATTTTACTTCAAGATAAATTTAGTCTGCTTCTGTGGTATGCTAATAGGCAGCCATGGTGTTACTGGGAATCCAGGACTGCACTTCAGGGCTTAATTTTATCCAAAAGACTATGGAAACCAAAGCACAGAAAGTGAGGATGAGAGGGAGATCTGTATCCAAATGGACCACTGGCTCAAACTACAGACTTGCTTCTCTTCTGAGTCTAGCATTTTGAAAATGAAGATGTCACATTAAATGGGCTGTTTGAAAAACCTGTAATTTTTGAAGCAGTTTTTTCATGGTGGAAAAGTAAAGATAAAATTTGTGTTACTCATTTTAATAATGGGGGCAGTAATCATGTAATCCAAACATTTACTTGTGGAAATGCTGCTTCTGTTAAATAGTTTATGCAAAATAACAAAAGGTCTTCTCTTTCATTGGTATCTTACAAGTAAGTAGTTGTCATGGTCTGTCATTCTCCAGGATAATCTGCTTGAAGATGTTACTCATCAATGATTGTGTGTTAACTGGACAGAAATCCATGAAAGCTGATTTCTGTAGTTTGGGTCATGGCTTCTGTTTTGGTTTTGCCATATGGACTTGCTCAAAAATTTGAAAGATGTCCCAAAGCAAAAATAGTTTCAGCGAGGAAAGCAAAAATTGCGGTCACATTTTAAACAGGCTCGTCTCCAAAATGACAACTGTTGAGATCAGATAACAGATGAACTCCAGCTAAAGACAACAGGCTTGAGAAAAAGCTTTAAGAAGCTGCCAAGATTTAGACAGAGACAAAACCTTTGTTCTCTCCTCTAACTCCCCAGCACCCATATCCTCCCTGCTGTGTTGCCATGTGCAGCAGCTTCGATCAGCATAGCACAAGTTAGGCTTCTAAAGCAAGTAAGCAAGCATGACGTGCTTGAGGGGAGCAAGCTTTGATGTGACAGTGCTAGCAGTGGGAGTTTTGTGACACAGGGTCACCCACTCTGTAGGTTCCTATAGCTTTTGGCTATTTAGAGCTTAAATCAAAGGATTTGCATGACTACCCGCCGGTGAAGTCTTGTGTGTATAAGAAAAAAAGGTTAGTCTTATTAGATACTCAACAACCTGAACTGCAGGGATATTTGTAATGCTGATTCATTATGTAATAAATGATAAATAATGTAAAGCTTTCACCACGCTGCTTGTAGTACATCATATCAGCTGGCCTTAAATCTGAAAATACCATTACTGATATGTAATCAATATATGTTATATTTTGAGAATCATGAAGCGGTGTGTCACTGAAGTCTCTATTTGTGGTAGAGTTTTGGGACTGCAGTGTACTTAAGAATCTTTAGATTGTCAGTTTTCAATAAAAATGGAGGAATTGTACTGATTACCCTGTTTTCAGTTAGTTAAAGTACAGTTTCAAAATAATAGTTGCAGTACATTGTTCCTGTTGAAGTAGCCAGATACCTTTTTAGGTTTTCTTTTGAGTGTAGATGATCTAACTTGTTCTGGAGTTTAATTATTGAAGCATAGGTGTATAAAATGGAGCACATTTAGTTTCTTGTAAGCAACAGAAGCTGAGAGACACATACACTTAACAAAATACTTAAGTAATGATGTTTGATTACATCTAGATGCAATGCTTCTGCATGGAGAGACATTTCTCCAGATGTGTTATAGTCATTTATATATAGGCTAAAGTAGAAAAAACATAAAATACATGGGAAAGCTGACAAAGTAACCTCAAATGGAAAAAAAAAAAGAATTAACTCAAGGAGATACAGGTGGTTGGGGAAGATGAGATTTACTTGGAGGTCTAGCATCTGTTTAGGTGATTGCTACACACAAGAGGGCAATTTGTTGGAAGCTGTGAGACTTCTTCAATTATGTGTGTGGTAAAACATACTTGGACAATTCAAAAAATAAGTCTAGTAACAGGGGAACAACAATTCACTGAAGAAAATCCCTTATATTTGCAAAAAAATTAGCGTATTTGTATTCATCATCTTGGGTTGGATGGAAGACTTCCACTTTGTTCCATTTGCTTTCGTGATTAGAAAGGTTAACTATAAAATCTTTCCTTAGTATAAAAATTTACTGGAATGAAAATTCCTATTTTATAGTCAGTGATTTATAACAGAGTCCCTGATTAATGTGATTACACATTAAAGCAGTGAATGACATTTCTAATACACTTAATTCTCATAGCAAGTTCAAACTACAACTCAGTGCTGATCTTAACATCTGGAGCTGAACAGTCAATTCAAAATTACTCAGAGATGAAGCATGTGAAAATCTGAAAGGGAGTCCCTTAAAAAGTGACTTTTAGGCTCATATCAGCCTCTTCCTGTGTGAATACCTTTATCTATTTCATACATGACATGCATCAAGTGCTCATATCCAGTTCTAATTTAAGCTGAAAAACTAATGATGAGGACAAGGGACAGTGGTTTTAAACTAGAGCTGATGTAGATTAGACATCTGAAGGAAATTCTTTACCATGAGGGTGTTGAGACACTGGAACAGGTTGTTCAGAGGTGGTGTGGAGGTCCCATCCCTGGAAGCATTCAAGGCCAAGCTTGATGAGGCACCAAGTGACCCCATCTAGTGCAGAATGTCCCTGCCTGCTGCAGGGGGATTGGACTACATGACCTTGGGAGGTCCTTCCAACCCTATGTTTCTGTGATTCATTGTGAGCCACTCTAAAGACCTGTGCTTACCTATATTCTGTGCAATGTTCCACATTTGCTTTAACCCACAGAGAGAAGGACTATAGATGATAATGCCATGTCTAATCAGCTTTGGGTAAGCCCAGCTCTGAGGCAGGGGTTATTTGTAGGCTCTGCTTAAGATGGTGAACTCTCCTTCACTGAGTGCTGTGAGCTTAGCAATTCCCTCCAGATGGCTTTTGAGTATCCCAGTTTTAGTGAGCGTTCTTTCCTCTCATCCAGAAAATAGATGGCTTTTTACTAAGCAGTCTGATTAAACTTGCAGCAGAATTATTCCTGTAGTGGTTGACATGGTTCACCTATTTAATGGTGCGTGAAAACAGAGACATAAAAATTACCAGCATGTGAAAAGTGCATCTTCTGGCTGTGCTGCTTTGTTCTGCTTTGAGCTGTAGTGATGTTGCTACTAACTTGTTTAACTCCTGCAGGGAATGGCTTTGGTAAACATGCTGTTGCATTATGGACAACATTTTTGTTCTCCAGCTTTCCAATAGGGAAAACACTTCTAGAAGATTAAAAGATTCCTATTTACTTAATTTTAAGAAATTAGGGGAAGACAAGTGATATCCCCTCATCTCCATTTCTGAAAGTTCAGTTCTTTTCTAATTCCTTTGCTTTGCTTCTGTCCTTGTCATAGGAACCTGTATATGCTTCTACTTACTCTCCTGTTATACCTGCTCTCCATAAATTTCATCCTTTTCTACCCAATAATCAGGTGAGCAAAAGTCTGCACAATTTAAATGCTCAACAATTTCCAGTAAGGGTTTTTTCACATAGGAAATTAATAATCCACTTAACTGACTAATCAGCTTAGGAAATGCTGCTTTAAAGAAATACAGCATTGTACCACTATGCTCTATATTCCTCTTCACTATACACTCCACTAGTACTTCTCTTATGGTTGCTCTTAAAAGTTTTGTATCTATTAGACTATATAGTTGAGAAATTGAAGGAGATATTATAACATCAAAAACTCACTGTTAAAAAGAAGATGTAAAAAGATGAATTTGTAATTGCACAGCATTGAATTTAGAACAAAATGCTATGTACCCTGACTGTTCTGTAAGTAATGCACATATATAAGACATAAAATAATTTAATTTACTGACTAAAAAACAAGCTCCCTTGTTCAGAAGTGACTTTGCTGTAGCAATTTCTCCTAGGCCCTGTCTAAAGGACTTTTGATTTGGCCCATCCTTGCTTTCTCTGATTGTCTCATCATCCTACCTCTCTCTCTTTCTTCCTTTAAGGTCTGTAGTACTAGTTTGAAATAATCAAGCTATCTAATTCCTGATGAACGTTATCCTTGGAGATGGAAGGTGAAATGCTGTACAAACTTCCTATTTAATTACTGGAGGGAGAAGTAAAATAGTTACATTCAGATCTATGATGCAGATTCTCAAGGCAACTCATGGCAGCAGAGTTTACTTTCTGTTCTGCGGCTATTTCAGTATATGTTAGAAAAGCTTCATTATAAATCATTTGAAGAATTAATAGATAACAAGCAATATAAACTTTCTTCAGCTAGACCTGTGTTGTTTTTGAGTTGAAGTAGAATATTGGATCTTGGTCTGATCAAACAGTACCTCTATCAAATGATCAGAGGTGAAAATAAAGCAAATTCAGGAGTGGGTAATGAAAGAAACTGAAGAAAAACATGAGAAAAGGACTGCTCACTGGAAGGTCTCAGTAGATCTATTCAAGTCGTATTCTGCTTTATTATACCTCATTTTCTCTAGCCTTTTCTTTGCCTCTACCACTCTTCTCTATATTATACACTTCTCAGCAGAACTATCTTTTCTCCACATGCGGGAAAACACTGTGATCAAAGTAGGGATGAATAAGATCATGGCTCATTTCAGCTTAGAAATAATTTTTCAATCAGTTAACTAGTTTGCAGCCTGTAAGCTGCACTCATATTTTTATATTGCTTATTACAACCTCAATGTCACTTGTGATTAAGTCAAATATATTGAAGAAATCAGAGCTAACTATGTTAACATACTTGATTTCATCAAACTTACCATTTTGATTAAACCTGTTTTCCATAATGCCATGTGGAATAGCATTAATTATGCACCCTTGCTTTGATTTCTCATTGATTACAGCAGTCTTTCTGTCAGCTTGTGTGACCTGTGGGCTTTGGTTTCAATTCTTATAAATATTGTCTTCATATGAGGTTTTACCAGTCCTATACATTTATCTGTTCTCAAAGGCAATTCTTTTAATTCACTGTTTGTGTTTGGGGCATCTCCTGTTCCTCTTATTTAGAACCATGGAATGGTTTTGATTGGAAAGGTCCTTAAGCTGGTTCTACCCCCCTGCCCTGGGAAAGGACATCTCCCACTGAACCAGGTTGTCCAAAGCCCCATTCAGGCTGACCTTGAATGATTCAAGGGATGGGATATCCACAGCTTCTATGGGCAACTTGTGTCAGTGTCCCACCAAACTCAGCATAAAAAACTAATATCTAGTCTAAATCTTCCATCTTTCAGTTTAATGTCATTACTCCTTATCTTGTCAGGGAAAACCCTGCTAAAAAGGTCCCAGAGCATCCCCAGTTCTCTCAGCCTGTCCTCACAGAAGATAAAAATCACATTTGCTTTTGTTTTTCACCAGGACTATTTATAGCAAATTAAAAGAGTTAGGGATTGCTTGGTGTCTCTTCAGTTTATAAATTTTCTAGATTCACTTGATCATTAATGAAGGTGGGAGTCTTCATACACTCAGAAGGGATATAACTAGGAATTGCCCTTGAGTTTTGTATATATATACATCCAGTCTCATTTATTTTATTAGAAAATGTTGAGATGTTATGCCCAAAGGAACAGCTTGAAGTCATCCATTCAAAAGAACTGTTTGTTTCTGTTAGATGTATTCTCTCACTTGTCCTTTGAGAGGGCTCCAGAATTTCTCATGGTCTTTCTTACAATTTACATGCATAGTGATTAACACATGCTTTCCAGGTTTGTGTCTTCAGAATTCCCACTATCTCTGCAGGCTCCAAAGCTTCAGGTATTCACTGTAGACAAAATTAAAAATCAAACCTCCTGTCATTATAAAAAAAACCAACAAAACAGACATATGAAAGAATCCATATGACTCTATATCCTGCCTCTCTCTCCTCCTTATATTGGAAGGATGGGAAGTCAGCATCCTCACTGCATTAAAAGTATTTATTTTGTGTATGAAATTTTGCTTGTGGTTCCATCGGGTATTAATTTCCTGCTTTAGTAAGTTGCTGTGGTTTTGATTTTTTCTACCAATTGTTCATCCCAGAGGTGGCTGTGCTCACACTGGCATGGACAGAGGTTGGGGGAAGTGAATGGAAAGTACTTCCAATGTTTTTCTTCAAAGTATTTAGAGGCCTCTACTAATGAGGAAGTAATGTTGAATATCATGTCTTGTTACTTCTGTTCAATATTTTGACATTCTAGGGAAAAAGCAGAGATTTTTATCTTGATTATCATGATTTGTAGTCATAGAGTCTAGCTGTCTGGCCATCAATCCTAATAAATTGAGAGTGTTACAGCAGGAAGCTGCAGAGATACCAGAGGGAAGAGTAGAGCACTTTCATGTCCTAGTCCTTGCATGAGCCACTTCTTGGCTCTTCTTTACTCTTCTGGCTGATGGATACTTCTCCTAGTAAATGCTGAAAGCTACTAAATCTTTATTTCAGTGTGTTCCCTGCAGTCACAGGAGTTTTTATATAAACTGAATTATTTATTTAGACCATTTTATTTTAAGAAAATAATAAATAAGGCTGTCTGGGTTTATATCTTGCCTTTGTGTTTTGAAAGAAGTGTTTATTTTATGTTCATAAGTCTTTGTGTTAAAAGGGCATGAAGATAGTAAGTACTCCTTGCAGCTTCTGATCACTTAAACTGTTAGCTGCTGCCCTCTGAGGAATGCTGAGAGTGACCTAGAAAAAAAATTTAAAAAGGAGAGGGGGAAGATGATGACAGTCATTGGGAAAAAAATCAGTAGAGCAAGCTGACATAGCAACTAAAGTGAGCAGCCTCCTGAGACATAAAGCTGCTAATCCTACCTGGAGAACTGAGTTACTGTAAGAGAGTGGTTCAGAAATCATCAACTGAAGTTCAGCTTCAGCTCAGAAATCACCAACTGAAATTGCACTTGTGTGTTGTTATTACCTGTGCCACCTGCAGCTCTGCACACTTGAAAACATCAACTGAAAGTCAGCTTAGTGATGTGACAAGTGTAGCAAGTCACACTGCAAAAGAACAAGGTCTGGAAAATCACATCATACACAGAGTAAATGGTTTGCTTTGCTTAGAGGGATGCTGTTTGCCTTGGCTGGCATTTTCCAGAACAATTCTAAAAGCATAGACCAAAATATTACCTTCACAGTATAAAGGAGCAGTAAGACAATGCCCCTCTTGGGGTCTGGGTCACTGGGCTGTGTCTGCAGCTTGACTTCAGTAACTTCTTCTTCTGTTCTCTTCCATCTGCAGCTGGCAGTTGAAAGGTTCAGCCAGTCTTTTGCTATATCCTGATCACTTTATTTTTTAACATCTCTCTCTCTTCCCCCTGCAAAAAGCAGAGAGTGACAGATAACCAGGAGAGTCAGATGACCATTGAAGAAAGAAAACATCTGATTACAGCTCGAGAAGAAGCCTGGAAGTCCAAGGGTAAAGGAGCAGCCAATGACTCCACACAGTTCACTGTAGCTGGAAGAATGGTAAAGAAAGGTCAGTGATGAAATAATCCCAGTATAAATAAGGCACTGCTTATCTACTCAGTCAAAAAAAAAAGTCAAATTAAAGCTATGCAGAAGCAGCATCCATCTTTAGCAAGAGGAGAACTGTTATTTTCATATGAGTATTGTCACAAGGCTGTTCACTCTAGCTTCTTGTGCCTGTTGATTTTGATCAGTTTTGTTCTCTGTTGCACTGACATCCCATTATTTCTGGTCTCAATCTTACTGGTTGTAGGCAGTCAATTACTTCAACAGTAATGTTTCTTTTTTCCTTCTAGTACAACTCAAAGGATACAGTTGGATTATTCTTTCTTATTTATTCTTCCTTTCAAAATCCAGGTGCACTATCTAGAGAAAAGTTGTGAAATCCATTTGCTGCTTTTGCTGGCACTTCCCCACTTCTATGATCACTGGGAATATTTAGCAGGCACATGTTATTTTTGTGGATGCTGTTTCGGACAACTTGAAGTGTTGTGTTTGGCTAAAGAAATCCACCAGCAGATTCCTGCACTGAAGCAGGGAGTAGAAATGACAAGGGAACAATGTTGACATTTTTGGGATCTCTTGAATTCAGTCAGTGTTTCCAGATACAGCCATTCTTCTGAAGAGGACAGCAGTCCCTGAGGGCTGTACATAGTAGAAATACAGGCGGCTGGGACCACGATAGCTTTGTGAAAAAGGCAGCAGCTAAACTGATCTCTTGTGGTTAATGAACAATAGATTTGGGGTGGTTACACGAACTTACTTATTGAGCATGACAGCGAACTTTGTGTTAAATGACAACGACCACAAGTAAAATCACTGTGGATTAGGGCAGTACTGCAGCAAGATGAAACTCCAGTTACAAACTGTGTCACATTGTGTTGGCAGATAGAGACATCATATAACAAGCAACACCTATTAGTAACAGTTTTCAGCTGCTTATGTTGTTTTACTGCTAGCAATACCAGTGCTCAGTGTTTAAAAGCCAATGTATTTTGAAGGATCACCAAGAAAAATACTTTTTTGAAATTGTTTTTTTTGACAAATAGATTGATCTTTGGAAAGGAAGAGAAGGTGATAGCTTTTTCTCTTGATGCAAAACTTAAATTGGCTTGAAAGGATCTCTGCAATCATTGTTTTTGAGAAGCAAAAGAACCCATTGGCTGTAGCATCAATACAAGTAGCCCAAGTGGGATTTTATTGTGTGCAATTTTTGTTGTTACAAAAGTCTAAGTTGTCATAATGATATTTTAAAACATGAGAATGCAATGCAAAATTAATTCTTTGTTATATACATGCATACAGATACTGTATTTTAATTGTTTCTTAAGGCTGAAAACTTTTCAGTTGTAATTGGAAGGTAATCCTTCACTAACATCTGAAGCAGTTCTCAACCTGGTCTTGTGGATTAAGCCTTGGGAGAGCTGCTTAAGAGCTGTGTCCTCTCAAATACATTTTGATGAAGGCTTTACCAGCTCACTTAAAACCTGCTGGAATTTTGAGGCTCTTAAGTAACAGAGAAAATAATTGTTAGTGGAAAAGCTACTTGATTGTATTCTGAATCTTGGTGTTTGACAATTATGACTTTCTAGGAGAGGAGTTGCAGTGAAGACAGTGGAAATGTTGCTTTATCTATTATCCTGGCACAGTATCGGTTTAATCTGATCAGAATAACTAAGGGCTTAAATTTACATGACTCAGTAACTAGTAAACCCTGGCTTGCTTTGGAAACAAAGCTTTATTCTTATGAATGAGGCAGTTTCTGAGTCTGCTGTTGATTTCAGGAGCACACAAGACTTTGCCATCCCTAGTACAATAGTCTTGGAGTCAGGAGGAGCATGAGGAGCTGTAGGAAGTGGCCGGGCTCCTCTGCAATCTTTAGATATCTTCCCCCCCATTGTCCCTGTTGAAAACATGGCCTGACCTAGGTCTTCATTTTTGATGTTCTCTGTCCCCATGCAGGCCTGGCTTCTCCAAGTGCACTAACATCAGTAGCTTCCCCGTTCAGTAACAGGCAGAAGTCAAACACCCCAGTGACAAAGCCCTTGGAAGGTAAGAAATAAAAACAGCCGAAATAAATTCAGGCTTTTTTTACTTCCTGTCAATTAATGAGTTTTAATTTCTGATATACTTAGAAATTGAAGCCAGGCCTGATATGCAATTGGAATCAGATATGAAGCTGGACAAGCTGGAGTCATTCTTGGGAAGGCTGAATAACAAAGGTGGGTAGAACTCCCCAAAGTGGCACTGTATCCTCTCTCCAACTTCAGTAATTTGCTTGAAGTATCTCTTAGTTAAAATATCTGGTAAGAAAAACTGAGTATTTCTTTGTTCAGAATGCATGTACTGATCACGTTGTTAATTTCTGTGATCCAATTTTTGCTAAATTATTACCAAAAAGCACCTGCAGATGTATGATTAAAAAAAAAAAACCAGAAATGCCAAATTAACTTCTTTCTTTCTCTACACACAATGTACACCTGCTTGAGAAAAGGATTTCTTAAAACCACACAGCCAGTCTGAACCATATTGTCATATAAAGTGAAACAGCCTGAAGTGTAGTTTAATCTTGTTAAGATCAAGCCAGGATACTAAGCTGCTCCCAAGCACAGTTCAGTCACCTTACTGGTTTTTTTGAGAACTAACTCTCTGTGGTAACTAATACAGCTTCCTTGTACAGCTTGTTAGCTACTTACGAAGCAGTCTAAATTTCTCTAGTATCTCCATCTCGAATATCTGTCCTTCATTCACAAGACAAAAATGCTTTTGTAATTTGTAGAGTGCTAGATACCATAAACACATATATTCATATTTCATCATAGGAGGCACTGGCATAAGGTAACTTTTCCACTAGTAGCTCTACTAATCTTTTCAAAAGAAGGAATTATGTGATTGCAGGCAAGATGGAATCTACAACAAGATAAAATTCTTACATGATCCATCAGAACAACTAACTTTTTATTCCCAACCATTTTGTAATAAAAATTATTGCATATCCATTGCAGTTAGTTTTTAATCTTTCTTTTCCAACCATCTTGGAGACTTTTCCACCATCTCTCCTTCAAATTTCCTTTTAAAAAATAGAAAAACCAACCAAAGAATCAAAAAACCCAGAAGACCACAACTCCAAAATACCCCCCACTCCAACACCTGCTGAGCAAGCTGTGTTTACCTGTTGTATCATATGGTTATTAACTGGGCAAGATGTTGGTGTTTATCTCTGCAGTTGCTGGGATGCAAGAGACAGTGCTGACAGTTACAGGAAAATCTGTGAAAGAAGTGATGAAGCTTGATGACGATGAAACATTTTCCAAATTTTATCGCCATGTGGATTTCCCTTCCTCCTCAATGCCTTTGGATCTTGATGAGGACTTTGATGCCATCTTTGATCCTTATGCACCAAAGTATGAAATTCTTTATTTCCCCATCATTTTGAATGCAGAAGTAGGGGCAGTTCTGAGCTTTAACTCATCTTTTAGATATCTAATTAATGCCTGAATGAAGAAACTGATCCTGATTTCCTAACAAGTGTCATACCCAAAATCAAAGCAAATCTCTTGTAATTAGATTATTTTTACTAGAAAAATTAGCAGATAGAATCATAGAATAGTTTGGGTTGGAAGGGATGTTAAAGATCATCGAGTTCCAACCCCCCTGCCATAGGCAGGGACACCTCCCACTACATCAGGCTGCTCAGTGCCTTGTCCAGCCTGGCCTTAAAAAAGCAGGGGCATCCACAACCTCTCTGGGCAGCCTGTCCCAGTGTTTCAGATGATTATTACTTGTTTGTTTTTCAGGTTAATATCTTCAGTAGCAGAGCACAAACGTGCAGTTAGGCCTGCACGCAGAGTCCAGTCCTCAAGAAACCCCCTGAAATTGCTGGCAGCAAGAGAAGATATTCTTCATGAATACACTGAGCAAAGACTGAATGTTGCCTTCATGGAGTCAAAGCGAATGAAAGTAGAGAAAAGTAAGCCAACAGGATGATTTGTACAAGACAGTGTCTTGTTATTTTAACTCAAAAAAAACCTCCCAACACAAAACCACAAGTGAAGGAATGGAATATACTCTCTGAGAGGCAATAAAGTGTCTGAGGGATAAGGTTGAATGTAGACTGTCACGGAGGCCTGGAGGGAAGGACATGTATGAATTCATGAAGGAAAGCAGCCTTCTTTGCAGTCACCTTGTGCAGGGGGAGAGTGCCCCTGCACATGCAGGGTAAGGAGATCAAGGAAAGCAGATGCAGTGTTATATTATGCTGGAGGGGAGAGCTGACAAGACTAGATAAAACAGGCTTTTGTACCTGAATACAACTTTGGGTCCTACTTTTTTCCCTGGAAGTAGAATTGGCCTTCTTCCTTCCAAAAGATTAATTTCCATAAAGGATCAGTGCTTTGTGGTAGGGTTTTGTGGGTTTTTTGCGATGATGTTTAGTATAAAAAATTTATGCGAAGGTTTTTCAAGTCACTTTTGCTTTTTTGGACACAAAAAAGAGATTTGGATAAGGATAAAGGGAAATCAGCTTTAAACATTGCCTGAAAACACTAATTATGCATATAATGCATTGCTGCCATTTGATGAGAAGCATTTCCCTGAGTTAGAAATTCACAAAGTGCTTTGTCTTTAGTTGAGAAATAAACAAAAGTAGCCAGTAATTTTACAAATTTCAGGTAATTAGCCTTGGCAAATCTATCTTTTATCATTAATCAGTTATAAAGCATTGAAGATCTGCTTGGATAGCACTAAACCCACAAAGCTTCTTGGCTAGCAGTTAATCCGAATTCAAAACTGTTTTGCTGTTGCTATTGAAAAAAACTGGGGGTGGGTGTTTTTTTTTTAAGCAATGAATTTTATAAATTTGTACCTTTTTTGTGTTTTTATCTTTTGCTATATTTTTCTACTTCTTATGTACAAGTGTCTACAAACTCAAATTTCTCAGAAGTAGCACTTGCTGGCTTGGCAAGCAAAGAGAACTTCAGCAACGTCAGCCTGCGGAGTGTTAATCTAACAGAGCAAAACTCTAACAACAGTGCTGTGCCATACAAGAAGCTAATGTTGCTCCAAGTCAAAGGTAGGCTGGACCTGCTTTTATTTCCAATATTCAATAGGCTAACTGTAACATATGGCAGTTGCTATCACAGTTCCTTTATCTTGATCTGGATTCCAACTCAAGATTTATGTCCAAAAATCTAATATAAGTGAGAACTGTTTGACAAACTCCAAACTTTACAAGTAGGTTTGCATTGTGGCCGCTGCCACTGGGTGTGTTCCAAGAATAAAAGAGAATATTTCAGGAATTCTGGGGAAACTTATGAATTGTCCCATTCTTTCAGTGCTCAATATAACTTAGGAGTGACATGACAGTGTTCTTGCTCCACTGTTCCATACAATACATAGGGATGCATCAGATCCTAAAAAATAATAGCTAAAAGGAAAAATGCTTAAAGCTTATTTCAGCCTGTGCAATAGCTTCACTTTAGCAAAAACAAAGGATTCTGGAATTTGGTTGTCATCAGCCATTTACTTCATTCCATTTGTTTCCAGAAGGACAAATAATTGTCAAAGCAAGAACAGTAAATAGTAGAAATACTAGTTGATTGGAGACTAAGGGGGTTTTTGCTTCCTGTGAGTAAATCCTTTTTCCATGGAAGTAGTCTTTTAATTCCTTAACAGTCTATTTCCATATACTTTGCAAGACGTGCTGTGATTGTCTGTATTTCATTAAAAACAAATTAGATCTTGGCATTTGACAGCAGTAGTCAAAGGAATATAATTAGCTTTGTTTTCTCTTTAGGAAGAAGACATGTTCAAACAAGATTAGTTGAACCAAGAGCCTCATCACTGAACAGCGGAGACTGTTTCCTGTTGCTAACTCCACATTTATGTTTCTTATGGGTAGGAGAGTTTGCAAATGTCATAGAAAAAGCAAAGGTTAGTACTAGTTGGGTTTTTTTATTACGTATTTTTAGAACAGTCACAGCATATGTCTTTGATGTAATTGAACCTTGGTGCCAGTTGTCTTGAAAACTGGCATTTAAGTGATAGCCAGTGACAGGCAGGTCTGCAGGGTTCCTGTAAATATGTTATAGCCTGGGCAGTGAATGAAACTGATGTAGGAGTGTGTAGGTTGTGAATCTGCAAGAGAAAAAGGAAATCCTCAGGAAACAGATTTGCACTCAAATAAAAAATAGTCTGAATTGCAGGATATCCTTTTTATTTCCGTGCTCCTGAAAATCAAGTCTTGTTTTAAGGCAAATGAAAGAATGAATGTATTTCTGTAACGCTTTCTCTAGTGCCCGTTTATTTGGTGCAACAGTTTATAACTATTTCTCCTGCTATTTGCTCTATTATATCCAATCTGCTTTTATCCTATCTACTGAACGATATGCACAAGTATTCCAAAGACTTAAGCAATCCTGTTCAGATAACTGTTAATTTCTTAGGCTTCAGAACTTGCAACTTTAATTCAGACAAAGAGGGAACTTGGTTGTAGAGCTTCTTATATACAGACTATAGAAGAAGGAATAAATACCCATACCCATGCAGCCAAAGACTTCTGGAAACTCCTTGGTGGACAGACAAATTACCAGTGTAAGCATTATTACAGTTACAGTATCTGATGTTTTGTCACAGTTAAATAATTGAATCAGTTCTCTTTACTAAAGATCATTGGGTGTTAAAATTTCTTATTTTTTACTATCTTTTCCTCAAGCTGCTGGAAATCCTGAAGAAGATGAAATGTATGAAGCTGCAATAATAGAAACAAATTGCATTTACCGTCTCATAGAAGATAAACTCGTTCCTGAGGATGACTACTGGGGAAAGGTGCCAAAGTGTACCCTGCTGCAACCAAAAGAGGTATTGTCCCTCTTAATGCTGCTGTGGCAAGTGCAGGAACATACAGTAGACTTCCAGTAACTGCAAAAACTCATGGAGAGACTTACTGAAAACTGAGTCTTCTCTCTTTCTGAAATGCTTTGATGTCTGTGTTTGCACATTTAAAGAAATTAGGTGATGCTGCATTTAAAATGAAGTATTATTCTAGGAATTTAAAAACTTTTCCTCAGAAGCAGCTCACTCCAAGTCACAAAGTGCCAAACAGGTAGCACTTTGGAAAAAAACAAAAATTTGTTTTCCTTTTCAAGCATTTTTATTTCTAGTTTTAACAGACTTTTTCCCTTTCAAATAACCACTTCACATGAGAGCAGATTACCAAAATAAAGATAGGATGCATTTACTTGAAAGTATTGAAGTTGCTGCCTGTTTGCTGAGCCAGTTTCCCATTGTGTGTTCCATCAGCCTTCCCCAGCTGTGAGAATTAGATCTAAATGCCAGTGAAAGCTGCTGTAAGTGGACAGCAGTCACTCATGAGTAATCTGCTTGTGACTCAGCTACTACCTAAAGATATACCTCATAGTATTTCCCATATGTGCTTCCAGCCACCCTCAACAGTTAGACATCAGAGTGATGATGACAGCATTACATTTCTAGGTGTTAGTGTCACTGACAAAATTCAGATCTTTGGAGGAGTTTACATTCAACACGCTGCCAATTTGCAGCAGTAGGAAACTGGAGGCCCAGGGTATCACCTGTCCTAATAGTAGATTGTTTTTTTGTTTTGGTTTTTAGGTGCTGGTGTTTGATTTTGGCAGTGAAGTGTATGTATGGCATGGAAAGGAAGTGACTTTAGCACAAAGAAAAGTGGCATTCCAACTGGCAAAACACCTGTGGAATGGCACCTTTGACTACTCCAACTGTGACATAAATCCTTTGGACCCAGGAGAATGCAATCCCCTCATACCCAGGTATCAAAACTTAAGTTCAGTCTCATTGCAGAAAACTTAGTTTTCTTGCCCTTATTTCACAGTGTTTAATTTGATTCCATTTCTTTTGTTCCCGTGTACAGAAAGGGACAAGGACGGCCAGACTGGGCTGTGTTTGGCAGACTCACAGAACATAATGAGACCATACTCTTCAAAGAAAAATTTCTGGATTGGACAGAGCTGAAGAAACTCAATGAGAAGAATTCTAATGAATCTCTTCACCAGAAGGTGCATATAAGCGTGCTAGGTCAACTACATAACTTAGCTGGGATTGAAAACCAGAGAAGCTTGTTCTCAAGGATCCAAAGCACTTCCTCTATCTTTGACCTAGGGGTCAGAATGTCACCACCTTACAGTGGTGCCCTTTAGAGTTGCTCAGAGTTTTTATTAGTGCTGTGCAGCTCAATGAATACTGCTGGGGTGGCTTTGACAAGACATTAAATGATGACAAGATACTGAAGTACCAAAAAATGCAGGAGTCAAACTGAGTGGAACTTTGTGGTTAGAATTAAAAAGTTTTGCTCAAAGAAATCTCTCTTGTGTTTTTTTGACAGGAAGAATCCAGATCTGAGACTAAACCATATGACGTCATGCTAATGGTACCTGTGCCCCAAACAACTGTAGGCACAGTCTTGGATGGAATGAATATTGGCCGAGGCTATGGACTTGTAGAAGGAGAAGATGGGAGGCAGTTTGAAATTATCACTGCTTCTGTGGATGTCTGGCACATCCTGGAATTCGACTACAGTCGACTGCCCAAGCAAAGCATAGGGCAGTTTCATGAGGGAGACACATATGTAGTAAAGTGGAAGTACATGGTGAGCACAACAGGTTAGTGAATTATTTCATTCCATCCTGCTGAAACTTGGAACAGTGCAGCTAAAACTGTTTCTGTTAGTGTTGAGATGCTAATTTAACCTTCCTGGGCCATTAAGCAGCAGAGTAAATTTAATTTTATTCAATTTTATTAAAGAAAGCATTAGAAGAAGAAAAAGCTGTAGTTATTTTTCATGCATCAAATGTGATACTGTCCGTCTTTCCTTTTACCCAGCAGCGTTGTTGTACCTGTTCAGAAGACAGCTTATTAAGCCAGAATAATTAGGCAGCTGGACTATTGACAGTGTGTCTTGCAAGAGACAGAGGTTTAGCAACACGGAAAACCTTTGCTGGGTCATGGAAAGCAGTAACAATGGCAGGAAATGTTCTTGCCTACTCATTGCCCTTGCTGCCCTTTTTTCTGTTTCTGGAAACCACTTGTGACACATTTCAGTCCCAAGTGGAAAAGTTGAGCCACAATGCTCTGAAAAAGAGCCAGAGAGCAACAGGTTAAATGTTGAGCTTCAATCAGCTCAGCATGCTCTCCATTTTGGGGAACTTCCCAAAAGAGAACTCTTCCTTTTGGCACTGAAATAAGAATAGGGGGCTTTTGTGGTAAGTAAAATAGGGATAGCCTAAAAATTATAGTTCCAAATTTGTTGAAATAGCTATACAGCTTCAGGCTTTTAGCCAAAAAATGTAGGTGGGTATTCAGGATCATTGAGTTCAGGCACTGGCAAATCTGAGAAAAATATAAAAGCTTCAAGCCCTGGGAGAAGTGGGTAACACTAATACTGAATTGTAAGCAGACTTCTAAACCCAAAGGATGGAAATACTTTCCATCACTCCAAAAGAGAATAAATTTTTATGTAGGAAGCAGCGCTTTTATGGGCTAGATTTTAGAATTTACTAGTGGTTTGAATTCTGTCAATTGAAAAAAAACCATGATGCTTTTTCCTAAGTATATCAGCTGGATGCTGCTCAGCAGTGCTGAAATCAAAGTAGAATTTCTAATTTTTTTTTAGGAATCTAGTTTAAAGCTCCTGGGGTTTTGTTTTAAACTTCTATTTAATTATATCAGTTCATTCAGTGTTCACTGGAAAGAGTAAAGTGTTCCATAACCAATTGTATTGTTGAACTTCCCTTGCTGTAAACAATAATTGCTTATCATAACAACTAAATAGTAAACCTTTAAAATATTCCCTTGATGTTCTTTTGTTACGTAGTTTTCCATTAGAGTATCACTTTACCAAAAAAGATTTTTCTTTTATGCCTGTAGCTTTCTCAACTGTTAGTTTCCAGGATCACTCAGCAGCCAGCTGCTCCCCTGCTGACAGAGATCAGTGTGTAATGTGGAAAATGAGCCATAATGCTCATTACTCTCCCAGTGACATGACTGGACATACTATTTCACATGCAAATTGGCTCAAGTGATGTCAGATATTTTTCTCCAAATAGTACCATCTCTTTCTACTCTGCTTCTCTGGCCAACACAGGCATCTCTACCTCTGGGCTCGAATCCACCAGATGAGACAGTGCCAACTTTGCATGAGGACACACTGGCTTGGAGACCTGATGTTCCTCCAATTGGATATTTTATCTTTCCTGTTCTGGATGGGATAGTGCTGAGCTGGCAGATGAGATAAAACCACGTGCTGTCTAAACCTATAGCAAGACTATTATCTTCTGCATGTGCTTTCTGTTTTGCAGTTGGAAGCAGGCAAAAAGGAGAGCAGCAAGTAAGAGCTGTTGGAAAAGAGAAATGTGTGTATTTCTTTTGGCAAGGAAGGCATTCCACAGTGAGTGAGAAAGGGACATCAGCACTGATGACAGTGGAACTTGATGAAGAGAGAGGAGCACAGGTGAGCTTCTGCAGACCTTGGTGGCAGTCCTAGTAAGACTTGCCTGCCCAAGTAGTCACTAATGGTAAATGCAGATTAACTTTTTGTCTCCTTTCTTTCTGTAAAGGTGTTCTTGCCAGTACAAACAGCCAGACCTCACAATTACTTTTCACTTTATTCCAACTTCCAGAGGCACATAATTTCCTTTACAGGTTGTCATTCCCAAATTCCCCTGGTATTTCTGAGACTGGCTTAAGAAGAATATTTTCTCTCCCTGCAGAAATAGATGAAGAACGGTTAAACATCTTTGCGCCCTCCTTTCTAGATAACATTCAGATAACAGGACTGTCCTCCTAGACTTTCTGCACAGACAAGGCTTGAAAATACATCTGAAATTTTCAGCTAGCTTTCTCAATAATTCCAGAGTAGATTGGTTTGTTTTGCAGAGATTCTATCAACTGCAGAGACAGCAGGTCTGAAGCTCAAGCTGAGGAAGGCATTTGCTTTGCCTTTTGGCAGAGTTAGGCATTGCTGTGGCTTAAGGGATACTAGCACACAAGAAGAGAGGTTTAAAGTTAGTTTCTGTACCTTGATATTGCTTTTATTATTTTTTAACAGCAGCACATACATGACCACTAAGGCAGGAATTCAGAGAGGAGGTATGCAAATACATGTGACCCAGAGTGTGGGCTGCAATGCAACATAGCCAATTTAGCAATTGACTGCATCAGTTTCAGAATCAGAATTCAATATTTAATGAGCAAACAACATGCACAGTGTCACATAAACCAGTTTACAAGTGAACCTATTTCAGTTCCTACGGTATCTCATACCTTTGCAAAGAATGTCAGGCAAGGTGGCCTGGTCCTGAAAAGAATTCAAATAATGGTTACTTTAAAATAATTAAAATAGAATTTAATTTGGTATTCCTTATCCTCAGAACATTGCAATTGTTTAGTTCCAGCTAGCACTTTCTTTTAATATGCAGTTCATACATGAAAAATATTGCATACTGATACCAATAGCAGTTGTAAAGTGCAAGGCAAGCTGGCTTCATAAGGAGCCATAACTATAAAACTTAATGATTTGTAGAGATTAGTTTTCTTGAGTCTGTGTACTTGCTTCATTTTTTTAATTAAGAATGGTGCTTTCAATTCCCAGGTACAAGTGCTTCAAGGTAAAGAACCACCATGCTTCCTGCAGTGCTTCCAAGGAGGGATGATCGTGCATGCTGGAAGAAGGGAAGAGGAAGAAGAAAATGCACAAAGTAAAATAGTTTAGAGCTCCTGCCCCAAAATCTTGTTTTAAATATTGTGAGGAGGTTTGAGTTGAATCTCAACTACTATACTCTGTAAAGAAAGGGAAATTTTTGCTGTGAAACCCCTGAGACAGCTTTACAGTGCTTTTGCTTTAAGGGAGTGTTCATTTGTTGAGTTTACAATGGATATTGTTACCCTAGAGCAAACTGATATTTTTATATTGATACTCATAAAAATTGTTGAAGTTGGTTGTTAATTAAGCCAAGTGCCTGTTTGCATTAAATAGGTTTTTATATCTTTTCTATGTAGTCTGGACAAAAGAGTTTTATTATGATCAGTTCTTCTGGGCTGAGGAAAACTCTAAGCTTTTGTTATCCAGTCATTGCTTTTTGCAACATATTCCTTGAGCGTTGCAGTTGAAAAAGTAGGAGAATTTCAGTGGAGGTGCAACTTGAACATGTCCCAATTCACATTTGGACATGACCTCCTATGCCTGAAGTGCAAATGGGAAGAGGAGCTCAATAGAAGGAGCTTACTTCCTGCCTCCTCATGAAACAGAGCAGAAACTCTACCCTTCTGCCATTAAGATCTCAACCTCTTAACACAGTAGACCTGACTTTTCAAGTCATTCTTCTAGCAAGGTTTCATAAGGCATTTTTTGCACAGTGGAGTTTTTCAATTAGCATTAGGCACACCTGATGCTTAGCTAGTTTAATCTGTAATGTTACAGGCAAGCAGTATGTATGGTCCTGAGAAAAGATCTTGAATTTTCAACCCCATGTGACTGTCTAACAGTGCTATGCTGTTCCTGTTTGCTGCAGGTGACTGGAGACTATACTGTGTGCGAGGAGAAGTTCCCAATGAAGGAAACTTGCTTGAAGTAGCATGTCACTGTAGCAGCCTGCGTTCCCGGACATCCATGATTGTCCTCAATATAAACAAAGCCCTTATCTACCTGTGGCATGGCTGCAAAGCACAATCCCACACCAAGGATGCAGGAAGAACAGCAGCCAATAAAATAAAAGACCAGTGAGTGTCTGACCTATATTTTGGAAATGTTTATACAGGCTAACGATTTCCAATTTGCTTAAAATAGTCGGAATTAAAGAAATGTCAAAATAAAGCAAGCTGTCCTCTCAATGCAACAGCAACATGGGCATGCTTGGTTAGGAGAAGGAATGATGGTAGTTGATTCAGTGGAGTGGGGGAAAACACACGTTCTGTCATCACCTTCACTTAAGGTCAAATGTGTTTATTCTTCCTAATATGCAGAATTGGTGCAAACCAAGCCCTCTTGCCAGGAAGGCCAGATCCCTTATAGACATTCAGACCTCATGGTGTCACTTTGTTTTTTCCTTTTGCAAATAGAATCATAGAATAGTTTGGGTTGGAAAGGACCTTAAAGATCATCTAGTTCCAACCCCCCTGCCCTAGGCAGGGACACCTCCCACTACATCAGGCTGCTCAGTGCCTCATCCAGCCTGGCCTTAAACACCTCCAGAGAGGGAGCAGCCTGTTCCAGTGTTTCACCATCCTCACCATTAAGAATTTCTTTCTTATATCTAGCCTGAATCTACCCCCTTCCAATTTACATCCATTATTTCTAGTCCTCCCATCACACATCTTATTAAAAAGTCCTACCACTGCCTTTCTGTAGTCCCCTTCAGGTATTGAGAAGCTACTATGAAGTTCCCCTGTGCCTTTTCTTCACTAAGCTGAACAACCCCAACTCCTTCAGCCTGTCTTCATAAGGCAGTTGCTTCAGCCCTTTGATCATTTTCATGGCCTCCTCTGGACCCGCAACAACAGCTCAATGTCCTTCTTACGCTGAGGGCTCCAGAACTGGACACAATACTCCAGATGGGGCCTCACCAGAGCTGAGTAGAGGGGCTATTGATAATTTTTGACATAGTTTTCCAAAAGCCTATGTTGATAAGAGGTGTAAAGCAAGTTGCTAGCAGGTTTGCGTTAGGTGTATTTAAGGTAGGAAAGCTGAGGTCACTCTCTTTGTGTTTGTAGGTGTCCGCTGGAAGCAGGACTGCACAGCAGCAGCAAGGTGACGATACATGAATGTGATGAAGGTTCAGAGCCCTTGGGATTCTGGGACGCTTTAGGAAGGAGAGATCGAAAGGCCTATGACTGCATGTTGCAAGGTAGACTTGCATCCTTGGATTTGGCACTCCCAAGTTTTACTGCACTGGTCTGTGGTACTGTGAGATTTATTGCAGAGCTTTTGAAGAACTTGGTAGTCAAGATAATCCCTTCAGAGAGACGCTTCCAAAAAATTTACTGAGTTAAGTAACACTGTTCTAGAAGGGAAGTGCTGGGGAAAAAAAAGCATTTCATTTTGTTCTCTCCCCCTTCTGCAGCCCCTGCGTTTGTGCAGCAGTAAACACTTACCAAAGACATTTTACTTCCCTTCTGAAGGGATTTAGGAGGCAGTTCCACACACATTCTTGTCCAGTCTTTGCTTTGAAACTGCCAACAAAGGTAGCAAGGGGATTGATTTACCAAGTGGAAAAATCTTCTGATAAAAAGTAAACTCTGAGACAGTCTTACTCTGTCTAAGCTGCAAAACAGCCAGTTATGAAAGGACTGATAATGACTAGCTGGGATCAGATTCAAACTGAAGGCAGCCAGCCTTTCTTAGCGCAAGTTCTTCGCAGCTGTTGCATTTCCCCAAGATAGCTAGTTGTCTCTTGATATTTAAAAAAAAAATCAGAGAATTTAAAGCTAGTCTGAAAGGGGGGTTTTGTTTTTATTTTTTACATCTGTCTCTGACATTTTCCATATGAAATCTTCCTCATTTTTGTTCTTTAAAGATCCTGGAAAGTTCAATTTCACCCCACGCTTGTTCAGCCTCAGTAGTTCATCGGGAGAATTCTCAGCCACTGAATATGTTTACCCTTCAAGAGACCCTGCAGTCATCAATTCCATGCCATTCTTGCAAGAGGATCTTTACACTGCCCCACAGCCAGGTACATGCTTTAAAATACTTAAGTAACAAGGAAACAGGTAACTGCATCCTGGATTGGGTGCAGTAAGTGCAATCACTTTCAGCTTGATTTTTTGTGGGAAAATGTATGCATGTGGTGTTTCTACCATATTAAGCAATAATACTTCCCATTATAAAGAACCTGAAAACAAATCAAACTTCTATGAAACTCAAAAGCTTGCTATAAAAATACACTGTATGAGTTCAGCTGGATAAATCACTAAAAGCTTTGAAATTAACCCATTCTGATGCTGACAATCTTGTAAGACTGCGGTTATTTAGGGGCTTTTGAGAACTGGTAAGGGTATGTTGATGAATTTGTTACTTTCTGTCTGCATAGCACTGTTCCTTGTTGACAATCACCATGAAGTGTACCTGTGGCAAGGCTGGTGGCCTGTGGAAAACAAAATCGCTGGATCAGCCCGAATCAGGTGGGCTACAGACAGGAAATGCGCCATGGAGACAGTGCTCCAGTACTGCAAAGGTAACAGAGAGCTCTGCTGGCTCTTCTGAATGTCACACCTTCCCATGCCTTACTGTCCCAACTGAAAGCTACTTGGGCACTTCCCCAACGGCATTGATAAATATCACTGTATTTGAAGATACCAGAATTTTCTCTGAAAATTGTGTGATATTGGCAATGTTCCCAAATTGCCAGGATACTCTGGTGTCTCACTTCTTAGATGAGAGGCCTCTTTTTCTGTGGGGAAAACAGTTGAGACTTTTTAGAATCATAAAATCATAGAATAGTTTGGGTTGGAAGGTACCTTAAAGATCATCAAGTTCCAACCCCCCTGCCATAGCCCCTCCCACTAGGTCAGGCTGCTCAGGGCCTTGCTCCTTTTAGATTTCATAAGCCTCTGTGTATGGAAAGACTGAATTGAGATCCCATTTGTTGATATAATAGGGTTTTGGTTTAGTGGGGGAATTGGGAAGACTTTGAAGATTGTGAAGAAGTCTCACATAGAAACAGGTGGCCACTGGAAATGCTGAGGCAGAGTTACTGCCAACTGATGATCATGTAGATGTACTCTGATGAGATTCTTTCCTGCACAGCCTTTCCTTGAAACACTGCAATGCTTCACTCTCACTTCATCTAAGGTTTTGTGAGTCTGGGAACAGACCTTGCATCTTCTGAGTTGCTCAGTAGGCTAGTGAGAGAGATGGAAGTTGGATCCTGTGCAGTGCTGTAATCTTCTGGTAATGAAAATTATGTTTTCTGGCTCCAGCAGAGATGGGCTGAGATGCACATGCTGAGGGTTGGGTATTTTTCCAGATTTCTTGAACTTCATTGAGTTTGATGATTAGAAGAGGGGTTGAATTTGCTGCATACCTAGTTTGATGCACAGTGGAAAGCTCTTTGGTGACTCTTCATGGGCCTGAAGTATGGCACACATATCATATCACAAGTGTTTTTGCTGGGTGCTCCATTCTTTACCCCTTGCTATGATTTTGCAGCAATTGTGGCTTTATCATCTTTGCCATGGGGTAGCTTTGTTCTGTGTGGTTGGATAGGTAGAAAGCAAGTGTGTGACTGGTAAGGACCTATTCTACTTGTACTGTTTCTGTGCTAGAGCTGAACTTCTTTAGCAGGTTTTTTTTTTACTGTTCAAACTATGCTGTTCGGGTGGTCTATCACTTTCACAGTCTGGGATTCTGTCAACTCTTTCAGAATTTCATTACATCAAGCTGTCAGGGCTGACTAGCTATTATGTGTTACTTAGGGTGGAACAATTGAAGAGATACCACTGCTACTGCAATTGACTATCAGAATATACCTCTGTGATCAGATCTCTTATTTTTCTGTTTACATTTCTTTCCTCATTTATGTCCCTTTCTCCCCTTCCTCTCTCTCTGATTTTTTTTTTCCAGCTTGTAGTGTTTAACTACATGATGGTATGAAAGAGATTGATTAGCAGTTCTGGATATCCACAGAATATACCTAGCAGTTCTCCTTTTGCATAAATCTCATTTAAACTTGTCAAAATACCTTGAAAGTTTTTCTGTGGTTTTATCTGCTAAATCAGCCATCTGGAAAGCTGAGCTGGAGACTGCTAGGAGAGGGGAGAATCTCTTACCCTTCAGTGATTCTTAATGAGGGGATCAGCCTGTGCTTAGGGCAGAGTTCATGCAATGAAAATGTTTTCCCACTTAGATAAAAAAAAATCATCTTTACCCATACGGGAGCATTAGCAAACACTACTCTCCTTTTATCTCTTGGCTGAATTACTGAGAGTGGAGCAGTGCACTACAGCAGATTCACACATCCTTTTTAAATACAAAATTTTAGAATGAACGAGTAAACCATAGTGAAAATATGTAGAAGGCTTAAAAGCAAGTATTGAGATAAATCTGAATAAATTGTGGAGTTAAAGCACTCACGTTCTAATATGGTTATTAGAGTATCTGCAGGGCTTTTACCTCTACTCTTTAGAGTTTCATGTGAATGTATGCTCTCTAATTGATTTGTTCCCAAGACCTGTTGTGAAGCCAAACCTCTGACATTCAGCTTTTGCAAACCAAATGCAATGGTGATGTCCACTTAGGCTCTCTACTCACAGTCAGTGCAGGTGTGCTCCTCATGTACTCCTCAGCAATGGGGGGCCAGGAGACCCTCCTGCCTGACAGCCCACACACATGAGGTGCAGGTGGGGACTGCAGTAAAAAACAGGCTCTTCTGTAATGGACTTAGATGCTCTGGAGGAAATCTTTGTGCATTAAAGATGTGACTGTAGGGAATTTTCAGCATATGTGCCTTGATCTTTGTGGCAAGACAGAATAAAAGGCATATGTAGCAATACTGAAGAACATGTGAAAAAATTCCATACTGCATTGAAAAAAATCCTGATGAAATTTATTCCTCCCGCCTTAAATTTCTTCTACTTTTTGGTCAAAAGACAATTAAATATGCCGATGAGGTAACTTTGGTTTGTGACATTGAAAAATATATTCTCGTTTGTAATTTCTCTCTTTTGTGTTTTGACTGGTTTTAGGGAAAAATGTAAAGAAGCCTCCAAAATCCTATCTAATTCATGCTGGCCTAGAGCCTCTGACCTTCACTAATATGTTCCCAAGTTGGGAACACAGGGAAGACATCGCAGAGATCACAGAAATGGTAAATCTTTCCATTGCCCAGACTGTCTCCTACTGCTTGCAGCTGTGTGTTGTGCTGCTAGGATTATTACCTGTGTGCCAAGCCCCAGAATCCAGAGGATGAACTCAGCTGTGCTTTTTCCCTATGCAGACTCCTGAATCGTATTTTCTAAATTCTGAATGAGAGTGTGGATATCATAGTCATAACTGAGTTTTTTTCATGTCATTGAAGTATTAACTGAATCACATTAGAAAGAGATCTGCTAGAGTTTAGAAAAACAACTCTTTCAGTTGTATGAAACAGTCAGCAGTATGTGGTTGAGGTCTGTCCTCCCAGCTCATAGCATAGGGGAGAAAAATACCCCACGAAGGATCATCCCTCTCCAGGAGCTCCAGCATTGCCATCCACACCCAGGAAGGAGAGTCATAGCTGAGTTCTGATTGCTTTAAAAGCCTTCAATGAAGGAGCTTCTCAAGGCCATTTGCTGCAGCCATCCTTAGTGACCAAACATGGGATTCAGCCTTAAAAAAAGAGATTCTGAGAGTACAGGATGGCTTTCAGCTAAGTGCAGACATTTTTAAACTGTGAAGTTGTTGTAGGGCAGATCTGTTTGCCTGCCTGCAGACCTGGATATCTGACTTTGTGCCCTGTGGGCCAGGCGGTGCAGGTTGATCCCCTGCCATTTGCAGTGTGAGCAGTTGGTGGTTTCAGCATTGTGATTCTGTGTGTTCTGGTTTCCTTTTCTCCCTACAGGATGCTGATGTTTCTAATCAGATAATCCTTGTAGAGGACGTGTTGGCCAAGTTGTGTAAAACGGTGTATCCACTAGCAGATCTCTTAGCCAGACCTCTGCCTGAAGGAGTTGATCCACTGAAGCTTGAAATTTATCTTTCAGATGAGGACTTTGAGGTAAGGAGGGAATGGACACACTGTTACTCTCTACATGTGTCTAATTGTACTATGAAGTCATTTGACAGTTTAGCTACTTATAAGTGTTTTTAGTAATGGCATATCCCTTCGTTTTCAATGCAGGTTGCATTAGAGATGACAAGAGAAGAGTACAATGCACTGCCATCTTGGAAGCAGGTTAATTTGAAGAAGGCAAAAGGACTGTTTTAAGTTGTGTTTGTTGGAGTGAGCACTAAAGGGATGTTCATTTTCACTTTCTATGCCCTTTAGAAGAATTGTACCCCTCATTTACAAAATAAATAGAAATAACCTGAAGCTATTAGCAACTACCTATCTGGAGGTGTGTCATGCTATAAATGGCCAAGGGAAATATTCAGAAATGGAATATAGTTTTGAATCATGAAAGGCATCATGTTTAGGCTCCACTCTCCTATGCACTTAAACAGTAGTTCCTTGAACTACTGCAGCAGGTGTCCTTTGGCTTTACACAATAATTGCCATTTTTGTTTTGAGGAAGTTCTCTTTCTAAAGTGTTATTTTGTTAGTTTGTGGATTACAAAGAATTTATATTTATATAAACACATAGAACAAGTATGTATTTAACAATGCAATATATATATTCACTTTCAAGATTTTCATGTCAAAACTACAGAAAAGTAGGAGGAAGGCAGTTGCTTGTCCTGAATTAGCTGTACCACCAATATTTCTCTCTTGCGCATTCTGAAAAGTTTCTCTTTGCAATAGGTAATGAATTGTTCTCAATGCTGCTTCAGGTGCTAAACTGAACAAAGCATTTGTATTTATAGCATGGATCTCTTGAGAAACTATGCGAATCGACCTTTATACTTTATTATCCAAAAATGTATAGTGCCTTGTTTTTTGTGTACAGTTTATATACAAAAAAAAGATTGGTCTGCATTTTGAAGGTGGCTTAGAACGGTCTCCTATATTACTTTTATAATAGTAGAAATAAAAACATCTCAGTTTCTAATACTTGTTGTAAACATTAAACATGTCTTTTGTGATATAAGAACTGAAAGTAAAAGCTTCTGAATAAACTCTTAGCAATGCTCTGACTTGTCATTATTTGTACTATAATCTGTACTAAGTCATTGGAATTTTCAATAACATGGTATTTTGTCAAAATATTTTAACCTTGGGTACCTGCAGGTGTTGTACAGAGTTACAAATTGAGAAGCAGATAATGTAGAAAAAAATCAATGTATGAGATAAAATTAGTTTGTGCAACATTTTAATCTTGAACATTGGAACAATCACACAATTCCTGTATCCCTTGGGGTTTGTATATGAAACCAAAATTATTATGCTGATTTTCAAACTTTGAAAAAATCTTTTCATCCTTTGTGCAATTGACAGTAAAATTTGAACTGAAAATGTGTATGACATTGTGTCTATTCTTTCAGTAAGCACCGGGGTCGAAATTATTTTCATGAGTTAATTAAGATACTGAATAGAGAAATAAAGTAACTCAATCTTGTTTTAAATGTTTTTCAGGCATTTGGCCTTTTCAGAACAACTTGTGTAGTTCTCCTGTGGATTGTGGATTTCACATTCCATTCCTGCCAGCCTGAGATTTCTTCTGCCATTCAGGGCTCCTCCTGCCTCAGTAAAAAGCTGCTCCTGATATTCTCTTAGACCCACAGAAGTGAAGTAGAATCTTTGGATGTTTGAGGTGTAGATTTCATCAAGATCTGCAGTAAATGTTGTTCCATAGTTAAAACTGCTCTCGTTTTGACATACTGGTTATTAAGTTGTATGCAAGCCTTTAAGTAAATCAACCAAAAGTCTAGAAATACACAAATAGTATTCACCTCACCTGAGATATTACTGGTGAATTCTCAGCATTGGTACATTTCCTTTCACGACTGGTTTCTGTCAAGCACTTAAAAGATTACAAACCCAAAAAAAGGGTCTTCTTACATAGCCTCCAGCAAAATGCAATTTGTTCAGATGCCTGATAGCTCCTCAGAGGTCTTCAGCTGTGACTTCTGCATGGGGACTCTCTTAGTTGAAAATGCAAGGCTTTATAGCAATCAGTTTATTTTTCAAGCAACTGAGAGGTTTCCAAAGTCACTGCTGTATACATCTAAGCAGTTTTGCACCCATATGTTTTCCTCTTTCACCTTCTCTGGTGATGAAATCAAGCAGGAATTAAGTTTTGTTTATTCGTGTTCAATCTGTACCGTGGGGGTAGCAGGTTCCTCTGTTTTGATTTTTCTCTTCAACAGAGAGCTAATTTGCATAGCATGATTGACCTTGTTTTTCGCTCTGCTAGGGTGCTTTTGTTTTCTGAAAACTCTGTCAGTCCTCCAACTGCTGCTGAAGGGCAACATCCACCCACCTTTACAACCTTTAGAGTCTTAGCTAAACGACAAGCCAAGAGGATGTGAGAACCTGCAGACAGAGAGCTGTGAGCTCTCTGAGGTATAATTTTTACACAATTTCCAGGAACTGTAACCCAGGAACTGTAACTGTAATCCCACTTTAATGTTGCCTAGGAAAGCTTCAAGATTCCTCATAATTCCTCAAAATAAGCTGGGCTCTTTTGCTTTTGATGTACTTGTTAGTAATGAAAATGCTCTCCTCAAGTGCGAAGTTGACAACAGAAAGCAAGTCATTGTAAGGCCTCAGAGAGATCCGTGAGTTATTTTTCTGAACCGTTCCACTGTGAAGCTGCCACATATGGTTGAAAATTGGAAAGGGACACTGAAGTATTCTTGAAGTGTTTTTCCAGCACTGCACAAGAAATAACAGCTGAAAGAGAGTTTGTCTGGGTTGTAGGTAAAAGATTGTTTGTTTTCTTAGATTTTATCTAATGTTGTTTGCTTGCTTCACAGTGACCCCAAGAACACTCTGAATGTTTTGGATGAATTCAAAGGCAACGCATCTGGTGCAGGGACTTTGTATGGGGAAAAAGGTAATACCTTGAACATGGCACTTGGCACATTCTGCCAGTTTTGCAGCTTCTTGGGCTTGATCCATGGTTCTTATCTCCTGTGGTTTTAAACGGCTCAATCCTGAATCTTAAAAAATATTGCTCTTTGATTACAAACATTCCTGCACATGTAAGGATTTGTTAGCAGTGAAATGGACTAGAAACATGAATATGTAACTATGGCAAAACAGTAAATAAAACACTGTGTCTGAAAATACTGCAGCCCAAAGGCTTCAGCCAGAAGAGGAGGAGAAATGGAAGGTACATAGGGGGAGAAAAAAACAAAAGTGATTTTAGTTGTTTGGAAGGGTTTGTTTCTGTCCATTGTCATCCCACCAGTCTCCTCAATAGGTTTATAACTGAGTGGGAGTTGTGCACCCATGTTACATGATGGGTGAAAGCTGATTCTCAGCCTCTCTGAAAGCCTGTGGTGCTGTCATGGGAGAGTGGTGACAGACAGAGTCACCTCCAGCACAGTGGGGCTCTGGGGCTGGTGCCATGGAGTCCATGTGCTCTGGGACTTGTCTCTGCTTCTAACTTTTGGTCTAAGTTTCCCTTTTCCCTTTCAGGTGAAGTAGAAGGTGAGGAGAAACAGCTCTAATCATCACATTCTCCAGTGAGCCAGCTTTCCACATCACCTTGTCTGGAAGCTAAAGCAGATTTGCAATAATAGATCTGTCCTCCTCAGAAACAGGAGAAAGCAGCCCATACACCCAAGTGGCTGCTCAAACATACAAGGCTCCTGTTTGCCTGCTGTGCTCTTCCAGAGCTGAGAGGTGATTCTGCAATCAAATTCCTTCTGGGCACAGGGTGAGGACTGCACTCAGCCAGTCAGTACTTTGCTTCTCACAGCAACAGAATGGGGCTGACTATACAAGCCTGAGATGCTGCCATGGGGCATTTGAAGAAAACTTCTCAGAGTCTGTTGTAAAGATTGATGGTAAAAACTACTGAATGTATCTCAAGTTCTTGGCTCCGCTACTTATGTCAGCATGCGCACAAACTGGGCCTTGTGCTGGCAAACCCTTCCAGTCATGCACTTCTACACTTGTGGCCCTACTACTCCAGCTCTGCCAATTCCCAGATGGAAGGGGCCAAGACCCTGCAAACATGACCTAAACCACACCAATCTTCTCCTCTCACCTCTGCAGGGGCCTGTCCACAAAGCTATCCACTAAGTTACTGAACCAGAGAAGTCCTTGAGCAAATGCACTGCTCAGAGAACCAGGAGCAGCAGCAGAAAGCCTCCTCCAGTGTCCCCTATTTTCCATATTACTTGTTGATCCCTGTTAGCTTCAATTTTACATCCCCCTAAAGGCTAGTGTTTGCTCATGCTGTCCCTCTGCAGCCTGTGGGTTCCCAGCTGTGCTAACCAGCACACTCAGCTTCCAGTGACAATTGCTGAGCTACTTGTGCTGTGAGAGCTACAATCTGATATTTAATCCCTTTAATTTAGGAATATGCTGTATAAACTGTTTACTTGTGTGGCTACTAAATGCCCTTACACAGCCAATAAACCTACAGTAGCCTCAATGCAATCACTACTCTTTATAATGGTGACTTGCTGTGAAGAAAGGTACCTGCTTTTCAGCTCCAGAAATTGGATGTTGTATATAATAATGCTGAAGTGGTAACACTTTATTATAAGTGCCTCCACTCTCCCAGAAATCATTGTTCATTCCATGTTTTATAAATTGCTTATGACTGACAGAAAAGTAATTCATGTTGGTTTATTTATGGGGGCCCCAGCAATATTTTATCATTTCAATTCTACAGCTTTTTTTGAACTTAAGTCACTGGTGTAAGTAGCTTCCAAGTAAAATCTCATCTAGTTTTAATATTTTGTTTCCAACTCTGCTGCCTTCATTTCACTGCAATCTTACAATTTAAGTAAGTGCAGTTTGGGTTTTTTAAACAATTCTAACTTTTGTGTTTCAGAAATAAAATTGCTGGTGCCTTACTGTAGTGGGGGAGGGAGGAGGATTTTTTTTTCCCCCTCAGCTCTTTCCAAGTGCTGTATTAATGATCTGAAAAGGATGGTTCTGATTCAGAAAAGATTTTCAAACTTTGGCTGAAGGCTGTAAGTTGAACCGTATCACACTGTACCATACCACAGTGGAATAAATACTAAGGAATATAGTAAAACTACCAGGAAGCATCTGAAGTTTTGACTCTATCCAGAAGCCTCTGCTTTACTTCGGTATCAAAAATTCCAGCAAAACAGACTTAATTTTTGCAATGTTTTTTGATTTAGATAGAGCCATGCATTCTGCCAACGCAAGACCGTGCAGTGAGTGCAGACTTGAAAGACAGACTTTACAGAAGCAGAGGCAGCACTCAAGTCTGGGCAGGATGTGAGTTACAGAAGGACCAGCCAGAATTAACCCAGGGCAGCAACAGGAAGGAACTTCAGGGGCCCAGAGTCTGAGCAACAATGGGACAAGGTGGAGCCCTTCAGGAATGACCTGAGAAGGTGAGATCCACTTGAATCACCACTGGTCTTGGTACCAGTTTTTGACAAAGTAGATACCACAGAAGAAAAATCTACAGTTTGACTTCAGAATACATACAAAGCCTCTCTATAAGATGAGTTTTATGAGGAACATGTGAGGTCAAGAAACCACCTTTCCCAACACACCTCCCTTGTTGATGTTCCCAGACCAAGTGGTAGAAGTTTATATGGGATTGTATTGAGGACCATCACCCAGCTGCATCATTTCTGATGACACACAACAGCCAATGGTCTGTGAGAGCCTGGTAGCAGCAGGTTCATTTTCAAGTGAAGGTGAATCTCTCTCGAGTAAAATGGCTCTCATCAAGTGTGGAACAAACAAGTGTGGCAGTGGAGCTTCTGGAAACACATCTGCAAATGCAGCCCACTCACACTGTCAGAGAAGTCTCTGATGGGTTTGTTTCTTCCTCAAAGAAATACATCAAATGTTCCCCCTTCTTGGCCAAACTCATTAAGGGAAGTTAGAAAACTTTTAAAGCACCATTTTCCAAAGAAGGGACTGAGTCATGCATGGGGAAGCAAGCAGAGCACAGTGAAGGCAGGCAGAGGATTGTTTGCTAATGAGAAGATGCTGCTGCTAGATCACCAAGCCTTGTCGGAAAGGAAGAGACAAGGAAAAACCAATGGAAGAATTCCAGGACAGAGTGATTAAAATGTCTTTTCAATTACATTTAGAAGTGGCTGAAGGCTGCCAGCCTTGTTTGAATTTAATAGCAGCTTGTCCCTGTCCTGTGCTCACGCTGTGTCATGTGAGCCACAGCCATAGGACCTAGTGAGGACAGATGATTGGGCAGATGGCTGCTACTGCATTACTCAGAGCACAGCTGGGGAACACCATGCCTTCTGTTCATCATGAGCCTCACAGGTTTGTCACTGGGATGGACAGCCTGCTCACACTAGACTGACCTCATTACCTGTTCATTTTTTGCCATGAGAACATCATCCATGTAGAGCCTGGTTAAACAGGAGCTGGATGCAAGCAATTGTATTGCTTCTGGGGACTTCACTAGGTGCCCTTCACTCAGCAAAGGTTTCAGGGTGAGCAGTAAGGCAGTGGACTTGGGAGGTGCCTGTCCCTGGGGTAAAGTAAGCAGCCTTCACAGCATGGGGAGGTCACTGTTTGCAGGGCTGAGCAGCCACTTGCTCAGTTTTGGTGCTGCCAGCCTGCATTTTCCTCGGGGGCTGGTCCAACTTGCCTGTAATTTACTGCCAGGTGAGCATTAAGCTATGGCCATAGGAGGAAACACCTGTAGAGGGAGAGGAGCAGGGTGTCGCTGCTCGACTGTCACCTCTTCTGCCCTCACACTGCTTTGAAGCCATCCTTCATCCTTGGAGGACCTGAAGATAGCCCTGACAAGGAGGACTTGGAGGAACTGGTAGATGAAAAGCTGGACAGCAACCAACAATGTGCCCTCATAGCCCAGACAGACAATCCAAAGCAGCGTGGCCTGCAGATCCAGAGGGGCTCTGGTGGGACCCCACCTGCAATACTGTGTCCATGTCTGGAGCCCTCAGCACAAGAAGGAAGAGGAAGCCCAGAGGAAGGCCACGAGGATGATCAGCACCTCTCCAGTGAGGAGTGGCTGGGAGATTTGGGGCTGTGCAACCTGGAGAAGGTTCAGGGGAGACCAAACTGCGACCTTTCTGTACTTAAAGAAAAGTGGGGACAAGCTATTTAGCAGGGACTGTTGAGACAGGTCTTTTAACTAAAAGAAGGAAGATTTATACTATATTTAAGAAGTATATTTTATGCTGAGGGTAGCAGAACACTAGCATAATTTGCCTACGGAGGCAGTNTCAGGGTGAGCAGTAAGGCAGTGGACTTGGGAGGTGCCTGTCCCTGGGGTAAAGTAAGCAGCCTTCACAGCATGGGGAGGTCACTGTTTGCAGGGCTGAGCAGCCACTTGCTCAGTTTTGGTGCTGCCAGCCTGCATTTTCCTCGGGGGCTGGTCCAGCTTGCCTGTAATTTACTGCCAGGTGAGCATTAAGCTATGGCCATAGGAGGAAACACCTGTAGAGGGAGAGGAGCAGGGTGTCGCTGCTCGACTGTCACCTCTTCTGCCCTCACACTGCTTTGAAGCCATCCTTCATCCTTGGAGGACCTGAAGATAGCCCTGACAAGGAGGACTTGGAGGAACTGGTAGATGAAAAGCTGGACAGCAACCAACAATGTGCCCTCATAGCCCAGAGAGACACTCCAAAGCAGCGTGGCCTGCAGATCCAGAGGGGCTCTGGTGGGACCCCACCTGCAATACTGTGTCCATGTCTGGAGCCCTCAGCACAAGAAGGAAGAGGAAGCCCAGAGGAAGGCCACGAGGATGATCAGCACCTCTCCAGTGAGGAGTGGCTGGGAGATTTGGGGCTGTACAACCTGGAGAAGGTTCAGGGGAGACCAAGCTGCGACCTTTCTGTACTTAAAGAAAAGTGGGGACAAGCTATTTAGCAGGGACTGTTGAGACATGTCAAACTAAAAGAAGGAAGATTTATACTATATTTAAGAAGTATATTTTATGCTGAGGGTAGCAGAAGACTGGCATAATTTGCCTACGGAGGCAGTATATGCCCTATTCTAAGTCAATTCGGACGGGGCTCGGAGCAACCCGCTCTAGTTGGAAGCAAAACCTGCTTCTTGCATGGGGGTCGGACCCAAACCGTCCTGTGATCCCTCTCGGTGACGGCTCAGCCTCCCGGGGGGCACTAACGGCCCAGCCTTCGAGGCCTTCCCCTGGCGGCCAGCCCTCTCCCCGGCCGCCGGGCAGCCCGAAATCCCGCCCCACGCCCGGCTCGGGGCCGAACCCCCGGCCCGCCCCAGGGGCCTGGCCGTTCTCTTGCCGCCGTGGAGCCTCCGCTGCCGGCAGGTGGCGCCGCCGCCCGCGGGGCCCGGGCTGCCCGAGGCGGGAGTGGGGGATGCTGGTGACGCCGCCTTTGCTGGAGCCGGGCAGGCCTGCGAGGTTGTAACGTTTCCCTGGCCGGCTTCTGAGGAGTTCACTGTGGACAGGGAGAGCTTGCGGCAGAGCGGTGCACCGGGCACGGGCTGGCGTCCCCCACCAGCAGGCTGGGCTTCAAGTGCCCAGACTGTGTCCCGGCTACCACCAGCCTCTGTTGCTTTCCTCAAAAGCCACCTCGTTCCCTCGGTGCTTGGCTGGCGGCCCTGTGCTGAGGGGCTAACAAGAAGCCTGTGGTCTGACACCAGCCAGGCTGCCTGTGGAGCTTCACTGTGAGCCGGCAGCAGCATCCCGCTGCACAACTCCCTCAAGTCCTCCTCAGCCACATCTGTGCCATCAGCTCCCTGGGCCTCACCGCGGGTGGTGGAGGTGTCCTGACACAACCCTCTTCCCACGCAGCTGGTCATAATCCCAATTTGGGGACAGTAGCCATGGCTGAAGTGAGCCATGCTCTGCCATCCAGAAGCATGCAAAAGCGGCAAGGCTCACCTTTAGACATGAGGAGTGGCCTCTTGGTGACTATGGCCCAGAGCTCAGAGAATGGAGGAGAGGACTGCCTTCTGTGCTGTCCTTCAGCAGGGCCAGCTTTGGGGTGGAACATTGTCCCTGACTGCTAGTTTTCTGGTAGCCGATCTAAGCAAGCCAGTGCTGAAGTCCCACCCCTGCAGCAGGTCAGGGAATGGCTGCCTGACAGATACAGGCTTGGTTTTGAGCCATTCCCTTCTCTAGCACAGGGAGAGCATGGCCACCATTTCCTTCCTTCAATCTCCTGCACAGATGGTGTCACTTGAAAGCATTTTGGGATGACAACAATTTTAACCTGTAACCCATAGCATTTTAATACCTAGAAGAAGACAGGAGATCTCACATCAAGTGAGAAATGAAGAATGTTTGTCCAGGGTGTGGGAACCAACAGAGAGAGGCTGAAGTACTCAGGCAGAGGCTTGTTGGTAGTTTGCTCATTTCCAGGCATAGATCCAAATGGGTGACCAAAACCAGCCTTGGACATTCTTCTCACACACTTGCTAGAACTTTTCATGGAGTTAATTACCATATATATAGAAAAAGAGGGATATGGACCATGCATATTTGGCCTGAAGCAAGTAGTGATTACAAGCCCCATATATTCCAAACCAGGCAGCAGCCCAGGGCTGCCCATGCACAGAGAGCTGGTGAGAACATGGGGTACAGCCCAGTGTCACACAGGCTTCACGGTGGGTCTGATGCCAGCACTGATGCATTCACCTGGCTAATGAGTCCTGGGTTTGTTAGCTTGGGCACAGCACTGCCCTGACATCAGGACACCTGGGCATCCCACCAACTGACATGCCTCTAGGCTGTTTCCCCCGATTCTGGGGCTGTGTGGGCAACAGGACAGGACAACCTGTGGGCCAGGACAGCTACAGCATTCAAAGGCTCCCTTCCTCACTTTTTCATAGAATCATAGAATAGTTTGGGTTGGAAGGGACCTCAAAGATCATAAAGTTCCAACCCCCTGCCATAGGCAGGGACACCTCCCACTACATCAGGCTGCTCAGTGCCTTATCCCACCTGGCCTTAAACACCTCCAGAGAGGGGGTGTCCACAACCTCTCTGGGCAATCTCTTTCAGTGTTTCACTACCTTCACCATGAGGAACTTCTTATCTCTAGCCTGAATCTCCCCTCTTCCAATTTACATCCATTATTTCTAGTCCTCCCATCACATATCTTATTAAAAACTCCTACCCCTGACTCTCTGTAGCCCCCTTCAAGTATTGATAAGCTACTCTGAGGTTCCCTCTGAGCCTTCTCTTCACCAGGCTGAACAACCCCAACTCCTTCAGCCTGTCTTCATAAAGCAGTCGTTCCAGCCCTTTGATCATCTTTTTGTAACACTTAGTAAAGCTGAAGGCCCAATAGCTCCTCAGCTTTTGCTCCTGGATAAAAGAGTGGATGGCCAGGAATGGCACAGGGATAAGGGATGGCACCGAAGCAGCTGTAAATGACTTTGGCAGTGCCCACTGCAATGCCCTGCCTACCCTCACTTTCTTTTGTCTGTTTTCAGTCTTCAGACTTGAAGAGCACCTTACATCTGATGAATGTGCCTCATGGCTCTACACAGGAGGTTTTGAGGAAGCCCTCACCACAGTTCCCACCTCAGCACAACTCCGCTGGGTTTCTGAGGCGGAGCGCGGGGCGGAGCCGCTGGGCATGGAAACGGCGCGAGAGCTCACCAACGGCCCCGCCCTCACACACAGAAAATGGCGGGAACAAGCGGGGATTGGGAGTTCGCTGTAGTTAAGAAGGGCGGTGGTCGCTAGTTGTAGGCAATTAATGATCATTCGTCGTGATCCCACCTCAGCCTTAAGGGACGTGTGAGCCCAGAGAGAGCTCCTGCAGAGAAATGGAGCTGTCCCGCTGCCGGCTGCGGGCAATGCCCGAGCCTTTCACTGCTACCGAGGGGCAGCTGTGAGGGGCCGCCTCTGTTGTGAGCAGGGGAGCGATGTGCTCAGCCTGATGGCGGAGCTCCGTGAAGAAATGGAAAAGCTCAGGTCCGTCAGAGAAGCTGAGGCAGAAATAGACTCTTGGAGCAAGCACTGCCGGCAGCCCTGTCTGATGGGAGCCAGGACCGTGGTGTCCCTCCACGTGCCCTTGTGAGGCAGAAGGCAGAAAACTGAAGGGAAGAAAGGAGTGGAGTGAAGTTGGTGGTTGTGGCAGTGCACGAGCTCCCTCCCTGCCCACCTGTGAGCCTCCAGCTCCTCCAAACAACAGTTACTAGGCCAATGGCATCCTGGGCTGTATTAGAAGGGACACGGTCAGTAGGTGGAGAGAGGTTCTCGTCCCTCTCTACTCTGCCATTCTACTGTTGTGTCCAGCTCTAGGGCCCTCAGTCAAAGAAGGACAGGGAACTGCTTGAGAGAGTCCAGCTCAGAGCCACAAAGATGATAAAGGGATTGGAGCATCTCCCTTGTGAGGGAAGGTTGAGGGAGCTGGGTCCCTTTAGCCTGGAAAAGAGGAGACTAAATTTGTAGAGGGTCAGTGTCAGGAGGAGGGAGCCAGGCTCTTTTCAGTGACCTCCAATGATAGGACAAGGAGCAGCAGGTGCAAACTGGACCATAAGAGCTTCCACATAAATATGAGAAATAACTGGTTCACAGTGAGGGTGACAACACTGGAACAGGCTTCCCAGAGAGGTTGTGGAGCCTCCTTCTGAGGCATTCAAAACCCACCTGGATGCCTTCCTGGGTGACCTCATCTGGGTGTTCCTGCTTTGGCAGGGAGATTGAACTAGGTGATTTCTTGAAGTTCCTTCCAATCCCTGACAATCTCTGAGTTACTGGATACTAAGATTGGAGTCACCTCATTCAAAAGGAGGTGGGTATGTCAAGTGAATTGGTTACAAATGGGTTTTCCTTTTTCCCACTGCGTGTAAAGGACCCTGATGTATATAGCTCTACTATAGAGTAAGCAAAGAAGACTACCACTGTTTGCATCTGGAAGTGCTTAAGTTTTCCTAATAACTTATAGGTCTGCACTGGAGTTCTGCCTTGAACTCTTGCCTTTGCAGCAGGACTTCTCACTTAGAGCTGGGGATCCTCATCCTCTCCCTAAGGGACTCCAGGGCACAGGAGCCTCCACTAATGATGTCTGTGTAAGGCACATCACCCCTGACTGCTGTTAGGTTGGCAGAGGCAGCATTATCTCTTACTTACCCCACAACACTATAGTTAGAGCTTTTGAGAGATTTGGAACAGATGTTTGACCTGAAGGGCTGCAGGTCAAATTCCTGCCCACCTGTTGTGAGCTTGCTGGTGCAGGAAGGGGAATGGCCTCATGCAAGGGGACTTGGCCAGGTGAAGATTCTGTGTCATTAAGGATATTTAGGGCCCAGGGGCCATGTCACTGTCAGTTGCTCCACAGAGCTGGCCCTGCCTGCCCAGGTGGCAGCAGCTGGTTACCAGTAATGCTCCATGGGTTGAGTCTAATTTAGCAAACATTAGTCTGCAGGATCATTTTCAGTCTAGTGAAACTGCGGTCTGGTGACCTGCTGAAGAGCCATTTTTTTTCTACAAGCTGAAGGCAATGAAGTTAGGAACACCGACTTCACATCAGCAGATGTGATGTCTCAGTTGTCAAGTGAGAAAAAGCCCCAAGGAAGTGTGAGGTGCAATGACGAAAGGCTATGAACAGCTGCCCAAAGTGCTCATGAACCAGGAGTAACTTCACCTAAATAACTAAAAAATAAAGCCCAGCTTGATTAAATGGTTGGACTCAGGAAAGCAGGTCACCTCCTGGAAAGTGGCTTATGTAGGTGTGAGGTGATTCAGGCTATTTCTAAAGATGGAAAATATGCAACAATTTGCTGGCTAAAACACAGGCCACTCCACTACCAAGGCCACAGACTTCTAGTGACCCATGTCATCTCCCCTTCAGTCCCAGTGCTCTTGAAATACTGGTGTTCCACGGCCTGGTTTCTGGTACCAAAAAGAGAACACAAATGCACACACAGGCAGGGAAACAATTCCAAATTTGCTGAAATTCATTCACTTGCACAAAAGCAATTTCAGAGGTGAAATGCAGAGGTGGCAAACACTTCTGCTCTTGCTCAAATAGCACCTAGAGCTCCATTCTTTAGGCAGCATGATGGCCAAAACCACTGATGAAAGCTGCAAGCATTTGGCATCTTAAAATCAGGACACATTCCTTTTTATGTCTAACTGCAAATAACTGCTTGGAGGTAATACCTAGTGATCTGCCCTGAGGACTCAGGGGCACCTTCGGGGTCCTTATAGGAGCTGGAAACCTTCAAGTGCCTATCACCACGCTGTTCAACTGGTGACTGGTACTGATCCTACACTTGTAAGCAGGTGGGCTGGCAAAAGAAAGGCTGTTTGCTAATTCACAGTCTATCACTGAGACCTGTGAGATGTGGGATCTTGGGGCCTGGGTGATTTCTTTGTAAAAAAAGGCTGTCAGAAAGCCTAGATACATAACATAACCTGGCTCATCTCTGCTTTCTCTGTAATTTGGCCCAAACGGGAGCAAATGAGGGAGGATGCAGTAATAGTACAAGGGAAGCTGGAGAGGTCAGAAACATGAACAGGAAATAACCAAATGAGACTGCACCTGGGAAAACCAAGGTTAGCCCATCTGGGGGAACACTGTTAGTCAGTGGGGCAGAGAAACCTGTAAAGCAGGCACATCAGTGAGCAGCTGTTGCTGCAGCAGGTCAGGATGAGCCTGTGAGATTCAGGGCTGCCCAATGAGGTATCACATTGCAGAGGGAGGGTTTGCTGTGGGGCTGCTGGAGGGCTCTGCACCTAAAGGTTGATGCAGCCAGGCAGGGGGGCTGTCAAAGACTGCTACCACATATGAGAGGTGGGAGGGAATGAGGATAAGGAAAGCCTGAAAGAATTCAGCATAAACAATGACTAAAGGAGGAGGAGGATATGATAACCCTCTGCAAGCATTTGAAGGCTATAAGTGCCAAGGGTGGCTCATTTGGGATAAGACCAGATGTAATGGGATGAGTTTAAAGGCAGAAAAAGGTTTTGTACATTTTCAAAAGAAGCTTCCATGCTGGGGTCAGTGGCATAAAAATGGAGTTTGCAGTCTTGTTCCTGTTCTCAGCAGGAACTCCTCTCCTTTCTGTTCATGGAGGGAAAGAGATCCTTGTACTGCAGCTTTTCCCAGGAGTGACTGGATGATTTTAGAGTGGCTGGAGGCACATACAGCCCTCTATTGAGAAGCCCATCCCACATGTCTTCCAAACCACCTTGCACTGAACTGTCAGATGTAAGATGTCCTAGAACTGCAGGGCCCAACCATGTCCGGTCAACTCTGGCCAGCACAGTGACCAAAAAGAGAAAAAAAAATAGAAAAAGCACTAAAGAACCAGTTTCAGAGAGATTTGCTTCATCTCACAAATGGTGAAGTGGCTCACAAGAGGAGGTCCTTTCAAATCCCACTCAAGTACACACAGAAGTTGAAGTCACACTCCTGCCTTTCAACAGCTGTCTGTGATGTCCCAGGTCACCTTCTGGGTATCATTTGTGGTCCACAAGGCAACTCAGGTGCTCAGCTTCAGGAGCCCTAAGCTGTGGTGCAGAGTGCTTGTCTAACAAATTTAGTACAAATATCCACTGCACGTATTTATTTTCCAAATAAAGCTGATGGCCAGGCAGGCAGCCTGTGATTTAAGTAGAGCAGGTCTTTTGTTAGGAAAAAGAATGTTGTGAGACAATTACATCTATACACTTTCCATACAATGCTAGTGTTTGTTGGCCAGGTACCCAATGACCAAGTTGTAATTAATTCCTGGGACTGCAGCTACAACCAAACCAGGGAAGGGGCGCTCCTGTTCCACCAGTAATTTTTCTTCACAGAAGTGAGACATAGTTTTTCACCTCATGTTTTATTCAGACCCTTTGCAAACTCTGGCATTTTGAAGTAAAGATTGAAGACTTGGATCCAATCCTATCACCTGCTGATGGCTCTCTCCACTCCCATCGGTAGAAAGCTAGGCAAAAAAGAGGCTTGGCTTGGTTTTTTTTCTTCTCTGCCTCTCTCTTCCTCTCCCACCCTCCTAAATCTGTGTAATCCATAGACACCAGGGTATTCAGTGCTGCTTAGATCCTGTGCTGTGGCTCATTAAAATGTCAGGCTCACCACTGCAGACCCAGGGCGCTCATTCCTATTGACAGCAACAGACAATGAAATTGGTGGGAGCTGGGGAAGTAGAAAAAGCCCATGACTTTATTTATGATGAGATTAGTGATCAGACTAGCTCTAAATTACACTAAACTCCTCGGTGCCATTAAGCAGAGTTTTCAGGGTGTCCAGTCCAATACAAACACACAATTTCAGCAAGTTTTCCCTTCTTGTGTGAGTTGGGAAAGAAACGTGTGTCTGACACTCACCCCTGCTCTGGTGACAGGCTGTGCCAAGGCTTTCATGTTGCTGGTGATGGGCAGTACATGAGGAAAATGGATTTTTTTCTGCTGTGTTTCTACTTTCTATAATGCGTCACACAAATGGTTTAATAAATACAGACTAAAGTGAAAAATAAATCATTCTGAGAGAAGCCGGAGGTTTTCTGAAAGCTGACTACAGAGCTGTCACTTTGCTTCTCTGGGACAAAGCCTTTCTGTCCCTTATTTTCAGTCTACAGAATAGAGTTAGCAGTTACAACAGACTCTCTAGTTTTTCATCTAGTTGAAATACAGATCTTTTTCTAACAAAACCTTGTCTAACATATTTATTAATTGGGAAATAAGACTGCTCACAGAAATAATGGAGTACCTGAAAATAAGCACTGAACAGAAATAAAATATTAGCTTGGAAAACTAAACTGTTGGTGTCTGCCACCTTCCTCAGAGTTAAAAGGCTTTCTCCACTGTTGCATTCAGTAAAAATACATGCCTTTCCCACACATGTGACTTCATATATCCCCTGATATATTGAATAATGTTTCCAGTTTCACTTTGGAAATTATTTTAACAAGTGCAGTCTCTCTTCCAATAAACTGATTCAATGGAAGCTCATTAAATCTAATCAAAAGGTTTCTCAATTAATAAATCATTGAATATTTTATCATGTATGAAAGCAAAGGTGATTCTCAGCACTGCTAAACATCCTGTGTGTGAACTACTCTTCCAGGATATTACTGAGGAATTATTTTTGCCATGAGTTTTGCCCAGATTAAAGCAAAGAGTTAATCCTATTATTCAGTTCTCATTTTCTACTGCATCAGACGTTTCTTCAGGAAGCTGAGGTGACCCAGCAGTGGCCATCACTCGGGCTTGGTGTGTGTTGCCCAGGGTTCAGTCCCAGAGCTCAGCTCTGCTGCTCCAGTGTGGGCACTGCACCAGCTCCTCAGAGAATTTTTAAGCGCTAAAAGGGGCCAGTGCCTATGTGGAACAAGGCATTTAATTAGCATGTTAAATACTCACATGTACGTGTCAAAACAGTGCCAGCTGAACAGGAAAGCAGCATAACTCACAGGTTGAAGGAAACAATCATATTTGCAAACATTTTTTTCCCTCCTAGGTCGATTGTTGCCTTTTGAATTGTAAAGGGGAATCTGCTTTTTTGGAAGCAGAGCACACGTTGAAGTCCCATATTAAATCACTGGCTGAACTGCATCTGCTGAAGGCAATGGTAAAAACTTGCCAGCTTCTTTTGAAAAGCATCCTATTGTTCTGGGCATGGTTTTAGGCTGTGCAAGTTTATTGCAGATGCTGAACTCTCCCCCAGGGTGTAGGGGCACGCACTTCAGTGCACATCATTAGCACATTTCTGGGACACTGAAAGGCTGCCAGACCAAGTTATCTTGCCCCACCTGGAACCAAGTGAGATTTCTGTCTCTTTGATTCCATGTCTTGGCCAGATGAACTTGGAAACTCAACTTGCCAAATTCACATGGTTTGAGAAGGTTCAGATTAAACCTGTGGGACCCGACTGCACTTTCCAGAGCTTTCACCTCACATTCTTCCTCTGGCAGTCCTTTCCAGCTCCATCAGCCCGAGGGCCTGACAGAAAGATCCTAAGGAGTATGCATCAGTCCCAGTCTTTTAGCTGTCACCTGGCACGAAGCCGACCCAGCGCATACACCTCACTCCTCCCACTGGGGCCGTTGTCACTAGAGGGCCAGCAGCAGTGTCCTGTGCAGGCAGTAGAGGGCAAGCAGGTATCTCGCTCACTGTTGGTTAGGAACAGACATGGACCCACTGCAGCCTCTGTTACCCTGCAAACATTTGTATTTGGGACAAAAAACCCTAACAAAACAAACCAAAACCCTGAAACAAAAAAAAAAGCCAAACCCATGAGCCCCCCACCGAGTTGTGTTTTGGAGACTCTGCTGTTTTAAATGAAAGGACTAGCTTTGGCATTTGAATCACAGGTCTAGAAATAGTAAAGTGCTGCTTCCATCACTGGTTTAGGTGAACCAGGAGTATCTGGTGCTAGTAAGTGCTCTGGGAGTGCATTGAGAGGGAATGAATATACCTTTGTGCATTACATCCTGACATACTCCCTTCCCTGTTTATGTGGAGCAGCAGCCAAAGAAAAGCTGCTGTTATTGAAGAAGAGGGAACTGTAGTGACAGGACAAAGGGCATTGATTTTAAATGGAAAGATGGTAGGTTTAGAGACTGGGCATAAAGATGAAAGTTTTTCCTTCAAGTGTGGTGAGACGCTGAAGTATATTTCCCAGGGAAGCTGTGGAGGCTCCATCGCTGCAGGTGTTCAACGTCAGGTTGGATGGAGATTTGAGCAACCAGATCTTGTGGAAGGTGTCCCTGCCATTGGGCTAGATGATCTTCAAAGGTCTCTTCAAACCCTATGATTCTAAGAGATGCTCACAGCATAGTGCCAGCAAATTGAGAGTGCTGGGCACATTGCAGGATCAGGCCAGACAGAGACAAGATTCTATAAGGCATCCTTGAGTGTATTTAAGTCATTGTGTACTGGTCATTTGAACTCAAACCACTCTCAAAACATATTAGATGACAATGTTCTGTCTGCTGGGAGCTGAAGAAAATGAGAAGACACCTGTGGAAATATGTAAGCAGCAAGAAAACAGGAGGTTGGAGATAAAAACTGCAGTTTTGAAGTCCCTTTCTTCTCTTAATGTTTCACACTCTACTAGGTTTGGCCTAAGTTGACGTGAAAGATCTGGTGTGTTTCCTGTTACACATGAAAAATGACATGCACATCAGTAACATCAGTATTATAATATTTTTTTTTAATTGGACTTCACATTTTTTACTAAAAATATGTGTTTTGAAATTTATAGTTCATCTTGGCCTGGCTCTCCTCATTGAGTGTGGCTGGAGTTTTGGGAAGAGTGATGCGATACTGTGTCTCTTGGGCAATGCCCATTGCTGCCCAGAGCTGAGTCAATGGTGCCAACATACCACCTGCATCTTTAATAATGTCAAGCAGCTTCAAAACACTGACATCTGCTCATAAAATTTGCAATTTAAGTGATTTCTCAGGTACACAAGTCAAGGCATTTGCTCACTTAGGAAAAAATTATCCAGAGAAAATAAGGGCTTTGCTGCTCAGCCAACTCTTACACACACCACGAGTGAGATCCCTCATACTCTCCTTTCTCTCTGTTGTAAGGTTTTACAAGAGAGAGACGCACCACGGCCATCAATCTGCCCACAGGCTTTTCCCCTCCTGCAGGAGCTCTGCTGCAGTGCTCATATTTTGGCATATTTTGTTTTATTTTCACTTGACAACTCACTAGCAGAACACCAGTAAAGTGGGGACTTTTTTTCATTATTTAACTAGGGAAACTCAGTGCTCAATAATGTAACAAATCTTGTAAGGGGATTTCAATTTTCAACCAAATAGCAAAATCCCTGGCAGGAGTTCAGTATTTCTTACATTTTAAACCGTCCTTTTTAAAGCTTGACTATATTTTATAGTGTTTTGACTTTTTTGAAATGGCTTTTGTGTACCTTCTGTGGGGAGTGGGCCGTATAATCACATAAAGACTTGGACAGAGCCCAGTCCAGATCAGCTGCTAGTACAGGAACAAATCAAATGGGGCTGTTTGTTTTTTTTTTTTCCCTTTTCTCAAAAGAAGAAAGAGGGCTGGAGCTGCAGCAGCTGCAGCAGGTTGGAGATTAACCCTGGCATGACAAATCTGTGCTTAGGTTCATATTTTACCAGGAGTACATTGGTCAAGAAGGGCCCACATGTTGCACATCCAGAGAAAGGGGGCAAACAGCCCAATATCCATGCATGGCCGTATGCTGAAAAATGACCCAAACCTGCCCCATATACCAAAACAGGGCTGTTGGATGCTGAGGTGGTTGTAAAGCCTGGAGTCAGTCTGGAGTCAGTGTCCCGCTCTCTCAGCAAGTCCAGATGTATTCAGCAACTTGCTGAATCAAGCCCTCTCTGTGCCTAAGTAAATCCCAGCAGCAGCACTAGTGACTCCTGTGCAGATCCTTTCCCTGCTCTCCCCACAGTGGCTTTCCCAGCACTGCTTCAGCTCCCATGCATGGTCCAAACACATACTTCTTCCTTATAAAACCACAGAATGAGATATTTGGCTTCTGTTACAAGAGTTCTGGGGTATAATTAATCCACCCTATCTTTGATTTTTGATTACATACTTACATATCTGAGTCTTTTCACAATCCCAATACATTTAAGATGAAGGAAAAATATTACAGCTTTGTTTTCACAGGGAGAGAGGCAGCAGCACAAAGACTTGGAGTAAGTAGGGCAAACTTCAGAGAAAACCTGGAGCACAACTTGAGAACAGAACTCGGATGCACCCAGGGCTCATGCTTTGCTTTAAATACAGCACTAGGATCCCTCTCCTTCATGATGCCAGTATAATGGTATTTCCTCTCCTGGAACGGTGCTTTCTGCTTTGGCCAGCACCTCTCTCTCTCTTGAAAAGTCAGAGGGAAAGGGGAGAAAAAGGCCAGAGAAGCACAACCAAAACAATTATTGTCATGCAAAGGACCTCCATACAAGGCAAAGAAGACACTCAGGAGCACACAGGCCTGTGAGGTGCTCTGTGGCTGGGGGAGTCTTGGGCAGAGCAGCAAGCTGCTGGCGGGGAGCTGGGCTTCAGCCAGCCACAGGGCTTGGCATCAGGAAATTCAGGCTCAGCCCTGGAGCTGCTTCAGTTTTCCCCCTGTATCCTGGAATGAGCCATTTAACACTTTTGTGTTTATTTGCTCCAAGGCAACTGTCTGCATCCAAAGGTGTTCTCTTTCATGCAGGCAGGTGGTGCATAGTACCATGAGCACACACTGTGACACATACACCCACAGTACTGTGCACCACCTGCCTGCATGCAAGAGGTGTGCAGGTGAAACTTAGTAGAGAGGGATCAGAGTGTTGATCTGAGGGTTGGCCTCTACAGCAGGATCTTTACAATCTGGAGCCATGGGCTGAGGCCAGTGGTTTGAGGTTCAACAAGGCCAAGGGCTCTTTCCTCATTTGGGTCGCAACAACCCCATGCGGTGCTACAGTTTTTGGGAAGAGGTACCTTTATTGTCTCTGGATGCACAGACGACCTTGCCTACCTGACACCATGTCCTCAGACTTCCACCTTTGTTTGCAGGAAGTCCTGTTTTCCATCTAGGTATGTGCAGTGGCCTAGTAATTTGTTGCAAATCTAAGGACCCTCTGTGAGAAAACATCTTTTCCCACATCTGCAGGTCTCATACTCACTTTGAAAACTGAGATATACTTACAGTTCTACTCCATTGTTTTGTGCACTTGTTAATGTGAATGTAGGATTTCCATGCAACTCAAGTCAGAGATTTACTCTGGTAACCTCATCCATGATCTGTTCAAACCCTGTATCTTAGGGATACCCTAGTAGCCTCTATCACAAATCTCTCTCCTGTAGCATTTACCTTCTCATGTTTGCAAGAAGCCTCCTACAGACACTTGTCTATTATATCTACAACTCTCACCTGCATGAAAAAGTTTCTCAAGACCAGTGTTTGCTATTTGTGATGCTAATTCTGACTCCCTGTTCCCTCAGCCCCAGACCTGCCTGAACTTTAAACTGCCTGGGCAGGGCCAGCACTTGGTCTTTCATTGGCACAAGGTCATTTGGTCCAGGATGAATGATACTCCGTGGTACAATAATGAAAGTACAATAAAGAAATAATCAGACTAGTGCAGGGAAAGTACTTAGTACAACTCTGATAGAAGAGATAAAGCAGTTCCTCTAAAAAGTAAGTTATTTCAAATGCCACATTCCTTCACCTAAATTAAGCCATCAGGACCTATGCTGGTTTAACTGCCAATGTTTGCTCTCATCACAACACGTTTCTCCACCAAGTCTTCAACTTCTGATGCTCTTCACATTGAGAGTCCACAAATATAAATCTATCAGAAATAAAACTTAATTTACAACATCAAAACCAGCCATATTTGGAAACAGCCTAATTCCCTGATGCTCAAAAGCACATCACATTATAATTTATCAACCATCACATTTCTAATGATGTCAGACATTTGTCATAAAATCACCATTAAATTGGTATCTAATGGCTTCTAATAAATGTCAAAATGATCTTGCAGATGCCTATTTGAAATATATTAGGAACCATTAAACAGCAATTAAAAGGAAGTTTCACAAATAATATTTTATATTGGATATGTTGCAGAGCCATTCAAGGAAGGGACACTGACATTTTGAGGAACCTCTGAAAATGCTCCCTCATGCCACAATATTTCTACTGTGATGGACTGTGTGCCTCCCCACAGAGCAGTCCACATGTTCCACAGCCCTCCCTACTGGATGAGGCCCTGGCTGCTCATGATGGGACTATCTACCATGTCATCATTTTCTCTAGACCATATATTATCAAACATCGTTTTGTGTGGCTGGTGCAGTTGGGATAAGCACATCCCAGGCTCTCCTAGGAGGTCACTGAAGATAGCCTTTGCCTTCTGGCTCAAGGCATCATCTGATGCCTGTGTGTTCCTGCTCCTTTTGTTCTGAAGCTGTGGTTAAAAATGTCTATCCTCTATACATGTTAAGTACACGTACACATATAGATATGGCTTATAAAAATTATAGCTTGTTCAATATATGCTCAGGTATGATGACTACAGTTTCTCTTGCAGCACAAATTTTACTTTAACCTGCTGTGGAATCATGGAATCACTTAGGTTGGAAGAGACCCTTAAGATCATTGAGTCTAACCACTAACCTAACAAACAGTGCTAAGTCCACCACTAAACCACACCCTGATGCTTGAATATGACTGGCAGACACATAACCTTGACACACTAACAAGAATTTCGTAGTATTCACCTGCCTATATCAGCCTAGCCACATCTTAGAAACAGGTTAAGAGAACTTAAGCCCTACTTGCTCCATCACAATGTCAGATTCTCTTAAAAGAGCAATTTGTTTTGATTTGTTTGTTTTGGGTTTTTTTTCTTCAACATTATCTTTCACAATAAAGGGGGAGGGAGTGGACTAGATGTGACCATTAATCCTTCCAGAGGCTGTGGAGCCCGATGGGGACAGTGTGTTCCAGCATGGTTGGGAGAGCCAGCAACAAGCCGGCGCCTTGCATGAGTAGGTATCAGCAGCCAGTAATAGATCCATTGTGTCAGTACTCAAATATGCTGTTCTGCTCCACCTTCTGTCCTGTTTGTTTCTTACAGCACTATGGCTACTTTCCTCTCCCACTTATGTAGAAGAAAACTGGTCCTGACTCAGAAAAGCAAGGAAAACCCCCACCATTCCCCCACCCTCCCCATCACTCATGCTGTAAAGAGCCTGTTTATACAAATGTGTAAGAGGGTGGGTATTTGCATATTAAATGGGATCAAGAAAATATGTAACATATGTTGCAAACAGAACTAATGTCTAAACACACATGTAAACCTGGGCTAACGGGTCCTGCCAAAATATTTTAACCATCTGTTTTTGCTTAGCTGTTTTTGAACAAATTATGTTTATTATGTTAATTTATTTAACTGTCAACAACACCAAATGACAGAGTTGCTGCTAAACAACATCATTATATATCATATTCTGGCATAATACCAGCAGGGTTTTTTTTAATGCGACAGGAATAAATGCATATTAAGATGTCAATTTGTTCAAAATCTAGTTCAGGATGGTAAGTACATCTGCACAAATTCATTGTGTTCCAACAGATGCTATTTGCAGTGAGTCTACTTAAGATAAGGTGCTTCAGCAGGACTGAGGAAAGGCTGGAGTGCAATGGTCCTACCTGGAGCTGGAGCTTTGAAGTTGATCCCAAGAGGAGAGAAGGGATGGGAAGGAGCACAGGGGAAGTCAATTCACATTTTTAGAAGGTGTGATGGAACTTCCTGTGAGTCTGTGTTCCTTTGCAGCTTCCAGGAAGTCTCCCTTTGGTGAAAAAAAATAGTTCAAACACAAAATATTATTAATCTTCAACCTGGGTCCACATCCTATTGTCCAACATTCACTGTTTGTGTCCAGACAAGAGCGAGGCTTTTCTCCTGAGCTGATGTGGGGCAGTGGCATCCATAGGCAAGCGCAAGTCCAGCACATGAGGACAGTGAGAGATTATCTGGAGGCCCAAACATCCTCCTCCAGCAAATAAGTTGCATATCATCTTCTGGATAAGCTCCTCTTTCCATCAAAGAATTTTCTGCTTGATTCCCAAAAAACAAATCTTTGTCTCAGCGGGGTTTTTTTGCTGATCCCCTTAAGAAATATCTCCTCCCTGGAAGGGGAGGTTCCATCAGTGGCTTCCTCACCCTCCTGGCTGCCCCCCTTCAGTGTCCACCAACACTGCCCAAAAATAATTTTTCCCTTTTCCAAAGTCAGTAACTGTTCTCCTAGATCCTCCTGCTTCCCCTAGTCTTGTTCTCATGTAGATGCTTGTTCCCATCTTCTCCTCTGGACATATTTCCCTTCCAGTACTATTCATGGGAGGATGTAGGTGACAGATGATAGAAATACAGCAATCAGGACTTGGTTGGACAGGCTGTGGCATTTTTCCTAGTGGTTTTACATGGACTTCAGTAAGAGAGGAGGAGAGAAAAATGACCCTGAAGTCTTCAAAAACACCGAAGAATCAGAATGGAACCAGATAAAAGTGGAGCAAGCAGCAAACCCCAGGAGACTACAAGGAGTGCTCTGTGGCTGTCATGAACCACCACACTTCCAACAGTTTGCTCCAGGAGCTGAGTGACATATGGCACTGTATTATAGGATATGGCACAACATAAAATACAGTGAGACCGTCGTGGTCCTGCACAGATGAGTGTGTGTGTATAGCAGTGCACATGAGTGCTCCTGCTGAGGTCCAAGGAATGGCTCTGGGACAGACAGTGGAGCACATGCACAAAACCTCCCAGAGCTCAGGAGAGGTATTGCTCAAGGAGGAACTCTCCCACTTTGATAAACCTAACACAGTCTAACACTGATGTTGAAACAATTAGCTGAGAAGCAACCAGAAGGAAACATATTACTTTCTGGGGATTAAGGAGCAGGCATCTTGGGGCAAGGCTTTTTGTTTCAGACAAGGAACAGGCTCCTTCTGATGGACCTCAGCCTTTTGAGAAGCATGGCAAAGAAATACTGTGCATATAAATATTTTGATATCTCACTAACAAATATTATAAGCCATGCCACCTTTGTTTAACTGCCCTGCCCCATCATGACAAGCATGTTCATGCAGGATGGTAAAGGAGTAGTTGTTTATAGTGCCCACTGTAGCAGTAGACTTTGTCAAGTGCAGCTCCATGTGAGAGGCAAAGCCAGTGCAAAGCTTGGGGGAATTCCCCCTCCCCTCTCTAAACCCTTGTTTTATGAAGAGAAAGGTTACATGGTTTATATTTCAGGAGTTGAAGTCCTGAGAAAATAAACCTCAGTCCAAGTACTTGTCCAGCGTACAACAGATATTCCAAAAAATGTATGGGCTGATTTCACGCATATGGCTGCTCATTTTACAAGGGGATGATTAAGATGGTCATGGTTATGTTGGCTTTTAGTCCACAAATGCCTCAGCTGTTCTGGATTCATTTAAAATCATAATGTACCTCTGTGTGCAGAAAGTGAGCAGCCAGCACTCCTCTGCTCTCACCGTCCTGCAAATCCAGCCCTTTGCTTTTGATGGTGTTTCCAACACGGTTCATTAGTCGCTATTGACTTACCGCGGTCCATCTCTTTCTTCTCACAGCCTGCCATCTCCCTCAGCTCTGGCACCAAAGAGACCCATGGAGTGGGCAGGGCTGCATTTGGGAAGAGATGAATTTTTATTGCCATTTGCTGCCGTCCACCTCCCCCCCTTCCTGCTGCCTTTCTTGCTCTTTGATATCTCCTGACCGGCATTTTGCAGGAATGAAATGCCTGCCTCCCGAGGGATGCCAGCCTGCCTTGCCTCGGCCTTCCAGACAGCACAAACCGAAAGAGTAATTTGTTGAGAAAAAAAAATGCTACCAGTGGGATTGCAGATCAAAATTGCTTTTTGCCCCAGCAAGACTGAAACTTCAGCACTTACACCCCAGCCTAAAGAAGAAATATTCCTGGCATCCATTAGGAGATCTGGCTTTTCCCTCCTGCCAGTGGAGCCTTTGGTCTGGGTGGTGCAGTCCTGATGTAGCTCATCCTCTCACCAGAAAAGCAATTAAAACTGCACAAGAAACATAACCACCTTTTACCACTTAAATCTGATTTGATCATCCCAGCCTTTTTATGCCCACTCTTATTTGATACTTCCTGCCTCAGAAGTTTTTCTCACTGCAGCTGCTCAGCATCCCTCACCTTCCTCCACATCTTTTCCTGCACTTGGTTTATCTCTTCACTTTAAAAAGGAAAGGCTTTTATTGCTTCATTCACATATAGTGATTATCATGTAACAGAAATAAACTGCTTGTTCCTATATAATCATGGTTCTCTTTGCAGCAAGCAGGCTTCAAACAGCAGAGGTAGAAATCTGCAATGTTTTCCTCTGAAGCAATCTTTGTTGCTTTAAAAAAGCACAATAAAACAAACCCTAAAATCCCTAAGTCAGTATCTTCCCGCAACTGCAGCTGATTTCCTGTGTAAACTAAAACCATGTGATATTCCATAAATGCTTCCAGCTCTAAATTACAGGAAATGAAAACCATCATGGAAAAGGAAAGCTTTGGACTAAATTCCCAGATCAGATATCATTATAACTCCATTTCACTCTGATTAAAATTTGGATGCTTTCTAACCTATCTGTTAGCAATTAAAGGAACTGATAACAGCTGATAGAGCACAGTGTCACCCAGGGCCCTGCTGCAGGACAGAGACACCTTCTGCACCCAGGGCTGTAACTCAGAGGTGCCACAGCTGAAGTGGTGAGCTGAGGTGGATCAAGGGAAGTATTTTTATTCAGCCCTTGTGAAGGTCAGGTTCTGAACTTTCAACCGTATTAAATTGCCTGTGCTGTCCACAGGCACAGTTTGCAATTAGCTGGCCACACACCCACATCTGCACATGTACAGGATGTTTTGGCATCATGGCTTTAATGGCTGTGCAGGTTTTCACTGCAGGTTAACACAGGTTTTGCAGTAAGAAAAAGGTTGCAGAAGGGGATGTGACCCTGTGCTGGACAGTCCATACACATTACAAGGACACAGGGTAAGACAGAACTGATCTCACCTCATCCACCTAAATCTGGAAGCATTATTGGTCCTTTGGCAGTGGTGCTATCTACTGCTTTTAGAGCCTGGGTGGGGGCTACTGTAATCCCACAGAAGGCTGGGGGAGAAACTAAAGCCGTGTACATGTTTGCTGGAGATCTCCTTGTTCTCCCCATTGGTCCCACAACTGAGCACCCACAGTCCCTCACAGCTGCAGTGAACACACTGCATAGTTAACAGCCCTCAGCCTTTCAGGTGGACTCTCTGTGTCTCTGACTTGCTGGCGAATCAAGTGGCCAAGCTGAGATTTATGGACACTCATCCCAGTGTTCTCATCCATAAATGACTGCAGAAAGGGAATTTTCATTCCTGTGAGCAGCACATTCTCTTCATTTCTACAGAGTGCCCGTGTCCTTCAAAACACTGAATCAGCCTGGCTCTGCTAAGAAATAGGGACTTTAATTAAATGAATTACAATGCTCATATAATTATTTAATTGATATACTAGGAGATTTTTTTAGTTTGTTTAGTAAAAGTAATGATAATTTTCCTTTTAAACTGATGTAGGGGATAATTATCACACAGTAAAGAGTCTGAGAAATAGTATTTGTTTTACAGACAGTTCTTGGGTGCACCATCAACCATTTCTTGTTTTAAATGTCACAGGAGCAAAGCCGTGGAAGGGAGTCTTGCTGGGTGTCAGATCGATGCTTGTATGGCACAGTCAGCTTTTCAGATGTTTGAACTGTTGCTGTCACTTCTTCACACATAAAACATTCGAGGCCATCCCTCGCAACCCTGAATGTGAATTCTAGGCTGTCCTGTTCCTGGTATTATGGAAGCATTTCTATAAACAAGAGTATCTCAGCCATCGATACATCATGCACATTTAGGCCTGCATTGATTTCTGTCTTGTTACCAGAATGAAGCAGATGCTCCAGTGGGATAGAGGGTCACACGTCTGATGCCAAAGAGACAATTTACACAAATGGAGGACTTCAGCCAATACTCGTTATAAGCTGTTCTGGCTGAACGTCCCAGATGAGAGGCTTCAGTGCCAGCAAAATCATTAATGTGAACAGCTTTGCCTTGTTCCCTACCCAGCAGACATTGCTGGTAGGGTAGGTCATTAGTTATTCCCGAGGTTGTTAGGTTATCTCATTGAATCTTAATCCATCTAATTCATCCCAGCACACTCCCATTTGTTTCTAGTGCTTGCCTTTTAAAATACCATTAAATCATGTCAAAGGCCTTCTCTGCACCTGCCAAGAAAGCTGCATGCATTCTCCCCTAGTCTTTGCCAGGTGAATTCTATTTAGTATGTTCCTGGAGAAGACGGCTCACTGCAAATCCTATTTCTCTTTCTCCTATTTCTCCTTCCCAAGCACACTTCCTCACGCTTACGGGGGGATTTTAACTTTGAGACACTCAGCTCAGCCCAGGCTCAGGTCAATCAGCATTGTCCCAAGCAGATCCAGTGGGTTTCCAATGCCTTGGGTGTCCTTCCTACTTTGTCTTGCTGAGATAAGAAATTAGCAGGGGGAAGAAAGAGAAAACTATTTGCCTTTGATAGTGTAATGTGAAAATAAAGAAATCACAACAAAACCTGCCCTCTGTGTGCATAAAACCCTTTGGTTAAAAAATTCTCAGCAGGTTACTAAAAATAGAGAAACTCCACTGAGATCAGTGCACAGCTCTAATCCAAACATATAAATTAGTAAAGAAATGGCATTCTCAGTCCTACATAGCTTGTAGTGAATTAGAACGAGGCTTTTACAGAACAAAGGGACTTTAAAAAAACCCCTAATCTCACTTTGAAGGAAAAAAAGTCTCTGATCACTCCACCTGCCACTTCTCTCTGTGCCAAGAAAAACTTGAGTATACACCAAAAACACTGAAGGAGAGTTGAGTGTTGCATTAAATTTATGGACCACTAGAGACTCAGCTTGAATGTGCTGACTGAACTCATTCTGATAGCTCAGATAGGAAAAATCCATACTGCAAATCACCTTACTTAGGTCGGTTTAACAAGAACTATTTACCCAAGAAAGAAAAAAACCCAGAAGTGCTGATTGCTTTCTTTGTCACCCAAGAAGCAAGAAATACACCTGGCCCGAGTCTGATAATTTTTTTCCTTCTCCAAATTGCAACAGAAAAGATAGGGGAGTAGTTTGTTAGATCAGGTAAAGGATTTTCCACAGAGTACAAGTAGGATTTGCAGAGAGCTCATGTTTGTGCATGTGTCATTGATTAACTGTTTACAATTGATCCAAGACTTGAAGGCACAAAGGGAACCAGGGCTTCCTGGAGTTGCCTCAGGCATCATGGTGAACCTTGGGAATGCCTTGGATCTTGTATTTCTATGTTCATTGGGCCAGAATTCTGTGCTCTTGTCTGTTACCTAATGACAAGCACTAGTTTGCTTGTTTGCACACCTTATGGGTGTGATTACACCAAGGATCTTGGTTTGGGGGAGGGGGTAAGACACTTGGGCTGGAGATGGGCACACAACTGCAGGGGGTGAATGGGTTGCTGCAGCTGATTATGGGGTCATCCCTACCCTGAATTACAATAGCTGAAGAGAGCAGCTATCCCACATAGCCAGGCCTTCTTCCCATACTTTTTTCAGAGAAACCTGTGCATGGAGGTTTGATTAGACCTGCAAGTGAGGATGAAGAACTGGGGAACACTGCAGGGAGGACCTGGGGAATGTGGGGAAGGAGGAGGAAGAAGTGGCCAAAGCAGGCCTAAAGCTAGAGAAAGAGAAAGCTGGGGAGCACCAGCACCAAAGATGGACAAACCTTCTTTAATTAAAAATTCAAAACCTTGCTGGGAAGCCAGAGTGGTGAAGGGAGCTTTGCTGTACCTTGTTCGATGCCTGGGCCCACCAAGGGGTCTCTGCTGAAATAGCCAGGGAGGTTTCCAATTAGCACCAATTGAGGCAAGTTATTTTGGGGTTTTAATGGGGCAGACACACTTCCCCTGGGAGGCAGCGTGAGACCACCCGCCCGCACCGCCTAAGCCACCAAAAAAACATTATAGCAACTGTTCCCAGTCACCACCAACCCACTCCAGATCTGAACCATCCACTGAAAGGTGAAAGGTTAATGTGAGCTAATTTTTTTAATCATTGCTGTAACATTAGGAAGAAGCTCTTTTAACCTTTTGGGGGTCTGCTGACTTACAGCCTGGTGTTCATTTGGCTGATCCCACAGGCTACAATGGTGATAGCGTAGTTTCCCAGGAGAGCAAATAAAATCCAAGAGGTCCATTTTTCTTCTCAGCGCTTGCCTGCTATAACACTGAACCCTTCATTAAAAATGTGATAAGCCATGCAATATATTTTCCTGTATATTATAGGGCTTTAATCTTTAATGTTAATGACAGAAATGTTACCACTAGCAGGACTGTATTTTGCTCCACGCTTTAGACATTCTTTTCTAACCACATTTTCCTGTCCTCTTGCAGGCAGATGGTAACTATTCCAGCTTGAATTCATTTTTTTATTAACATAAAGAGAATTTGAAAAAACAAACTAAGCTGTAACTAAAATAGAAGAACTTACGGCAGTGAAATGTCAAGCACTTTTTTTTTCTCAGCTGTGACCACCCTTTGACTTCACTGTTACTAGGTGTGTCTTGAAATTCAAGGCAGATTTGTAAATAATGCTGACAAAGAGGAATCAATCCACCTCAGCCCCCAAGTCGTGCTGACTTGACTTGTGTACAGACCTTGGAGGACAAATTATTGGCTGATCATTAGGAAAATTCCTGTGTTTATGAAGCATGTAAAGGCCATGTTGGAGAATACAGTTTGGTCCAAAAATTAATAAGGTAGTGGGTAAAGAAAGAATTCCTGAGGTTTAATCCCACCTACATATTTCTCTGTGTCCTTTACACAAGCCTTTGCAGTTTCCTTTGTAGCTTTGACTTTTTTTGGCTCTTAAATGCAGGTAGTAACCAATGCTATGTCACATTGGTTTTGCAAGTAGTCATTAACTGTGTCACATCTTTCTACAAGCTTAGCATCACATTTTAAACAAAGTTATAGCCAGCACCCCAGAAATTCTATTAGATTAACCACTGCACACATCAAGGTAGAAAGGCAGAAGCCATGAAGAAACATGTCAAACCTGAAGTGGAGACCAGGGGATGGGTGCATGGGGAATATCTCTCTCATTTATGTGCAGGGTGCCAAACATAATGGGATCCAGCCTACTGCATGCCACTGCTGTGCCAACAGGGATATTGGAGGAATAAGGAAAAAGGAATCATAGAATAGTTTGGGTTGGAAGGGACCTTAAAGAACATCGAGTTCCAACTTCCCCTGCCATAGGCAGGGACACCTCCCATTAGATCAGGCTGCTCAGTGCCTTGTCCAGCCTGGCCTTACACACCTCCAGAGAGGGGGCATCCACAACCTCTCTGGGCACCCTGTTCCAGTGTTTCACGACCCTTACCGTAAAGGATTTCTTTCTTATGTCTAGCCTGAATCTACCTCCTTCCAATTTACATCCATTATTTCTAGTCCTTACCTTGAGGACTGAGGGTTTCCTTTAAAAATAATTTTCCAAGCATGAGGCTTATGGGCATGTGATGCCCTCCCCCTGTCACCAGCCCCTTCCTGCAGGCAGTTCCTTGGTCCTTGAGCATGGCCAAGGGGTACCCAGTAGTGTGCTGGTCAGGAGATGCCCTTGGACTTCCTTGTTCTGGAAGACTTGGTCCATAACACCACACATTTTAGGTGTTGATGGATCTTTTCTATCTCTTTTCTGCAATATCAACTATTAATTTCAGGCCCATGAAGCTAATCTTTGAAGATCAGCCTCACACCCAGACATTTCCTGAGGAACACCTGAAACTTTTAAAATTCTAGTGGAGACAGTGTGTAAGGACTGTGACTACCCCTGGTTGTGTACTACTGAGAAAGCCTCAAGTAGCCACTCAATAGAAGAACGCTCTCATTTAAGTGTTCGTGTGCCTGACCCAATAAATCAATATTGTTTCAATCTTCTATTTCCATTAGCAGCTCTATATTATAGAGTTGACATCATAAATCTTAATTGCTGCTGAGGCTCAGTTGTGATTGATAGTGTCAATGTTTTCCTGTTACTTGCTCTTGTAGCTATCGTCAGTCTGATCCCTGCTACTGTCTTTAGAGGGTGTTACCTTCCAAAATAGAATTGTATATTGCACAAAACCTCATCCATTTCTGAATTTAAATAGTGTATTTCTTATAACTACAATGCAGTAGCAGTGATCCATATCTGTCCTAGTGAACATTAAATTAGCAAAGGGAGAGAAACTTTTTGCCTTCAAAGAGCTTGCAGGACACTTCCTTGGGAAGGGCAGAGAGGGAAGCATATGGATTTTTCTTGTTGCCATTACTTCTATTTCAGTTTATTACATAAAGTTCCTGTCTAGGGGATGTCATCTGTACATTTCCCTTTAAATCAGTAAGCCCCTGAGATCAGTAAAAGATAACAATAAATGTTAATTATAGGCAGTTCTGGTTTTATCACATCGTATCTGTCAAAAGCAAAACCTTTACCTCATCTTTTATTCTAATGTTACAAAATAATTTCTCAGTTTTTCAGTCTTTGGCTGGACAGCTGAATGATAATAATCTGACATTTTTGTACCTTGGACCCTCAACAATTTGATCTCTGCTAATAATGTCTTCTTATATCTTCAGAGGGAATAAAGGAGAAGAAAGATGATATGAATTCATCAAATACACCTCAAGTGGTAGTTTTGCTGTGCAGACATAAACAGAATTCTTGGTTGTCTCAGGATTACTTTCATAATAACCGTAAAAAATACTGAGCTTAAAAAATAAGGGTTAATACACATTTTTAAGAAGTATTTTTCTGTTTGAGGAAAAGATTAAAGTCATACATGATTGGATGAATCTTAAAATATTAATGGTGTTGTGAGGACAAGGTTTTTATTACACATTTTATCTTCACTTTTTAATTTATTCCTTATGGTAAACTTAAATAATCAGTAACAGCCTGATGTTTTGCTGCTGTAAAGTGGATCCTAAATAACCCATGAAAGTGGAAAATTGTTAAGTAAGGTGTGAACCTTTAGTGATTGAACCTTAACTAAGTAATGAGCAATAGGAGGTACTGATCAGATCTTTTATGTTACTCCAAGGTCTGTTTCTCACATTTTAAAGTGCTACAGCATGAACAAGTGTGGAGAAACCTTCACACCAGTAGCATTGTTGAACAGCAGCATTTTCAAAATAAGTTTCACACAGGTCTTCTTTTCTACTTGGGGGAAAATGGTATGATCAAAGCTATCACATGAAGGATATCAGATACTAGAAATGAGGTATCTGCTTACTGTCCAGCAGCAAAAATATGTGCATGACTGACACAATTTATTCCAAAACTCCTTTCTCACATTTTAATGGTGTTAACTGGAAATTACTGGGGAACTTCCAAGTGTAAATTTGGTCTGAATAACCAAATGAAAGGTGACTTTAGAGTAAAAATAGTATAAGCAGCTTAAAGGCTTATAACTATAGATGAAAGATTATATTCTGCATGGGAGTTTTGCAGGCAACTCAGGAAAAAGTGTTCAACGTCACTAACCAGTTTGTCACTTTCCATCAAAACAAAAAATGTATTTTACTATGAGAAACCTCAACAAATAAAGATGGAAAATTTTAAGCTGCTGGAGCATCTAATCTTCTTTAAACCATGTACCATTTTACAGGCACTTTTTTAGTTTTATTATTAAAAAAATAAATAAATGCAGACTGTGGTACTTAATAGCATTAAGAGCATCAGTCTCCTCTGCTGGCTGGACCCAGATCAAACAGTGGAGATCAAAAAGAATACAAATGTACCTGATATTCCATCACATCCAGAAATAAACCATATGCAACAGAAGGACTAAAAGGAAGAAGAATATGTGTTGAGTATTTTTATTTCCAGTGTTCCTTCACAGTTACAGGATTAACTCACCCTTCATCCCTTCTTCACTCATTCAGATCTTGATTCTTTCATCCTCTGCTGGCAAATTGGAGGTTTGCCTCGTGGTCAGAGGTCACCGAATCAATCACTTTAAACAAGAGCTTTGCTGAGGTTTCAGAATTTCTAGCGTGATCTATTTCTGCTTTCTGTTTTCCACAGCCTTCCCAGCTTTCCCCCTGTTGTTTGTGAAGGAAAAAAATCAGTGGAATAAGATCAAGAGTTAAACAGTGCCAGGAAGTGAGTGGTATTGTGGCCCTGCTTACAGGAAAGTGAGTGGCTCATATTCCTAAGCCATGAGGGCTGGTTTGGTCGTCAGCATCTCGGCAGTGTAGGATCTGGTGGCAGCAAGTAGCAGGAGACAGCACTTGCTCAGTGCCAGGCTGGCCACTGGTGGGATCACAGGCTGAGTGACACAGGCTCTGCAGCAAAGCCCTGGATAACATTACTCCTGACATTAACATCAGCATCCCCTCCTTCATCCCAGCAGCTGCAGAGAGAAGATTCTCCACCCAGTTACCCAGCTCAACCAACTGGAAATGCAAGATTTTTTCATCTCCCACCCAATGTAGTTTTCGAATTACTATGATATGAGTATGGGAGTTTGTTAGGATTCAGTGGTTTTCTTTGTTAGATACGAATAGTCTGCTCTGCAGGGAGCATATCACCAAAATAAAAGAAATCCTCAGACCAAAACATTTTGGAGCCTGAACTGTGACCAGATGAGATGAATCACAAGGAATTCATAACTGTCCTTGAGTGTCAAAATACTCCAGCGCCTCATTTATTGACTTATTCTTTGGTCCAGAGGCTTCCCCTTTTGCAGCCATCTCCTCTCCTGTAACATGGGGGGGAGGGGGCAATTTCCATGTGCATTAGTATTCCAGGGGCATCAGGGGAGCAGCAAATCCTTTAAAGGAGCTCTTTCCAGCTATTTCCCTTTGGAGCCGATTCCAAGGCAAATCTGCAGCTGCACAACTGTCTAGTGACTAATGTGACAATTGTACCTTGACCAGTTGCAATATTGCTCTTCAGGACTTTTGTATGTCCTCAGTTTTCACTGAACCGAATAGGATTCAAAGAAAGCGCTGTAAGAGTTAGTGAAATGAGGGCTGTGCTTGCCGTAGACATAGGGAATGTACTTAAAAAAAGAAATAAAATAGCATTTCTCATTCATATGTGCAGAGCAGTTGATGTGGATGGGAAGAAAAGGACTCAGCACTTGCCCCCTCTCACCCGCCGGCATGGCTCCCAGGCATTCTGCAAGCATTAACTGCCTTTGACTGGATGACTGTATTTTCTACTCCTCCAGTCTCCAGTACACTTTGAAAGATTGCACTTAAAATGTAAAATAAAAAAAGAGAACTAATTCCATTAACTCAAAATAGGTCTCTAATTGACCTCTTAATACAGTGTATTTAACATGACACCATGCCATTTTCATATGGAAAGGGGATGATTCTCAATAATTAGGTGCTTCTATTTTCATTTCTATAGAATACACCTTCCCAGGGAGTGGGGAGAAAATGGTGAATTCCTGCCATTTATCACTCTGGCACAGAAATTAAACTGCAGCTGCCACAGACATGAAACATTACATTTTACACCTGCCTTCCCTTCAAAAAGCTTTGCTTTTGCAGTGTTGGACTTCAAAAACATATACTTCTGAAATGAATGAGCCCCTTGGAAATATGTATGTGAACAAATTTTTCTCAGTCTTTTCAGTAATAAGAGGGAGAAAGTGTGGACAATCAGCATTTCCTATTGCAGGATTCAGCTCACAGTTACTCTGAGCTCAGACCCCAAATTATTCCGAGGAATCAAATGCACACAGAGGAGAACTAGTTAATTTGATTTCATGTCAGCATCTCTCCCTGGTAGCTCACCCTCCCCAGCCAGCCCATCCCCTCCGCCCCCGGGGTGACACTTCGCATTTCATCTAAACCTCTCAGATTAAGCGGGCATGTAATTTACTCTCGCAGTGAGGTCCACGGCAGCTGTGGAGGTGAGGGAAAGGGGAGTTTGTTTAAACGAGCCCCCAATCCTCAATGCTAAAGCTGCAGGCCCGCATGAAGGTCCCTCTTGTTCAGGCAATCAGCAAAGCTTTTCGTTTGTATTCAATCTCACACTCCTCTGGGATCTGCACGTGGTAGTGACTGATGTTTTGTTGTCATTTGGTAGATAAAAAACACTGAAATGAACCAACTCAGTTGCAGGATGGGCTTTACAGAATCATCTCAACACACTTCTCCCAGTACTGTGAGCATGGGAGGCACAGCATTTTCCTACCACATAACATGGTAGGAGAAGAGAAGGCTCAGGGGGGATCTCATAGTAACTTATCAGTACCTGAGGGGGTCCTACAGAAAGGCAGGGGAAGGACTTTTTAATATGATATTGGATGGAAGGACCAGAAACAACAGATGTAAATTGGAAGGGGATATATTTAGACTTGACATAAGAAAGAAATTCTTTACAGTGAGGGTGGTGGAACACTGGAAGAGGTTGCCCAGAGAGGTTGTGGATGCCCCCTCTCTGGAGGTGGTCAAGATCAGGCTGGACAGGGCACTGAGCAGCCTGATCTAGGGGGAGGTGTCCCTGCCTATGGCAGGGGGGTTGGAACTCGATGATCTTTGAGCTCCCTTCCAACCCAAACTATTCTATGATTCTATGTGAAGTCTGACATATTTTAAGATTACCAACATTTAGTTTTAGAAATCACCTTAAACATAGAAACACATAAACAATTCAATAATAGTTTGACAATTTCCCTCAGATAAACTCTTTCAATATGCTATTTCTGCTTTTATTACTCCTTTCTGCCTTTGAATCCTGGGGAGGGTGGGGACACATGGGAACACAAGTCTTCTCACCCAAATAGGGTATAACGGCCCATGAAAGTGGGATACGTCCTCCAACGCCACACGTCAGCTGCAGTTAAGGTCAGCTGCTCCAGTTTATTAGGCAGCACATTACCTTGTGCTTCACGGGAAACCTCAGCACCAGCATGACAGAGGAACTGGGAAAAGAGGTGAGTCTTCACTGAGATGGAGTCTGACAGCACTTGGGCCATCAGTTCCTCCTTGCTTGGATGTGCTATGTTAGGGAACACGTGAGAGAAAGCATCATGCTCAGCTCTGCTATATTTCTTCTATTTCTTCATGGGCTGTGCATTTTCTGTAGCTGTGTTCACTACAAACCTGCCTGCAGATGCACAGCGAGAGGACACGCTGGAAATTTTACTCCCAGACCAGTGGATTTCTTAAGCATAGGCCTCCAACATCTGCTACACACTTGTTGCATGGCTGGAACACAAACAGAGCTTTAATTTCACTCTTTGGGTTTTGCATTCCTGTTTTTAAATGCTGTTTGTATAATTTATGCCTTGCAAGCCCACAGCAGTTTGGTGGAAGGGAACGACTTCTTTATTTGAACTCTCTGAAGTGCTGTATTTCTCTTGGCTGAATTTTTCCCTCCTTCTAAGCTTATGTGTTATTATCTGATAAATTGGATCTATTCTTTTCCAGTAAGTTATTTGAACATGTACTTGTAGCTGCTTTTAAGAACAGTACAGCTTTCAGATAATTTTATTGTTGCTTCATGGGCCAGATGTGGTTTGTTTTCCACAGTTGGAGTATTAGAAAAACGTTGCATAACATCCGCCCATTCTCTCACAAAAAGAGAAGAAATTACAATCTAAAGATAAAAGATAAGTGGGCCCTGCAGAACCCAACACAGCCTTACTTCACTTGTCTCTTTGTGCTGCTCACCTCCCTGCCAAAATCCAGGCTAATTGCTCATCTCCCTGGGCTTCCCCAGCCATTCTGCCTCTCTGCACTTCACTGCCTGCATTTGGCTTAACCTGCTCATTGAGCAGAATTTGAAGCACCAAAAGAAACCCTTCTTTATTTAAACCTTCAAAACAAGTTCAGTAAGCACAAAAAGAGGTCCCCACCAACTAGCACCACCCACATTACCAGACTTAGTTTTGATATTTACAGTTTCTTTAAAGGGTCAGGTTTGCCCTGAAGTCTATCTGTGCAACCTCTTTTTGTTTCTTTTGTGAGCTGTTACATAGAAGAATATAAGTGCCTGTAAGTTATTAAAGCACCTTGTTGACTATTTTTGGGGACTGTGGGATAAATCCTCAGCTCAGCACAGAGGTGATGCGTGGCTGGATTCTCACTCCCTTCAAAGAAGGTTGAATGCAAACAAACTCATTTCACAGAATCACAGAATCACAGAATGACCTGGGTTGGAAGGGACCCCAAGGATCATGTAACTCCAACCCCCCTGTCTAGCAGGGCCACCAAAC